>PYHW01009688.1:2823180-2854035 GCA_013186435.1 Turdus rufiventris | reverse complement strand
TCCTGCCCCCGCCTGCCGCGGCAGGAGCAGGCAGGCTGCGTCCCCGCCCGCTGCTGCCATGGGAGCAGGGGTGGCTCCGTCCCAGCCCGCCGCCGCCATGGGAACGGGGTGGCTCCGTCCCCGCCCGCCGCCGTGGGAGCGGGAGTGGGCTCCGCTCTGGCCCCATCGGCAGCCCTGAGCGGGGCGAGCCTGCACAGCCTTAGCCAAGCCCGTAAACCCCCCGCCATACCGCGATTCTGTTACTATTTGGCAACTTTGTTGCACGCGGGTCCTCGCTATGAACGACAGAGCGGCTTATATTCTAGTGCGGCTTATTTAAGGACAAAAAACGAAATGTTTGCCAATACCCAGAGATGCGGCTTATATTCGTGAAACTACTGTACCTTGGCATGTAAATGTCTCAGAAATTGTTCAAGTCCCATGTTTCTGTATGACACCTCACTTCTCCTTTTCACTTCTGATTGACTAGTACTGCATTCCATTATCATCACACAAAAATAAATGTTAGGAAACATCATCTTGAAAACATCTCCAGGAGAGCACTCAAACATTTAAAGCTTATGATACCAGCTGCCTTCTGAAACTCCTTACTGCACAGAGAATAAAAAATACTATTCTGAATCAGCTTTTAACAGGTTCAGCATTCTTTAGGCAGTATCATGCCATGTAATACCTATCGCTGTATTATGGTAAATACCAACCAGGTACTTTAAAACAGCTCCCAGCATTACAGTATCTGGAGATAGTTTCCTCAGTTCCAGAAAAATAAGACCCCCTCTTTCTGTTTCATATAATACAGTGTTAAAGATGCTGTTTTATAAGCCTGATAAACCATCTTTTGCTGAAATCTATGGTATTATTGCTATGGAAAAGAGAGAAAGAGAAAGCCTTCACATTTATCTCTGGATACAGGCAAATATTGGTCAACATTTTTTTGTTGCTTTTCATCAAAGAATTCCCAGGACCTGGGCCCAGGTTATGGCACATTTTCTAATACCTCTGCGTTAGTGGACAGTTTTACCATTCTACCTCAACATCTCTCAAGAAAATGTGTATGAAGAAAGAAAAGGGCAATATATCATCAGTGAGAACTTACAGGAGAGTCTTAAATACTACAATTTTTAAAAAAATGTTTCAAGTCAGAACAATAGCTTAGGCAAGTGCTATGTAATTAGATGTCTCAAATACTGCACTGTGTACTCAGAACCCTCAGTCATTTTATACTCCCAGAAAAGTAGATTTTTTTAAAAAAACGTAAAACTAAGTACTTGCATGAACAATCTCAATATTCTCATTACAAGTCTTGTTATATAAAATAAATTTTCTACAATAACACTGTCAGATGCCAAAAAAGCCTTAGATGAGTCTACCTGAATCAGACTTTCCCAAGTAACACTGAATATCACAGTGGGCAACGGCTTCAAAATTAAGATCTCCTGGCTGGAAAAACAAAACAAAAATACGACAAAACAAGAGAACAAATTTCAGTTTCTCAGTGCATAATTTCATAGAGTCAAATAAGGGAATTAAGGCCTTGAATTAAGACACTTAAGTGCCAAGAGAACTATAATTCCATTGCTGTTCAATTCTGGAGACTTAACTTCTCAAGCTACAGAATGGGTTAACAGAGTGGTCTGGTACTGAGTTTTCTTTCAAGGCTAAGAACAGATTTCTGACCTGACAGAGACACTGCTGTAGTTGGGTTTGCAGTGCCTAATAATAATTCAACACATACAACTGAACACAATACCTTGGACACAGTCAAATATATCTGCAGAGGTATTTCAAACATCACTCCCACATTTGTGGACAAACAAATACTAGAGAGCACATTTGTTACAGTTTCTTTCACACTGAGTTTCAAAGAAAATACATTCCAGCAGCCTGGAGGTACAGTCAGAGGTTCAGCGAAGTTCACAATCTGAAAAGATTCAAATGACAGCTGAATTAAAATTGGTACAGCATTTTCTGACGCAGATGGTACCTTGAAAAATGCAAACTTTCTTGTCCTTTGTGTTTTTGCTATCACTACGTGATCATATGTGTAAATTACCAGCTTCTCAGCTCATCTATGTACTAAAGGCTTCCACTATGAAAAAAATCCTAAATCCTAGAGAGCACAAACACACACATCAACAATTCTGAGAACAGAGCAGTGGTCTGTAAT
This sequence comes from Turdus rufiventris, assembly GCA_013186435.1. NCBI lineage: Eukaryota > Metazoa > Chordata > Aves > Passeriformes > Turdidae > Turdus > Turdus rufiventris. The sequence goes on along the minus strand of PYHW01009688.1, from coordinate 2,851,868 downwards.
TTGATGCATCTGTAGCTGCAGCTCAAATGAAAGAACAGTTGTCAATAAAACAATATAAAAGTAAGCTGGACAGTGAATAAGGCCTCTTGAGACAGTAGCCTAATAGCTACAGATGTACATAAACCTTTATTTTCAACTGATTCCAACCAGCTCTATGAACACCAAGTTCTTCAAAGAACGTATTTTGTATGTGAAAGGCCCATATCTTTAAATCAAAGACAAAACATTATACAAAGAAGAAATAAAGCTTACCTTTACTATGTTCTTTGTTTCTCTGGCTATGAAGACCTCATTCAACTCAATGCTGAAGTAAAAATTGTTTGTAAACCATACGGACCAATATCCTGAAGTATTATGATGTGGTTCTATATGAAACAATGCTGCAGAAGGATCTACATCAAAATACCTGTAAGATACAGAAAATATATAAATACAGAAAAAACATAAATACTCCTACTACTGTCCTTGAGTACACAACAAGTGGTTTATACAAGAGAAGATACCATAGCATTCTTGTATGATGAGGCTCTTCAAAGTTTTCACAGAGAAGAACAAAATTACTTATTTGGGAATAATTACACATGAGAGTAAAAATTCACAAGAACCATGTAAAAGAGGCAAAGTATCTACCCTCTTGTTATGCTATAGTACAACATTGCCTATTACTTTGTGATACAGCAGGCTGGATGAAATTGGCAAAAAATGACTGAAGTAAGAAAAGACTTCACATTTTTCCTAAGACTATCTAGCTTCTGTGTTGCATTAAAAAGGGTGCTGGAAATTTTATCATAGACCAGGCAACATTTATATGATATGAGCTGCTAAGATGCATCTTTTTACTGGCTCCTAAAATTCTTCTTGGGATAAAATACAGAATTATTGTTTTAAATGTGACAGGTCCATTTTGGCAAATGACACAGCAACAATAGGAAGAAGCTTCTTCGCTGACCGTGGAATCACAGAGTGACAAAGGAAGCTAATTTCATCTCTTAAAAGTAAGGTACAGTGTTTTCATTATAGTATCAGTGAACATTAACAAACAAAAACTCACTGACAACCCACCCTTCCATCACAGGACAAAAAAGACAGGCTTTCAGTGCTGTAGTGCCTTTCAGAAGACTGTTCTTGTTATTCTCAGAATAAAGACTTTCACTGTCACAGGATGCAGCTGGGAAAGAGCAGACATACGGAATACATCAGCCAGAAGCATATCCAAAATGACTTTCATGTGAAGATTTGCAAGAACAATAAAAAGGGGAACCTTTGCTGGTGCAATCCTCACACAGGTGAGTAAAGCATCTAACTGTTTGGGTCCTAAGACTCAATCTTTTCAGAGGTTTCAAACCTTGCCTTAAGAAGTATTCATGAATGCGAAACACCTTCAAAAAATACACACACAACAGGGCTGTGAAGAGAACCTAACCACTTTTAACCACATGTTACTGGCACAGCGTTCTTACTAATCAGAGCACGTTGCCTCCTTTTAACAAATGAAAAACTGTTCTGAAAAAGAGAATCACTTAACAGTCCCTTCTTTCTTCTTATCCATCCATTCTTTCCCTAAGAAAAACATATCTCAGTGTCATTATGAAAGCAGGCTGTTTTCATTAATGCTCAAAGTCTGTATGCTGCTGTCTAGTGGTCAGAATAGGAAATGGGCTGGAGTCAAGAATGCTTAAATGCCAATCTCTGCTCTTCCACAAACATGCCTGGTTTCAGGCAAACCTCTTCAACAGTCCCAAGAAATGTCATAGAAAATGACCACCCAAGCACAATAGCCTTTTAGAAGACATTCAAAATGGAAAAAAACCCCACATAAATATCAAAGGATGTGGAAAAAGCATATTCAATAATTGTGCTTACTGTAAAATCAGTTAACATTTTAGCAACTGTTTTTTCCCCTTTTACATGCATGTATAGCTTAGAGCTTTCAACCAGCATCAGAGGATATATGCACAAAAGGGGTGGAACTATTAGCAAAAATAATTCATCCTCTTTCTCAATAAAGTCTAAACAAGTTGATTTTGAGATCTTTCAGCGTCCCTGCTGAAAAAACCTATCTTTTTATCAGCAATCAAATCCTATTTAACCATATTATCTCTAAATATGTGCAACCTGTACCTTTACAAGAAATAGAAGTAACTTTCGTGAAGTTAGTAGATGATGAAGATAGCAGTACTGGCTCAAACGCCACAGCTGATGTGTCTTTTTGTGACAACTGCCGTATTTCCTGCATGAAGACAAGACAAATGAATTTTATAGCAGTACTACCATTATTAGTGTTGCAACTCTTGTATTAGTCTATCTTCTCGTCAAATTTGCATGCCACCATCTGCCATTCTCTTGTATCTTCTAAATCAACACATGAATTTTTATTCAAGTTAATAGCTCTTATGTCTTAAAAAAAAATTCCATTACTGAACTACAACAAATCTATATCTCAAATATCTATTAGACACTTGGACACACTTTAAAAACTTTGAAGTGTGACATTTGCCACCAGCAAAATCAATCTGCTATTAGAGAAAACTAATTCCCTAATCAAATTCACCACCCCAAATTATGACTTACTGAAGACCACAATTACCTGGATATGCACAAGACTATTTCCAGAATGCATGATATACACATCTACTGATGAATGACCTGTCCAAAAGAATAAACATGAGGGTAAGTTCACCGAGAAGGAGAAACATTTGTTTTTGTCAGACACTCCTAGGAGAAACAGTCCCAATTTAATTTTAAAATCTTTGTGTGGCAGATATCCTTGTAAAAAGGAGGAACTATTAGCATCTTGAGCTGGTAAACATTTGAGAGAGGAGTAAAAATCCACTCAACAAGATTTTTAGCCACAAACATGCAGGTAAGCTTCAATAGAGAATCCTCATTATCCCATAAATCTCAGATCAAACACAACTCCCCCCACCTAGGGGCAGGGAGACAAGAGTTATCAGCTGAAGGGAAGAAGAACAGCTGATGATGAAGTAACTTTCTATGGGCCAGTCTACCAACAGCAGGAGAGAGTCCAGTAAAAACTGTTCTGTACCACACACAGCTGAACAATATCCTGGCTTGCCTGCTTTAAAATGCAAGCATTCCCAGGAAGTAATACAAAGCCAGATTCAGCACTTTGGGCTCAAATCAGGAATGGTTTTAACACTTGGTTGCCTAAAGCGACAGCAGACAGGGATAACACAGCTTTCACCTGCTGGTAAGATGGTACAGCTGTGTTGGGAAACCACCCTTGGTCACCAGCAAAGCTACGTTCCCATCCACAGGACAGTAGGAAAATGTAGAGGACCAGAAGAGACGACCATATTACAGTCCTTCCACAAGGAAGATAATTTGAGTTTTTGCCCTTGCTTATGCTTGTATTAAATCAGTATACACAGGCTGGCTTGAAAGCATGTTATCCCACCCAACCAGCCACAATTTCTAATAATGTGCTCAGCTGCTTGAAAGCAAGACTGCAAGTGCCAGCTTCCAAAAGAAGGTTCAAGGTATTGATTATGAGCTCCACATACCCCACGGCTATTTACAGCACATACTCCTCTTCAGCCTTTCCAGATGGTTAGTTCCCCTGTGCAGACACTGCCTACCTGCTGTCCCGCTCTAGGTGCTAACTTCCCACTAACAGCTAATTCAAAAGGCTTACAGGACCAATCTCTAGCACAGGCAGGACTTATAATTGCACTATATTTAACAGAGAACAGCCCTAAAAGATATTTCCAGTACTTCAAGCATTGAAAGTGTTAACAGTGAGCACCCTTGACAGAACAGATGGGAACAATTTTCTACCAGTATCTGAATAAATGTACATCCACAACTCAGCATAACAAAGGCCTGTCATCTCACTGGCAGGGAGACTATGTTTACAGTGGGTACTTCAGTTTCAAGTCTATGAAATACCATATCACAGAACAGGCACAAGGGAAACAGTACATATTGTAGATTTTGTTTTGCGTATATTGTATCTATTGTTTTGTGACAAGATTTTGAAATGCAGTTCTTAAAAGATAAAAAGATCATGTTCCTTTTCAACAAGTATGTTAAAAATATTATTTTAATCTTGATTTTTAAGTAGTTTCTTCTTCAATCAGAAAGGAAAATTGACAGAAATGTCTAAAAAAAGCTATTTTAATAGACTGCAAGACTCCATAAATAATTTTAAATCCCCTGGATTTGGAGGATTTGCAGCATAAAGAAACTGCAAGGAGTTCATTGTTTTGCCTTCGGAACTCTAGCTTACAATAACAAATGGTATGCACATCTATATTACCTTATTACCCGACTTTTCACAATAGCCACTACCTCAAGTACTGTATAAACCACTCTGCCTTCACAATCCCATCATGGTCAATTTAATTAATGGGAAACCAGAAATGCAGCTGGAGAATTCAAATGACCGTGTAATCTTTCCATACTATTTAGGTGGATGCATAAGCATGGGGGACAAAAGAATGAAAGAAATGTAGTTTACAACTTTACAATTGTTATTTTTATGAAGAAAACTCTTTATGATAACTCTGCCTGACACAAATTCTCTGCAAGCTGTGTTTAACTGAACTTACTTGATTTCCCTTACTTGTGAAATTAAGCTGTCACTGAATTCGATTCAATTTAGGACATCAAATTACAAATTATGTATAAAACCAAACTGAATTACACTTAACAGGTAGATTTAGGACTTACCTGAGGTCTTTGTTCTTTCCACTGCTACATAAACTATGAAAAGATTCTCCATTAAGTACTGTCTGTGCTCCACAAAATCTTCCTGGACATTTTCCACTCTTACTATTAAGCTCATTTCTAGCAGCGTTGGGTCATCAGACATAAAACAGCAACTCTGGAGCAAGACAAAGGGATATGTGTGTGTATGTGATGGGGGACACAACAGAAAAAATTCATTACACTAAGAACTTTGAGAAATTAATCAAAGGTATTACCTAAGACACAAGGTTTCCAGCACCAAAGTGCTGGCAAAACAGAAGTACAGTAATTTCATGACTATAAGGTGTACCAGAATATAAGGCGCACTTCTGGGTGTCAGCAAATTTCCGAACTTTTGCCCATGTATAAGATGTAGCAGACTATAAGGCGCGTTTTTTTTTTTTTTTTTTTTTATTTAGCGAGAATCTGCCGCCGGTTCCCCCGTGCAGCTGTCGGCCGCAGCCCCACCTGCACCCGGCAGCCATGGCACCGTGGACCCGCCTGCACCCGGCAGCCATGGCACCACAGCCCCACGGCCCTGCCTGCACCTGGTAGCCGTGGCCCCGCCTGCACCTGGCAGCCACAGCACCATGGCCCCACCTGCAGCTGCCGGCCGCGGCCCTGCCGGCTCCCCCGGCAGCTTGCACCTCCAGATTGGCAAATTTCCGAGTTTTGTCCATATATAAAGTGCACTGGATTATAAGGCGCACTTCCGGGTTTCCATAAAAATTTTAGTCAAAAGGGTGCGCCTTATAGTCGTGAAATTATTGTAATTAGGACCTTTGCTAAAATCCCAGCAGAAACCAAACACAGTGCAGGTGCAGAGAGCACAGCAAAAGCAAAGACTAAAACAACTAAAAAAGACACTGAACCTTGAAAGAATGCAAAATTTACAAACTGTCTTAGTCAATCTCACCTCAGGGACTATAAAACAGTTTTCTTTGTTAAATCCTCTGCCTTCAACAAAATGTGCCATAAACAGACTGATGCATGTGTCTTAATGGTAGGAAGACAGTTCATGTTCACTGGTCTGTTTATAGTCAATTTTTCCAAATCCTGTGTTTTTGTCTCCATTTCTCACTGGAGTAATTTTTAAAAAACAAACATACATGTACAATTCTTAATATAAAACACTGATGTCTGGCTTGAATACTTCAGAAAAATACAAATAGGATCTTATTTCCACCTGTAAGTAGTGGCTGCTGTTAACACAGCTAAGTCATAGCAACTACAAAGACACAAACACCATTTTGCAAAAAAAATGAAAGCAAACAAAACAAAATAGAACTAAACAATCAACAACGAATAACATAAATTAGTCCTGCATCAAACCACAAAGGTCACCAAATTCAGGCTCTGATGCCCTACCAGGACTAATTTGCTCAGGATGGAGGATGAAGAGAAGACTAGCACGTGAAGTACTCTCAGAAGTGAAGCAAAACACTTCCAGCTAATCTTAAGTGACACAAGCAAGTACAGCAGGAGTGGGGAAGCGCCTGAGGTTGGAATGTCATCTCATAGCTCATGCAGCATCAAAAAGACCCTCAACATTTGAAATGGCTGCCACTTGAAATGCTGTGGTCATAAATAAGCATTTGTTAGCCCTTATTCAATGCCATTGCCATTTAAGAGAGGAGGCTGCCATGCAGATTGGAGCACAAGCATGGCGTGTCCTTGAGAAGCTCAGACAGCCACACTCCATGCAGCCTCCAATGCTCAGGTGCACCTCAAGCACCTCAATGCATTGTGCACTGCAAGAACCCAAGAGGGAAACAAAGTAGCACAGGAATGCTGCCATGTGCAACATGTATTCTGTACAGAAATACAGCTAAGGAGCCTGGGCCTCATAATTCCTGGGGAAAGAGGTGCTGCCACCACAGCACAGGTCTGTGTCTGACCCAGCTCCACACCCATGGCTAATCACTGAGTGTGATCACTCAATGATTACTGAGCAGCACCCACCCGCTGTGTAAGGACACTTGAGAAGAAATGGGAAGAGGACTCAGAAGGCACAGCCTAGGACAAGGGGATAACCTACTGTCTTGAAGGCTCAGTGCTTTTGGAGGGACATCTCTGCTAACACCCTTGCCCCTCCTCAGCTCTGTCCAGCACCACAGCTGCCTTCATATCCCCTAAGAAACAGCCCAGGCAGCCCAGGCTTTAGCCTCTCAGCTCACTGATCACTTCTAATTGAAAACCAGACATTTGTGAAAAGTTTCTGGAGAGAAGAAATTATAGAAATCTAATCAACTTTGTGCCCCACATCAGTAGTACAACAGCTACACATCAGAATGCTCAGCCTATTGGACTGGTTTTGTTTTTTTGGGAGGTTTATGGGGTATTACCTATTTTCATCTCCTTCTCCCCTAAAGATTTTAGTGTGCTTTGTCTGACATTTAATCTATGTCAGAGCATACAGTTTTATAAAAGCACAATTCACCTTTAAACTGAGACACTGAAAACTGCATTTTTGCTAAAACTTCTACAGCTGTGGAAAGTGTCCCTCTAAGCTTGGCTTAAAATAAGATTTACATAGATATAAAATAATAATAAAACATACCTTAACTAGCTGATATGTGTCATTAGGTAAACAGCATTCAAGATGAACCTGTAATATACTGGCATTCATAGTTTCTGTCTGTAAGAAAGAAAAGTGAAGAAAACATCAAACACATTGCTTCAAATGTTACATAAATCCAATTCGCATACCCTAATTTATAAAGTTAATAGGACTGCTTCCTCATATACGTAACATAGTAATGTAAGGAAATTTAAAAATTAATACAATTACTCTGTACAGTAGTCCAATAATCAATCTCCAAATTTCAGGACTCCATCAATATCTACCTACTAATCAAACTATTACTACATATGATTATTAAATATTTCTACCTTATCAGCATGAGAACTCTTACAAATTTTTTAATGCCAAAAAAGAGGTATTCAACAGGGCCTTTGTGTGCAATATAAAAGCTTACTTCCTTGTTTTCCATGTATTTTCTTTGCTGATTGGATACTGAAATACAGTATCTAGGCCAAGAACATAATGCTTCTTGGACATGGTCAGATACATAGGTTTCATGCCAAAATGGACAGACAGAAAATACTTGTTTTGCCTTTTTAATGACTAGAATGGGAAAGGGAAAATGAAAGGGGAAAATGAAAAGGGAAAGGGAAAGGAAAAGATGACATTGACTGCGCCAGCTTGCAAAGCACTCATAAATCTGACAAAGCCAAGTATAGTTCCTGAAAGCTATCTGGAAATCTGCACTGCAAAATTACTGGCACAAATTACACAGCCAGTGTATCTCGATTCTGAATTAAATTTTAAAAACAAAAACAAACAAACAAAATCAAACCAACAAAAAAAAGCCAGACCTGACACTTTGTCAGTGCCTTTCTTACAGCCAAATTTCATGCTAATTTTGAGGCTGATCTGGAACCCCCACCCTCTGTTTCACTTGCAATACTGAAACACCTGAGTAGGGTATCTGCAGGTTCAGGTTTTTGAGGGTGTTGATGAAACTGACTTTAATTTCAATATTTTGATGCTGAAAAGCAAAACTGAAGTAACTTTTGAAGGTATCTAGCACCCTATTTCATACCTTTTTAGGACAAGAAAAAGGGGACAGGCAGGAGCACATGAGTAGAAAGATTTAGCACATGTGTAGCAAAGGTGGTTAGCGGCACATTGACCTCAACACAGCTTTCTGGGGGACTCAAACCCCTTCAGTCCTTTCTTTTTTTACAGATGTTTTTGTCCATATCAAATTTGAGAGCAGAAAAAACCCCCACCCATATGGCTGCTACTGGAGTTTTAACAAGACAGTAAGATGACAACTTCAGAGGTCATTTTCTGATCAGATAAACTTGATGCTTAGAACTTCCCTTCTCAGTGCTTCTTGAAAGAACACTACGACTTTCATGGTCCTAAATAAGGATTGTTAGCCCTTACTCAATGTCACTGTCAATTAAAGTACAGTAATTTCACAATTATAAGCCGCACCATTTTGACTAAAATTTTGGTCTGAACCTGGAAGTGCGGCTTATATTCAGGTGCGGCCAATATTTGATGAGGTTCAGAAATTTGCCAACCTGGAAGTATGAGCCCGCACAGCCCCAAGCCGAGCCAGAGCCTGCCCTGCTGTGGTGGGGGAAAAGCGGGGTCGATCTGAGACCACACGGCCCCAGCGGGAGAAATGCGGGGCCGATCCAAGCCCACATGGCCTCGAGCCGAGCCAGTAAACTCCGCGATCCCACGATTCTGTTGATAATTGGCAACTTTGTGAAAGTTGTGCAAGCATCCTCACTGTGAATGAGAGTGCGGCTTTTAATCAGGTGCGGCTTATATATGGACGAAGACCTAAACGTTGCTGACACCCAGACGTGCAGCTTATAATCAGGTGTGGCTTGTAATCATGAAATTACTGTAATTTAAGACTCCACACTCCTATTAAAAAAATTCAGCTACATCATATTTTTCCAGCCTTTGTTCTTCTTGACGTGGCATAGATCTAACAGGGGAACTGCTGTCACCTTAAAACAGAAGCTTCTAATGTATAGAGGGGGGAAAATGCTACTGGGGTGTATTTGCTGTTGATCTGTTTTCTAGGGGAAATTTGTATTTCTTTGTGAAGCTATCTTCAGAACAGGAAACGGGTTTGTGTTTCTCTAAGGCAGACAATAATGCATAACTGTCATGCCCAATATCTTACAGCACCTGTAGGATGGCTCTGAGTTAACCCTAAAGAGAAGATAATGCATCTGAGAAGAAAACACTGTCAGAGGCAGAGTTTCCAACCAGACAAATCCAGGACCATCTCTCAGCAGCGCAAGTACTCCATTTATACTGTAAATATCACTGCTAATGAATCAGAGCAGAGAACTGAGTTATGCAGCCAATGTTTGTATCAGAGGCAAAATGAAAAGGAGAGGCACACCAGGGAAATCTCAGAAAGAGCTCTGCAAAGCACTGCCATTTAATTACCTTGTGCCTCTATTTTGTATTAGGTACTCAGGCATACATACTTGAATGTACACACACACTCAGCACCCACAAATCGTATGTGAACTGAACAAAACCAACTGACAGAAGCCACACAAATTAAATTCTTGACAGCTTTGGTAAGTTCTCAAGTTTAAATTTTAAAGAAATAGAGGCCTCTTTCAATAAAATCCTAAAAACCTGAACCACCATCCCATTTGCAAGGAGCCCCACTCCTGACAAAGGATTCTCGCTGGGGACAGTAGAGTAGGCAATTATTTAGAAAACAATCCATCAATGAGGTCACAATCACACTTGGGTCTCTAAAAGATTTTCAGATCTATTATTGCAAGATTAGCAGGACTGTAGAGTTTAAATCAGTTCCTGGAGTTCGGCTATTAAAAAAGAACAGTATTAAAAAAGAACAACCCTGAACAAGCCCTCTCATCTTCCTGTAGGCTGATCCCTCAAAGTTCCTGTTCTGGATGGCCCTTGGCCCCAGGTTGTATTTCCACTCTGAATGGTGTTAGTAAGCTGTCCCTGTAATAATGATTCTGCAGAGTTTCATCAGTTTTTTGCAGGCAGTTATCAGGATAGTACACCAAGAAAGCTCTACTGCCTTCCTTCCTTGTCTTTCCATATCCTAGCACCACACTTGGACCTGTTTGCTTCCCTGATCCTCTGCCCACTAGTGCAAAACATAGCTTAAGGAATGTTACGTTCTTGCCAGTACTTGCAGTATTTCCTAAGTCGTTGGTTCATAAACTTTGAACTCCTCTGTGAAGTCAGCAAAGACTCTCCACCCTGCACCCACTCCTCCACTGACATTTCCACCATCACATACAGTGATGTAGCTGCCCTCTTAATGCTGTCCAAATACTAAACAATGCCAAAAACCAGGTAACTATGGCAAAGATTACACCCAGAAGCTGCGTAAATAGATGAACTATATGGGCTCCACCATCTGTTACAGCTTAGTGGTAACTTGCCACTGCTGAGTGGCCATGTGGACATACTACAAATTCACTGCGTGAGACACAGCTCTCCTTTCCTCCCAACAAGTGAGCCATGAGCCCAGAAATCCTGGGATTCAGGACCACAGGCAGAATATGCCAATCCTAACCCTTCAAAATCTGAAATGCTGAAAAGGATAACAGAAAGATGGAGACATTCAACAGTAAAAAAGGCAAGTTTGCCTTTTTCTTTTCTTATTAAGCACTAAAGTTTCTGCTTAAAAACATGGAGGAATGAAGGAGAAAAAAGAAAGGCCTTTGAACTTTGCCCATTAAAAGAAAAAAACAATTTGCAAAATCCACAGAGTTCATTTTCCTCAAAAAATTCTAACAGAAACCTGTTGTACATTGTACTTCCAATGGAAACTACTGCAAACTTCCATCTATAATTCCCAGGTATATGTTATATTTCCACTATATTTCCAACACAAATACTCTTCAGTGTCACAATTTTACTCATACCCCTATTTACAATTCTGGCCTTGACCTTCAGAATAAATTTTTGCAAATTGAAGAAGCTACAAAAGGGGTGGTGAATTTGGTGAGGAAATAGACAGTCCATTACCATATACTACAGAGCATGGACTCTTCAGCTTGGCAAAATGAAAGTTCCAACACCACCTACAAATGCTTCCGAGTATAAGCATCAGAAGAAGGAAGAGTTATACAAATTACAGTAATTTCACGATTATAAGCCGCACCATTTTGACTAAATTTTGATCCCAACCCGGAAATGTGGCTTACACTCAAGAGCAGCCAATATATGAAAAAAGTTCTGAAATTTCCCAACCCGGAAGTGCAAGCCGAAGTGCCGAGCCAAGCACCTGCCAGTAAAACCTGGGATTGCACGATTGTTACAAATTGGTTACTCTGTTGCGTGGTGGGTGGAGGCGGGCTCTGTGCTGGCAGCATGGGGTGGGGAGGCAGGGGGCTCCCTCCTGCCCACCCCCTGACCTGGGGGGGAGGTGGGTTGCTTCGTGCTCGCCTCCCACTGGCGCCACGGGAGTGGGCGGGCTCTGTCCCTACCTGCCACCATGGGGCAGCGCCGGGCCAGGGCGAGTGAGTCTGGCAGCAGCGGCAGCCGGCCCCAAGCAGCCCCACTGAGCAGCAGCGCCGAGCTGGGCCACCTGGACCCGTCAGCAGTCCTGAGCGGGCCAAGCCCACCTGGCACCGAGCCGAGCCAGTAAACCCCACAATTCTGTTAATAATTGGCAACTTTGTTGCACGCAGGTCCTCACAGTGAACAACAGCGCGGCTTATAATCAGGTGCAGCTTATATATGGACAAAGACCTAAACGTTGCCGACACCCAGAGGTGCGGCTTACAATCAGATGTGGCTTGTAATTGTGAAATTACTGTAAATGGGAATTTCAATATATAAAATGGCCACAAAGCAATTTAAATCAGAACTCAGGTGTAAGTTTCCAACTATCAAAGTAGTAGGAGGAAGTACTTGGGGTAACAAGGCCTCCAGCAATTCTGAAAAGTCACTTTACGTAGCACATGATGTGACTAAAAGATGTCAAAGCTGTTTTGGCCTTGTTGACCAAGTATGTCAGTATTACCAAACAATTTAAACACAACACCTTTAAAATAGGAGGCAAAAAATAGCCACACAGCATGCAGCTCTCTGTCTGAAGTTTCCAAGCAGTCTCAGTGGACTTCAGAAGTAAGAATACCTTTTGTCTTTCCAACTAAATGCTATCACTCAAGATTAGAACTCAATCATCCCAAGGTGAAAAGGGATGTGCAAATGAGGCTTATGCTATCCTGAATTTATTAAAATAGGTATATTATGTCAGTTAAAAATAAGCAGGGGAAAAGAAATGTGCTCAGCTAAGTAAGTATGACTGCTTTGTTTTAAATGCTTTTTCACTATAAGACTCCATTCTATGTGTAATAGTTATGTATCCTTCAGTTTGCCCATGTGTAGTCACTCACTCAAACCTCATCAACCTCTCTTCCTGCTACATCTTCTGAGCTTAAAATAGAAACTGGAAAAACAGAATTGATACAATTTTTTTCAATGAGATCTGGATCAGAACATAAGGAGGATGAATAGAAGAAAGCACTTCTGGAGAGGACAGTTAGATGGACAGAAACACTTTTCTGAGAGGAACCCAAACTCAAATCATAATCTCCTCTCCAGTATTTAGATCTGGTCTATCATCTTCAACAGCTGAGGAGCCCATCCCACTGCTGCAGCATTTCTGCTCAAATTGATAACATGCAGTGAAGAGTGTTTCCTCAATTACAGCACAGCACACCAAGATTATACCCAGAGCTTGGAGAATTAAGTCAACACTCTCTCCTACCTCATGTCCTACAAGATTAGTGCCAGGTGGTACCATGCTGCACTGCTAAATATGACCTCAAACTTGTACTCCATGCAAGTAAAGCATAGGATAATGGTTGTCACTCTACAGTGAGGAAAATGTCAAATGTTCCCCAAAGTTTCTCCACTTAGGAATTCAGACTGAACTGTAAAAAAGCAAGTATGCAACTTTCAGAAACTACCTGACAACAACCCATTCAGCTAGATGTGAAGATGCAGAAATAAACAGTATAAAAAAAAAATCTGCTCAGTTCTACCTCTAGTACCCCAAACTACAAAACCTGAAGATTTTTGCTTCCTTTCCAAGAGTCTGTCTTTGTATGTCCACAAGCAAGTGGAACCATGTGACTACAGGGAAGAGACTACTATGGAGGAAAAGAAAAGGAGAGAAGGAAATTGTCCATTAACATTGGATAGAGGTAAGACTGATCTAACATATGCATAGCAGACTGAAAAATACAACCCATTTGTATAGCTGGTGGTTTTTCTCACATAGAACAGAAGGCATCACAAAGGCAATTAACACAGCTTACGTTTAGATCATGTATTAAATTTTGTTATGTGCTAAGGTATTCTAAGTATGTTTTTTGGAAAAACAACGTCTGTGTATAATACAACAGGAAATCTGAAAGTTCAATTTTTCAAATCAGTTATTCACTTGAGAGGCTCTGTATGGACTGGAAGACTATGAAATTACCTGCAATTGCAAGCAAATGACAGTAACCATTAAATTTCCTTTGACTCAAATATTTATGCCTTATAAATTCAGCCTGCTGTGTTCTCCAGAGCTCTTTGTGAAGATGAGGGAAGCAAAGCTTAAAGTATCTTCAGCACTGACAGGTGCAGGAGGGGATGCTGCAGCCTGACTCACACCTCCCATTCTCATCCATGCAGCATGCCATGCTTTTTAACGTGGCTGTTGGTGCAGCCCTGCTGTAAACTTGCATGGCCAGAAGTAAAAAAACAAAACAAAACAACACAGCTTCCGTCCTTCTCAGTTTTATGGTATAAAGTTTATTTTTTTTGTTTAGAGCAGGCCAGTTCTCCAGTTCAATCAGAGCAGAGCCTCACAAATAGTTTTGCCAGCACAATTTAGAGAGCACCCCACCACAGGGGCATAAAGAAGAACAAGTGTGAGTAGTTTAAATGCCAATGTCTTATAAAAGTAGCTGATCACAGTAACCCTGTATCTTGCAATCTCTCTTCTGCAATCTCTGGTACTTGGATTTTTTTGCTAATGTTCCTTGCATCCCAACAACCTGAAGTCAAAATTTTTTTTGGTTAAATAGATGTAGATTTCTCCCCTTGAAATGTATACTGTACCAGTGTGCGTGATGCCTGGATGTTCTGAATGTGTGGAAGCAGTAAGTAGGAATTTGCTAGCTGCACTTTAGGTTCTTCTGAAGAAGACATCAGAGTTCCTGTTCCAAAAACCTGATATTAAAAGAAGTCATTACATCAACATCTAGAATTTCAGTTATAACAGCAACTTCCAAAACTATATTGCTAATAACAACAATCTTCAAAAAAACAGATTCGTTTTTCACGTTAAATTCTTTTAAAAGACAATAAAGTTCCAAAGCAGAAAGTTATCATAGACATAAGTAACACTTAAGAATCGTCCCTCATTCAGGCTATTACAGACAAAACAGCACTCAACAGCAGAGCATCAGGTTATCTCAAAAATAATCTACATTCTCCTACTATTTTCCAGGTGATTACAATACACGTATCACCATTTGGGAGTGTAGTAATTTCTGAGAAAACTTTGTTACTAGTCCCACTGAATATTGAATTCAATGGCTCTGCCTTAGAAATTGAGTAAAATATTTTCTCATTATTTTGATTTTTAAAGACTGCAGTTTTCAGAACACTATAACATTCATAATTTGGATGGCTCTACTGCATTTATATTTTGCTCCACCAAGATTAGTTTATGACAATGAGATGCAAAATAACTGGGGGGTGTGGAGCCAGGATGGATCAAGGAGGCAGGGGATCATTAGAGGCTAACTAAAATTACTTTGGGCTTTTCACTTGTATGCAAAGATTTATTGTTTTTTAATAGAAAAAAAATCTATACATATTTTTAATTAAGAGGATAACAGAATGTATTCTGTCTTCACTGAAGATCTCGGACTACAGATAGAAAATACCAGAAAAAAGGGAATATGCCTTTTTTTTTAATGTGGGTATTTATAAAGTACATTTTAATACAGTGGTACCTTGTCTCCTTTTGGGTGATTCTTCTGTACATACTCTTCCATAAATGCATTAGAAACATCAGATATTTCAAGGCTTTGGGGCTCTCAAGAGCACTGTAACTGTGCACTAAACACTCAAGTCATGCCTCCTTTTGAAACTACTAAACCTAATGTAAGCTGGAAACATGGACAGCTACTTCCTCTGTCTCAGGTGGCTGGTGAAAATGCCCATAAAACCAGTCTGCTACTGATTTTTGCAGCAGCCCAACATGACTTTTGAGGAGGCACTGACAACTGCTTCCCTGCAATTTGTTGATAAAAGGATGAGCTGACTGGGCAATAAATCAAGGGTGCAGGGAGGGGTGAGATGTCATAAAGAAAAGTCATTCACTCTATAATGCATTTTTTCATCATCCTTGATGAAATGTTCTTGCCAAATGTGGCTTTACCTCTAATAAATACTAGATAAATGCAACATTTGTATTAAAATCCCATGCATTTAAATTGCTACCTAAGCTTTTACTTAAGCAGCTTTGTTTTTCAGCAGAAGATCAAAGTATAGGAATGAAATAGTTTGATGATTGATTACAGCTGTCACTCTTTTAAAATCACTTTTAAAACTCAAAGTTAAGATTTCTCTTCATCAAAATAATAAAAGCCAAAAATTTTGAGTATATAGTGTCCCTTATAAAAATTATTAAAAGCTTCACCAGTTAGTCAGAAAACAGGCAGCTTTAAGGCACAACCATTATTTCAACTTTTATGTTTAAGGACCTAAACCTCTCACCCTGTGCTACATCCCTAATGTATTTACACAAAATCCTGCCGAGTAGCTGAAAACCATCTAAAAATATTTCCTAGTGGATTTTTCCCAACAAATGCATTCCAGCACAATGCAGTTTAGACTTCACTAATACACTAACATATGAAACTAATTAGACCATGATCTTTTAAGTATACACATACAAATACATTTGGTTTTACTATCGCAGCTAGCCCCACTAACAGCAATAATTTTAACCATAGACACATATGTGATCATGACACTAGCACAATCTGGTAAAAGGGACGAATTGGTAACATTACCCCACCTGATTTGTATCAGGAATTCAGTGAACTTTTGAAGTCTCTAAAATTATGAAAATCAATTTTTAAAACATAAGTAAATCCAAAACCCAAGCTAAAAATAAGAGTAGTTCCCTGATAGGAAAAGTAAAAGCAGTTACCTGATATGAAAGTACTCCATGAGACGAGGTATTTATATATAATGAGCTTTCAATACTGCCTTCTTCTGTGGGCAGGAAGAGTACTCTGAAACACATCTTTCCCATCGCTGGAATCACCTGCAGAGTCCACAAAAAAACTTGCTTGCTTGGTGCCAGTAATCACACACTCAGAACTCAGTCACAGAGCCCAAAGGACACTTCCACATGTAGAACCCCACTTGTAAATTCCACCAAGCAGAACCTCAGCACCGAGAAGTTTCATCTGTCCACAACTCTCAACACTTAGTACAAAAAACTGAGATCACACATCAGCTTGCCAAGTTATGGTTGGAGTTTCTCAGCCAGCATGGGGCCTCACCGCTCAAGGCTTCTTTTTGCATAAGATCTTAACCATGCAGCACCAACAGCCTGTGACTAAACAGAAACACTTCCCCACACAGAGAGATATGGCTATTGCAAAGTGAATCAGTGCCCCTGTGATACACAGGCAAATCAGCTAAGCTGAACTTAGGCAATGCTCTTAGTAACTAGATAGTCTGGCTGAAAGAACAATGACATTTATGTCTGAACAGTAATATCCATTCAGCTATAGTAAAAGCAAAAATCATATGAAAACATAATAAAACCCCTTTGCACATCAGTGGAGGATAAAACCTGGCTTCATGCAACTGAGATCACATCAATTAATTCTTAACATGCATTATACTGTTATACATTGTTTAAAAAATCAGAGTTAAAATAATGCTGTTAGATCATAAAGGCAATTATTCCCGTAACTGTAATACAAAAATACATAAAACATTTCACTGCAGCAGGTTTTTCTGACAAATATGGAAGACTATTCAAAAGACTGAAAATTCATGACTGTACAATATTCGCATGCATGTGGATTACTGCATAATAAGAATGAAATTTAAACAGCCTCTCTGACACTGAAAAATTCTTTTCTTCTGTTACTGTCAAACACACTTCCTACTGTAAGTTTTGGATAGCATCTCCAAAAGTAGTCTAAGAAGAACTGAACCAAAAAACCTCTAGTAAAACAGAAAAAGAGTTGGAGGTCCCACAAAAAAGCACAAAGCCATTACATAGTTTCCAAAAGTACATCAGCACTCACCCGGCTACAAGCAGGAGACACATGAAACTGTCTTGCAGCTGTAAACACTGAATTGACTACAACATCTCTATCTCTACTAGGGTTGTAGACATGCAGCATTTTAGCTCTGGGTAACCCCAGTAACCTAAAGCAGGGAAAAAAAAAGAGAAATAAATTATTCACTTTATAAGGACAGGCAATGCACAAAAGAAGCAACACAAATCACCCTAAAACCTGTTGATCTGCAACAATTACCTAGTTGTAATTAATCTTTGGAAATACATGAAACAAATTTTGCCTTTAGTATACAAAGACAAATAAGTAACACTGTGATGTGAGGCACACTTAGCCAAATCTTGTTGGAGTAACTAGAAGTTAAAACAAGAACCCTTACAAAGCATAACATTTTGGATAAAAAGGCTTAAATAACTGAAGTCTTGTTTTGTCAGCTAAAGCAATGACTCTCTTGAAGCTTTTGCTTTAGCTAGTACATCCTAAACCCCAACATCTTAGACATTCCTCCAGTGCATCCTCTGAAATACTCCTTTAACTCACAAGGAGACTGTGTTTCTTTTTGGTTACTGATAGATCAAAGGCTGATTATCATTTAAGAACAATTTTTTAAGTTTTTTTAAAAGACAACTAAGAAAAATCTCATTTATTCTATCAGTATGTTTTGCTTGGGACTCTCTGGATTTTATCAAAATTTAAAGGAAACAACAAGCTCTTCCTCTACTAGAAAGGCAATCTTTCAAAAAAAGAACAACCACCATGCAGACATCCATGAAATATGTACCCAGAATGCATTATATTCCCTATTAGCTTTTCCTCCTCCTCAGAACTATGTTGATTTTAACTCACAAAACATTGCAAGGCAAGAAATGCAAGAAATGCACTTCCAGCTCTGTGACAGTTACTACTTCTCTCTTTTTCAGATGATGGCATAATCCCAGCTAATGCTTTTTACCTAAATGGAGCCCAGTATAGCTGCTCCTCCACACTTCATTATCAAGCAAAATAACAATAATGTAAGATACTCACTGCATTCCAAAATGCAGAACTGATGGGTGAAAACGTAAGGCCTTCTCATTTGGAGGCATCTTTGCTGAGAAGCTGAAAAGAAGAGAAAAGAAGCCACAATTAATATTTAGTGGACATGATGCAGGGAAGGAAGATTTTTACAGGTCCTTAATTTCTATTCTGAAACCTCCCTTCCTTGCACATGTCTCTACAGTCATGCCGGCCCACTTGTTTATGGGGCTGTGCAATGGACTAAAGAGGGAAAACAACTGGGAAGAGTCATGCAGAATGAAAATGATGGAGCAGATCCCCAGTCCTACCAATTATATATCTATGCAAGCACTGGTATGACCACACCTGAGAGGCAGAGATCAGGAGTAAACAGCAGCTTGGGCAAAAGCAGAGATCAAAAGAAGTACTCGTATAGCTGTGGTGTTAATGCAAAAGCCAGCTCATTTCTTCTATGCAGAAGAGAGTAAGAAATACTGTGAAGCAGATGTGAAGCACATCATCTTTCTTTTGCCCTACAAAAAGTCACAATAAAGTTCCTAACAATTCCAGTACATTTTTAGCTTATTAAAAGATTACTCAATACACTGTAACATAGAAATTCCATTATACCTTTACCATTATCTCAATTAAAACTTGTCCTCCACAAGTCCCAAAAAACACAGTGGTAAAAAACAAGCCCAGCATTTGTTTATTTTACCTGCATACTCAGTGCTACTCTGTTAAAAGCTTCCCCATAAGCAGTCTGCATGTTGAATAGCCAGAACGATTTTAATCTTTACCAGATGATGCTAATAAGTATCCTAGCAAGGATGAGTCTGAGAAGGGAGGGATGAACTGTGGTCTCATTAGTTATCCAGCTGCTTTACATAATTTGTGGTAGTACAGTAAATTGGTTCCCACCTGTAAAATATAGTACTGTAACATTACACCTTTAATCTCTTAGTGTGTATATAATCCTGCTGTTATATTCCAAAGCAACAGACATCATAATTTATTATGCCAATCAGGAAAAATAATGCTTATTATTATGAAAACACAGAATCACAGAAGGGAGAGAACTCTCTCACTACTGTAGCAGGCAGAATGCAATATATCCAGGTAGCATTCCTGAGGAGCTACTAGTGACAGTCTCCTTCCAACCACCTTGTATCTTCAGCAGCCAGTTCTTACTCCATTCCTAGGAACACTGTACCAGCACCTTCTTTCCCTTCCAAAATTCAGCCTCAGGTACATATCCAGATACTGAGTACTGTTGTAATCACATATAAATTAAAATAATTATTATTATAGTAAAAGCCACAGATATTTGAGGAAGACATGTTTCTTAAAGCCCTCAGATGCTTTTATTTTATGCATACACAAACAGCAGAATAAAAGTTAAGCCACTGGTTAATGCACTGCAGTATGACCTTGAACCTCATCCCTGCTTAAGTTTCTAGGATCTTACAGGTATTGCTGAAATACCTTTTCTCACCAGAAAAAAACTTTGCTGACAACATCAAGAAGCTGAGTGCCTCTCTCTACCAATTCTTGTAATTAGCAGTAGCTGTCCAAGACTTACGCACCTCCTGAGGAATTCTAGCAGCATCAGCTCTTTCAACTTCCACTCTCTGCAATAGGTAACAAATGCACTAGCTGGGTGCAAATCCAGCAGGGGGCGTAGGAGACTGCATTTAACACTCAAACTGCAGGTAAGCTGCATCTGACCAGAAGCGAAGGACATTTCCTGGAAGGAAGTTTAACCCAATGTTGATTTTTCTTCTATTAGCTCCTTTAAGTCTCCCTTGTATCTTTATTTCTTCATTTAAATTGATTACTTCATACCACCTTAGCATGCATATTACTGGTCTGCATTTGAAAATAATCACAAAGGCTATTTGGTTGCCTTTCTTTTTCCTTCCTTTTTGTATGCTTTGTTCACAGCACATGCTGAAAAAAGCAAGTTGAGGAAAGGCATTTTATTGTCAAGTTTTCTTGGAAGCAGCAGGCAAAAAAGACTGAATTTTTGAACATATAGGTCCTTTTTGAGTGTATCTGTTTAGGCAATATTGTTTTATTTCTCAGTATATTGACAGAAGTAAAATTTTAGTTATGGTGAGAATTTTGGAACTTTGCACCTCCAGTGCAACAATGTTAATGAACCCACAAGATGAGATTTTAAGATATGAAAGCATGTATGTATTGTACAGGAAAGTACATTTTTTTATTCAAATTGGAGAAAAGGAAATAAAACCCCTCATTTACTGACTAATTTTAGATTAATTCCTCTAGACTACACCTGATAAAGAAAATGCAAATGGAGCACATAGGGAAACAACCAAACCCAGATTACATTTAATCATTCTGATTGCATCTGATGCAAAGAAATTATTCTGACAAATGAAAACAGGTAATAGGGAGGTAATAAACATAGAAATAGAAAAAACCAGCTAATTCAGAGCCCTATGCAGAGCTAATACAAAGCTTCAGTTTGTCACATCCTTAGTCCCTTTCTTCTCTCAGCTTCCCCTTTACCCAGGGCAGTAAAAGCAGCAACCAGTATTAGGAACATTAAAGTGCCGCTCCTAAAAGACAAAGTGCCTTTGAAAGACGTTATTAAATTGTTTGGAAATATAAAATTAAATCTTAAGTTTACTATCAAGGCAACTCCACCAAAATAAAAAACAGGAACAGTTTTAAATTATGATTATTTTTTGAACCTTAACTTGCTTCGTAGAGACAGAAAGAGTCCTCAGAAATCAGGAAACTGTCCAGTTTGCAATAGACCTCCACCACTCATGGACAAGCTCTACATCAAGTGTCTCTGTGGGGCTTTGGCACCTGGTGAAGAGCAGACATGCCACCTCAGCTCCAGAGACTTACAGTGAAGACTTCTTAAGCCCTGTACCAACCTGTGGCAACATGTGAACCATTCAGTCTTTCTAGATTTTTTTAACTTTTTAAAGAAAAAGAATGACTAACATGTAAAAGAAGACAAATAAGAATTTTGAAGACTGGAAATCTAAAAGTCCCAAAGGCTCCCTTATTTTCAGCACCACATTTTTTAGGGAAAGTGGGAAGACTGACTCACTGCTTCTGAAAGCTTGGGATTTGTAACTCATCATTAGGAATTCACTTACATGCTTTTACCAGAGAGCTGTGCTGCTTCTGCAACATGTATTTTTTTAAACTGTGAGGGTAATGAGGCACTGCAACATGTTGCCCAGGGGAAGCTGTGAGTGCCCCATTCCTGGAAGTGTTCAAGGCCAGGTTGGGCTATGAGCAATCCAGTCTAGTGGAAGTGTCCCTGCCAAGGCAAGGGTATTTGAACTAGACTGAGGTCCCTTCTGATCCATTCTATAACCCTGTAAGAAGGATGGTTGCATTTATTTTCTCTGTAGCAAACTTACACACATCAAGGACTGAATCACAGACTGGGAAACCAGTAAAGGCCAAAACAACACTATCTACCAACTAACATGTGCATACATACCTGCTATTTTGCATATTTGGGCTGCAGGAAAAGCTAAACCAGAAGAAACCAGTGAAATGGATGAAGCAAGCTCTCTTAAAACAAATTCCATAATTTACGGCGTAATTTTAGGATGTAAGCAGGTCTATCAACCTTTTCTTTTTTATTTCGTAAACTACTGAGGCTGGAAAAGCAACATATACCTAAGACCTGCATGCAAAAGTTTTGATGAGCTGATGACTTATTTACAAAGACAGTGAAATAAAGTGGTTGTCTTGGGTTGCAGTGTAGGATGTGTTCCATCACCATCTGTTGAAACCAGATGGGACAGTGATCTTTATCTTTTCCACAACCTATCCTTCCTCTGGGGAGTTATCTTCTGTTAATGGGCCATTGAGTCTCACTACACGATTGTAGTGGACCAAGTGGAAAACAGGGGGAGGAGCCAACCACTTCCTACCTAGATAAAATCTGAGACTTGGAACATCAGAGCAGCCTTTTTCCACTGGATTCCCATAGGAAAACCAGACCTTTCCACATCATCACTGGACCTTTGGAGGAAAACTGCACCTGTCCACAGGATCACTGCTTCAACAGATCCACATCTGTCATGCCAGCAGGACTGCAGCCATCATTTAATCAGACTGCCACCAACACCCTAACTGGCAGGGTAGGGTGTCAGGTTCTATTCTGGCTCTATGAGTAGTTGGTTTTTTTTGGTGGTTTTTTGGGTTTTTTTTATTACTATACTTTTATTTTAGTTTTCCTAGTAGAGAACTGTTTTTCCTATTTCCATATTTTCGATGAGAGTTCCTTAATTTCCAAATTATAATAATTTAGGGGGAAGGGGTTTACATGGTCCATTTCAAGAGAAGCTCCTGCCTTCCTTAGCAGACACCTGTCTTTGAAACTAAAACAGTGGTAGGTAAGTCTAGCCTGTGTAAAGCAGAATCCATTCTATTACTTCCACTTGGTCCCTCATGCATTGCTTTCCTCCAGCAACCTCTTTGCTCCATGCTATAGCCCTGATCTTTCCATAGACACAGGTCACCTTCCTGGGCAACCTCCTCTGCTCTCACTGCCTGTGGTCATCCTGTTTCCTACCAAGTTCTGCAAAAGCATTTACACAAAGCATTTGCACAGCATCTACCTAAGACAGCAGTGCTTCAGCTGTATTCATTACAAAATAACAACAAAATTGCAACGATCAAAGTTAAAAGTATCTCACCCTATAGGCCTTAAAGCCGCATTTCTCAACGGGGCTTAAATGGAAGGACGCATTAGAAAAACTAGGCTTTTCTCTCTACCCTCACGACCAACTCTAAAGAAGTTAAATGCAGATCACAATAAAAATGGGATTAAGACTTGTAAAGAAATCTAGGGGAGATGATCAGTGAGGGACAAAGTACTATAAATGAACATTTTGGTGAAAAGAAGAGTCTTTCTTCCTCAACTGTGCCTGTGCTTTGCATTTTAGTGGCAGTAGCAGCACAATAAAGCATATTTAAGAGCAAAATGGAATTAGTCCCTCACATAAATCCTTCCCCAACTTTTGAAATCTGTAGTAAATTAAGATATTAATTCAATTACTTGAATTCATTTGAAATTTATTTTCTGAAGTATCTTCTTCGAAATCTTTTACTGATCCAAATTTCAAGCAAAAACCAGCACTCTCTACAGATGTTCCAGGGGGACCATGTATATTTAAGGCATCTTGGACAGACAGTAACTAAGCCACTTGTTTTGGATGACTGTACAAGGCCCACTAGTCCAAAATGCACATCAAATACATCTTCCCAAATATCCTGCCAGACAGAACATCTACTGTAATTTTACTTTTGGCTTCATATAATTCAACAACTGCCTTTGCATTCTGCAATATTTAATGAAGTAAGCTCTGATATATGCTCCCCCCAAAAAATCTTTTCCTTTGCCTTTCTCTTTTTTAAGCTTCTTTACAACTTATCTTTTTCCAAGAAATCAGAAATCTTCCATCAAAATTAAAATTGCAGAAACAATACAATTTACTCTCTTATTTTTTTAAATTCTTCCCAAGACAAATTGAGTCACTTGCCCAATACAAACAAACAGTTTTGGCTCCATCAGGAATCTAGGTATTCTTGATGTTTTTTTCTTTACTATGTCCAGGATTTGTGGGGGTTTAAGAAAATACTGTATTTCATGTCTCTTTGAAGACTGGTTCTAGCCCATGAGTTCTCAAAATAAAACCAAAAATCATGCAGGCAGCTCATGCTATTTTTCCTTCATTTTTAAACCTCAAAACTTTTTAGCTAAATTCACTTTTTTGCATAATTTGCTTACCCTCTAATTGCCAAGCCCTCAAAAAAACCCCTAAAAACATTTAAACAGCCTAAATAACAGAGCTTTGCTCTTCAAAAACTGCCACTAAGATCACAAATAATTACCGAGATGCTAATTTTTGCCTTATTCGATTAACTAGAATGAATAAAGGCAGTCAAACCAGAAGCACCCTGGCCTATTTAATACATGTACAGAAATAGCTGCTTTTTGAAGAACGCTGCTCAACTCTCACGACTCGAAACCCCTACATGAGAAGCTTTGAGACTCTACACCTCTGAAAGGTCCTCCAGCCACACTCCCACCTAGCATCTCTGAACTGAAAATAAAACATTTTCAAGTGAGATATGCTGCTCACAGCCTTTTCCAGACACTTAAAACATGAACGCTAGAGAAAGGGTACATGGAGAAATACCTAGAGAAAAGGCTTCCATGATGTCACCGTGCTGCCTTTTCTGGCTAAAAACAAAGCCCTACTGCAAGTCTTGAAATACCATGAAATTTAAATAACAGTTCCCTACCTACAGTTTTCAAAGCCTTTTATTGAAAGCAAGCAAAATTCACAGCGTAGCCCTATGAAAGAGGCAGGATAAAAGAACTTTTTAAAAGTCAGAAGATAGGGCTAAAGCCCACCTGCCTTTTACCTAAGAACACTATTATTTTTACTTACTAGGTACCAAAGCCTTTATTTCTCTCCTTGCAATGGCAAAATGACAGCAGAAAATTTTAGTGGGAAAAGCAGCTTGTAAGCACAGTCCTTACTAACATAATTACAAGCTGAACAAAACAAGAGACATACAGTAATTTCATGATTACAAGCCGCACCATTTTGACTAAAATTTAGCTCCCAACCCGGAAGTGTGGCGTACATTCCGGAGCGGCTAATACATTAACAAATTTAGGAAATTTCCAAACCTGGAAGTGAGAGCCTGTAAATGCGGCGCCGCTGCCTGCCCCCGACAAGCGCAGCGGCGCTGTCCTGCCCCACCAAGCACGGCAGCGCCACTCGCCCCCTCAAGCACGGCAGCGCCACTCGCCCCTGACAAGCACGGCAGCGCCGCTCCCCCCCGCAAGCACAGCAGCACCACTTGCCCCCCCACAAGCGCAGCAGGGCCCTCGCCCCAGACAAGCACAGCAGCACTGCTCACCCTCCGCAAGCACGGCGGCGCCGCTCGCCCCTGACAAGTGCGGCAGCACTGCTCGCCCTGACAAGCGCGGTGGCAGCACTGCTCACCCTCCACAAATGCAGCAGCACCACTCGCCCTCCGCAAGCACGGCAGCACCGCTTGCCCTGACAAGCGCGGCAGCGCCGCTTGCCCCTGACAAGCACGGCGGTGCTGCTCAGCCCCGACAAGCGCGGTGGTAGCCGGGCACGCCGCTCTCCTGCTTTCTGGCAGCTGCGGCAAGCGGGGCTGCGGCCGCTCCCTGGCAGCCGCCCCGAGCAGGGCCAAGCCAGTAAACCCAGCCATCCTGCAATTCTGTTACTATTTGGCAACTTTGTTGCACGCGGGTCCTTGCTGCGACCAACAGAGCAGCTTATAATTGGGTGTGGCTTGTGTATGGACAAAGAATGAAATGTTTGCCAACACCCAGAGATGCGGCTTATAGTCAGTGCGGCTTGTAATCATGAAATTACTGTATATTTCAGAAGAAACATATTCTATCACACCTGCCTCAACTAAATTAATTCCCACATAAGTAACAATGAAAGTATTTGCTTTTCCTGCAGCGTGTCTACAGAACAATTACCAGTAAAAAAGGAAGAGATCTAAGTGACCTCACCAAGACCTCACCTTTTTAAATGCACCAACTGCAATTCTGTTTTTAACAGCAAAAATAAAAATACATTTCATCAAGCACACTCAATTTTACTCAAAAATTCTCTCCACAAGCTGAAGACTAAAGGGCCAGCTTCTGTCAAGTAAGTAGCAAGCTTTCCTCCTTCAAGTGTTTCACATGCCAGGGAAACTAGTTTTCCTCCAGCTCTGAGAATCTGGCTCCCATCTCAAGAAAAGCAGGACGCATTGACAGGAAGCACTGCAAGGCTACAAAGCTCACAGCAGTAGGAAGTTACACTCTTGTCAAATTGCACTGCACCCAACCATTTCCTTTTTCTACATCAGGCACAGCCAAAAACTTCTATCTTGACAGAAACCATTTTGAGTTATAGCAGTTCAGCAAAATGCATGAAAGAGTTCTGTGGTCACTGATAAACTTGACCTGCTTGATAATTAAATGTGATGATTTTCCTACAGTAATTAAGAGTAATAATCTTCCTATGGGAGGTGCCTTTTGCTGTTTCTACATTAATCCAAGCCTTTTAGTTTATTTTTATAATGAAAGAGTACAGATTGTAGGACAGCATGTATTTGCCTGCTAGAGCTCAACAGCCCATAGAACATCTTTACACTGAACCCATTAAGTGCCAAAAATCCCACTATCCTTCCCTGTGCCTTGCCCTCTCTGTAAAAGAAGAAAAAAAAGGTAACCAAAAAGGAAACTAAGCAAATATAAGAAAACTCAGACCTAGGACTTCAAAAAGCAGTAGCTTCTGCTTTTAATTTATCCCCCTTGATCTGGACAGTGCACCTGATACCAGTTTCCCTGAAAAGAAGTTACAGAAAAGTCACTAAGATCACGCCTCAAAGCTACAAAAAAATATTTAGTAGTGGAAAACATCAATCTGGATTTTGCATTTTTTCCTCTTTTGTGAATTTCAGGCCTAATTTTTTTAAGCAAAGTATAATCTTTGAGCATCAATCTTTTAAAATAGTAATTTACCCATGAGTATTCAATACTATGCCTTGTTTAAGCCAATGTACGAAGACAGACAATGAAAATGAGCTCAGTATGGAAAACTGTACAAGTTAGGTCCACAGCATTTTAAATGGCAGCCTCAAATGCTACAAATGCAAAAAAAAGCAAGCACTCCAATATAGTTTCACTACATTGGCAGTAATTTATCTTACAAACTGATAAGATGCTGGGGAAGTCCCTCAAAAACTTAAAACTATGCACCACATACAGAAACCTTTTACCAAACATTTGCTGGAGCAATAGACTAAGACAAGCTTTCTCAGGGCTATGTTTCAGTTTTGTAAGGACAGAAGTTATTGCACTATTGTCTGCCAAATTTATTAAAAACTTAATTATCTCCTCTAGCAGATGAAAATTCATACAAGTCTTTCTGAAGCATCTCCAAATGCTTCAAATTTGTTACCACAAATTTAAACTGCTTAAGTTTTCTAAAAAATACATAGTTTTTCATGCAATTGAAAAGCATTTCCACAAACTGTACCATAGGAATGAGAATAAATGATGCAAATAAAAATATAAGGAGAAGCAGCAAGGCTACACTTTTCTTAAAAGTACTGTAAGCATGGTGCTGCATAGGGAAGCTGCAGTCACACTGTCATCCTACACACAGCTGGGAAACTAAGCTGCTCCCCCACATCCCAGGGGGCCACAAAAATCTTTACGATGAAACGTTAAAGTCACTAGCCAAATACCAACAGTGAAAAAGTAGCTTCAACCCCAAACCACCATCACTATCTCACAGGAGCATCATTCTCTTGTATTTGTTTTCACTCCTCCCAGCTGGGATGTATTATATCCTCTTCAGGCCCCCTCGAGAGGTTTCAGCATCATTTGACAAAGCTTTCGGTTCTGCTGCACTGATTCATTAAATCTATACCATATGTGATGTATGGTATTTTTTTAGACAGGACACAAAATACAGAACCCTACAAAGAACCTCTTAAAAATATTAATTTTAAAATTGCAGACTATTTTTATTGTTCACTGGCATTTTATTAACTGACAGCACTGTGCATTTTTATCATCATCTATATGTTTCGACAGCACACTCACATAAATCTACTCTCAAATAAAGAGCTTTCCTCTTCTAGCTTCCCATACAAAACTCTGGTTATACTTACTTCAAAGTACATCCCCTCCTGCAGTCAGAAAAAGAAAGGGGAATCTTCCAAAGAGTCAGATAATTT
Source organism: Turdus rufiventris (assembly GCA_013186435.1). Classification (NCBI taxonomy): domain Eukaryota; kingdom Metazoa; phylum Chordata; class Aves; order Passeriformes; family Turdidae; genus Turdus; species Turdus rufiventris. Next base: position 2,823,494 of record PYHW01009688.1, on the reverse strand, counting down.
CCAGTTTTTCACCTAAAGCCAGTAAACCCCCATGATGACATGACATCACCGCAGACAGCCTGCAAAATTTCCCTGGCTGCCCCTTTTGAACAGTGCAGCTTGCTGAGCTCTCCTGTCTTGTGTCACTTGTCACTCTGGGTTATGGTGTGCAAAATGGAAAGACTTAGTGCTATTAATAAAAACAAGCATGCTCATTTGTGTGTTTGTGACCTACTCCTAAGTACTACCATGTACAGTAATTTCACGACCATAAGGCGCACCTGACTATAAGGCGCACCCCCCGGGAGTCAGCAAAATTTGCAACATTGTAGATC
>PYHW01009688.1:2791577-2809427 GCA_013186435.1 Turdus rufiventris | reverse complement strand
TAAAATTACTGTAATTAAATATGGCTACACATGACCTTTAAAGTGTTTCCATCAAGGTCTTGTAGGACCTACCCTGAGGACAGAAGTTTGACAACTCTTTATTAACAAGTGCAAGACTGTCATTTGCCATTATCTCATGATCATAGAAAACCATAGGGTCACCTCCTCAGTTTTGTGTGAAAAACTGTACAGTTGGCCTAGGCAACTTCTCTCATTTATGAAATGTCTGAAAACAATTTAGAAATAAAGAAATGAACAATAGTTGAAGCCTTTGTTAGCACACAGCGCTGCCATGCAATGTCCCAGGGAAAAAAACAAAAGACATTTTTTACTCGCTGTATCATCAGGCAAGCAACGTAATTTTGTAAAAGGAACAGTATTTTGGAACAAGCTATGCACACAGAGGAAGAGCTGTCCCTAGCAGCATCTAATACAAAGTTCAACAAGGCAAAGTGCATCAGTGAATCAACTGCCACATTAAAAAAAAAGAGATAAACAAACTAGCAGGAGTTCAGCCTGCCACGCTAGCTGTGCCTGGCAGAAGCATAAGGAAGACAGCAACACTGATTATTTCAGAACTATCTGTTTCTTCATCTACAAGAGAACTTCCAATTTCATTGACTGCTTACAATTCTTTGCAGTAAGCTGCTTTTAGTCCAGTTTCACAATATCCTGTGGTCCCTACAGATGTTTCCTTAGGGATTTTCACCCATATTACAGGTGGGTGTGTCCATTTCAATTCTCTTCCTTTACTTCTAAGGATTATGTAAAGTCAATTTAATTTATTTAGGCATCCAGTAAAACTTAAAATTAGAGTCCCTTGGTGATCTAGACAAAGTGGAAGTGGGGCACAACAGCCATGACTTAAAAACAATAGTTAGCCAATATTGAAGAAGGTTTTAGTTCTAACCACTAAAAACATGCATTCTGCGCATACTGCAGAAATTGCTACCTTATGTAAGTAAGTAATGGGGACTAAAAAGCTTTTTTCCAAGAAACTCAGGGGTTTTTTTCTTTTTTCATACACACATGGATTTTTGCTTATTTTGTAAAACAAAAATTTTACAAACCACTAAAACTTAATAAAAAGCAGCTATCATTATTACAAGTTAAGACCAAGCATATATTCTAGGAAAAGTCTTCGTGTAGTTAGACTTAGACTCACTTTTGGGGTAAGTTTAATGACAATCTAAGTGATCAGTGGTACTCCATACAACCTTAGGTTGCAAATATTAAGACAGTTCCTTTCAGACAGATTAAGCACTCACTGACACTCCCAGAACTACTTCTCAGCTTTTCATTTTGAAACTCTTTCTAAATGGACACTCACTGATTTTAATAAAATATATTCTAAAAATAAATACAACATACACTTTTTTAAAAAAATATTCAGACGTTTCTGCTGGCACAAAACCAATTTTTATTCATTTCAGTTTAAAAAAAAAGGTAGAGGGAAAAAGAAAAACTGGTTGATCCTAACCTATTTTTTCAATCTTTTTTTTCCTGTCTTAGCCACTACCCAAGCTAGTTACCTGACACACAAGCATACAAGTCCCTCGGCACTACTTTCCAATTGGACTGTCAAAAATTACAGCACTAAGACCACAGGCTTTTTGGAAGGGTGAGTCACCTCTGAAGTGTCTTAATACTCCATCTACAGCACCCGACCCCATTTGCACCTCTTGACTAGAGCCAAAGTTACGACCAGGGAGAAATTGCAATGGATAGCCTCTCAATGCGAGACAGGTTCATTCTCCAACAGCCACTCTGGATTCTTCCTGAAGCAAACATTGTAACTACACCTCTTAAGTATTCCCTAAACTCTCTAGCAATTCTGCAGTCTGTGCACCTCAACTGCTTTGCTGTCTCTCAGGCAGCTAGTAAGCTACTCCCTTGTTACCTCTATCTTCAATTTCTCCTCCATGTCTGTAGCACTATTTCACAGACACAGCAAAAACAACAGGATTAGAAGTGATTTCACCAAGCAATCAGGAGAGGTCAAAGTCCTGGGCATCAGCTGTCGCTCCCAGGTTGCACTGACACTCTAGTAGGAGCCCACTGAGAGCCAATACCATCTATTGCCCCAAACTGCTCCAGTCTACAGGGTCAAATGCTCTCCAGTAATCAAAGCTAAAGGATCAACAGAAATGCCTGACTGAGCCAACTGCATCACATTTGGAATTTTCCTAGTAGCTGATACCTGGCTACTCAAAGCAAAATATGCCCTGCCATAGAAGAAGGCTGGAAAATGTCCTCTTCCTGGCTAACTTCATTCCATACTTCTAGTATTTTATGGATTTCCCTTCTCATAGACAATCATTGTGCATCACATATTAAAAATGCATGCTCCACATACTGAATACAGCAGTTTATTCTGGTGCAAATGCTCCTTTAATGTGCCAGCTGCAAAACTGCATCTTCAAAGGCCTTTCTGCAGAAGTCCTCAAAACCCAAGTACTAACAATGTCATTGTCCTGGTTTAGGGCAAATTTGAGAGGAAACCTCCAAACAGTGTTTTTCTAAGAAACAGACTCAAATGGTCGTTTCCCCAGTTTGTTCAGAAAAAATATTTCTTTGGAGAGAAGTGGAAAAAAACTGATTATTTAACAGGCAAAACACATCCCAGTGCAAAAATGAACAATATTAAATAACAAAACCTCTTGCCACTCTGAAGAGATGACAGATTTGGAAGAGTTTCTTTCATGGGTTGCAGCTTGTGCTCATTCTGTTCTCAGTCCCTCCAGTGCTGGGAAATGCTGCAGCCCAGCCCAGGCCAGGCCTGGTAAGCCACAGGTGCGAGCTCCAGGTGCACTTCTGGGTTTTTAGTCCAGAGCAGGTTCAAACAATTCCAAGAAAAAGGAAAAAAACCCCACAGTCCATGGAACTCTTCTGCCTCAGCTAGCCAAAAACAGACTACAAGTAAAGGAGAGCTCTCTCCGACTGTCCACTGCAGACAACACATTCTGTGTGAAGGATGAGGGGGAACAAATGCAGTCTTTGATAACAAACTGCACCTCTTCTCTCCCCTTCAATCCTGGAACCAGTCTTAAAGCTGCAGAACTCAATATCCAACACAAATAGAACAGACAATTGGGGATACAAGCATCATAGTCACCCCAGGACAGTCATACACATGAAATTACATTTTTTTGTAGTCCAATGACTACTTCCTTGACGCAGAAAGCTAAAAACTTTGATAGTATCATGTGTGCACATCACGCAATAGTACTGTCTCTTTATTTATGCCAGATTTCTGCATTTCACAGAATCAGAGAATATGCCGAGTTGGAAGGGACCCACAAGGATCATCAAGTCCAACTCCTGGCCCTGCACAGAATCATCCCCAAAAGTCACACCATGTGCCCTGAGAGTATTGTCCAAACGCTTCTTGAACTTTGTCAGGCTGGTGCTGTGACCACTTCCCTGGGGAACTGTTCCAGTGGCGAACAAGAAAAGGTGAAAAACCATTTTTCTAATAATCAACCTAAACCTCGCAACACAACTTCAGGCCATTCCCTTGGGTCCTGACTCATTATGCTGCTTTAGCAAGCACCTAAACCCTCAAAATTTGCTACTGCCAGCTGTGGTAACCAAAGTCACCAGGATGAAGGGGTGGGAGTACAAACCCCCATCCACGCCCCCACCAAAAAAAACAACAAAACAAACAAACAAAAAAAAACCACCAAAAAAATGCAACAACAAAACCTTTTCTTGTCAACACCTATCATTGACTGTTATGAAAGGCATCTTTTTACTCCTGACTTTCAAAACTAAGAAAAGTTGGACAGAAGAACTGGAAACAAACTGGAAGCTTTTTAGTAGGGTAATCCAAATACACGTGACTAATTTTGTCAAAGTCTGTGTCCTGAAGCATCTATTGTGCTGCACTTCTTATTTCAGAATCTGATCTAGAGAGGCAAAAACCATCATAAAGTGACCTGTGGAAGCATCCAATTAGAATAGCAGGAGTCATAGGGTAGAAATTAAGGAGCTGATAATGATCTTCTCCTCACTCTTGGGCAGCTGCAAATCCATGGACCTACAAATTAACCCTTTCTCATTCACCTCTGAAATAGCTCTTCACAAAAACTGCTATTTTGACAGTGTCTTTTACCTCATGCAAATTTCTCTATTTGTTAAAGCTAAATCTAAGGCAGAAACTATAGGACCACATCCATCTCCCTTGTGCGCTTGCCGCAAGAACAGCAAACCAAGAAGACCACCCCAAAAAGATGATCTTATGATGCACCTGCACAGGAAGTCTGTTAAAAGATTGTTAATACTTTACTGATTTTGTTGTTTGGTTTTTTTCAAAGTAGGTTAGCAAGTTCCCAGGGAACCCACTAACCTAGAATTAAAAACTGAATAAAACAATGTTTTGGAAAGAGACTTTCTCCCTCATGCCCCAAGATGATGAACGCTACACTTCCCTCATCTCTGGGGAAATTTCTGATTTCTCTATCTCCTTTAACTTCTGCTAATACCCCTACATTAAGGTGCTTTGCTTCTACAGGCTTCACATCAAATTGCAGTAGCTTCAGCTGATTTCCCCAGGGCATGCAGTCAGACAATGAGATGAAGATGCTGGAAGCTTCAGGTTATGCTACTACAAGAAAAGGAAATCCCCATGATTTCACCATATAGTAATGTAAGCCAAGAGAATGAAAATTAATCTGGAAATAAACTAATAAATTCTAATCTTTCCAATGTACCTTTGCTGGCTATTCTTCATTAAGACTACACTATACTTCAGTATATAGAGCACACACAAGACTATGTATGTGTTTACATAAGCAGGAAACCAAAACAGTTTAGAAGATGCACATAAGCCAGGATCTGTTTAGCCAAGTTTCCTGAAGCATTTCAGTATGACAATAGAAGGATGTTTCCACCATGCAAGTTAACCTCTACAAACTTTAGACCCAAAAAGCAACTTGTTTTTGAAAACAAATAATTACAGTAATTTCACGATTATAAGCTGCACCATTTTGACTAAAATTTTGGTCCGAACCTGAAGAGTGGCTTATAATCAGGTGCGGCTAATATATTGATGAGGTTCAGAAATTTGCTAACCCGAAAGTGGGAGCCCGCACGGCCCCAAGTTGATCTGAGCCCACCTGGCCTCAGTGGGGGAAAAGCAGGGCCGATCCGAGCTCGCCCGGCCCCANGGGGGGGGCAGAGGGGCCAATCTGAGCTCGCCTGGCCCCCAGTCAAGCCAGTAAACCCCACGATCCCGTGATTCTGTTACTATTTGGCAACTTTGTGAAAGTTACACGCGGATCCTCGCTGTGAACGAAAGTGCAGCTTACAATCCGGTGCAGCTTGTATATGGAGGAAAAACAAAACATTGCTGACACCCCAGAAGTGCGGCTTATAATTGGTGCGGCTTGTAATCGTGAAATTACTGTACTATAAACATTTTTAAGCACCTGAATGACCTAAAAAACCTTCAGTCAAATCACTTTTTCCTCTCTGAGTCTCAAGAACTAGTTATTTTCAGTAATATTTTTATTATTGCCATAGTAGCCAATTACCCCATCCACCTCCAGAGAAAAACAGGCAAGCACCTAAATTACATCTCTCTGCCTACTAAAGAAACAATCAGAAACAATCTTAAGCACAGCGTTAGAGACTGCTGCCTTTTCAGTTCCTCTCAAGAAAGAAAGCATGCAGGTAATAAATTTACACAGTAAAAATTCTGCCTCCAAAACATAATAGCTCCCAGATGACAAAAATCAGAAACTTCTGTATTTGTGCAGGGAAATGCAGCTTTCAGTAGTCTCCCTTCTTCTCACAAGAGCAGGCAGCAAATAAAAAATCTCCTATGCAGGTAGAAATTGGGGCACTTAGGCAAGCACAAGCAATCAGCACCAGCTGTCAGCAGCCACAATAATTCTCACATCTTGTTTCCAAACCATCTCTGTAATTCCTATGGAGATGAGGCCCAAAGAGCCTTAATGTGATTCTAGGTTCAGATGAGCAGGCTCCCAATGGGGCAGAAAAGGGAAAAAGCCATGTAAAGAAGTGTTGTAGTGCAGGACAGACCCATCATAACCCATCCTGTTCCCACTTTCCAGGCTTACTCCTTCCGCCAGCTCCTAGCAAGGCTTGTGTTTTATCAGATCTATTTGCTCTCAAATCTAAGTTAAGAGCAAAGACTAGAGATAAATGAGAAAAGTATTTGTGGCTAACTGCTGCCATCAGAAAACGGTGCTGTTACACATGTTCATTTTCAGTCTTGTGATCTTTCTGGCTGGCATAGCACTGAAAGCTGTAGCCAGAAGAAGGATGTGTTTCACTGGTAGATATCCAAGCATTTTAACCTGAATGCTCAGAGGAAACAAAATGTGTATTTAAAAAATAATCTGTGGTACTATTTACCCAACCCTTCAAAATACAGAAGGCCTGATATTAACATAAACAGCAGAGTTGTGGCTACTGTTTCGAAGAGCTTTATTATTTATCCGATTTCAAGACATAAGATCAGAGTACTTATTGTTCCACAACAATGCATTCATAAACCTTTGGCTTTAAATCTCCTTCACCTCTTTCCTTGCTTTGGTACAAATTAACACTCCAGGACTACTTACATTTACAAATTTTGTAATGGAAAACCTTCCCCAGCCTTAAAGAAATAAATTATAAAATGTACAACAAAACAATAACAAACATTTATTTTTTTTTGTGTGAAAGCAATGAGAAGCAAATTCATCTTAGAGAAAAGATTAGGAAAAAGAGATGAAAGAAAGTATTTTACGCTTGCATACACTGAGCACAGGTTTTTTTAGTTTTGCTAATATATAAATGTTAACATTAAGTTGAGAAAATTGTAAGCCACAAGTAATAAAATACTGTTTAACATGCAGAAGAAAAAAGTAATTTTTGTAGTCTGCCCAATTACACTTCAGTACTTCCTAAAGCAAAAACTAAAATGAACTTCAATACTCTTGCTTCCATTTGAGTTTAGCTTACCTTGGCTCTTGCGGATGCTCTTCCACATCCTCCTCTGAATCAGCCTGACAAACAGAGAAAATACTGTGTAAGAATATCAGAACTGCAACATGCTACACTGGACGCTTTTAATTCCATCACAGATGGATTCTCATGTGACTTGTTTGCAAAACAAATTCAGAAATTCAGAATTACTACAACTCCTTTATGAGTCAAGTAACGTGGTTGCTGGACATCCCATTTGAGGTTTCAGCTCATCTCGCAAAAGATAAATAGTGACTTAACTTGGCTACTCCGCTGCTTCTTCCCAAATGCTGACTGAACAGACCCATTTTCCATTTATGCAAATGCATCTATACAAAATCCACTCACACACAGAATTCCAATCTAAAGCCATCAATTGCCCTCAAACAACAGGAAGACTATTTCCTCCACTTTCAAATTTTCTGCCCCATCAGTAAATTTCAAATGCCAGTACCTGAGGAAATAGGATGCAGAATGCCTTGAAATGCAGATCACCTGACAATGCTAAAAGCAAAGGCAAAGTACCACATTCCAACTGGCATGGTGAGGTCCCAAACCCAGACCTAATTGCTGATTAGCAGCAGTTATAGAAAGCAGAGAGAGCAGAAGCTCTAAATACATCATCTTAGCTCAGTTGCTGCACTCAGGTAATTTTCAACACACGCAGCTGAACTGTGTCACCTTGCAGTTCACCACAAACCACTTTGAGCTGTCTACAGTATGAACTCAAGTGTTGGTTCAATGAGCTCCCTGCAGGAAATCCATTTAAAACAAAGAGATAGCTACTCTGAACTGGCCAAGATCTCCAGGAAAGCTTTAGGTACTACTCAAAATGAAGTGTGTTACAGCCACAACCCCTGCTGATGAAACCAGGGACAACTTCAGGGAAATTAACATTTTTAAGGATGTGGTCACAGTCATCCTGCCAGGAACAGCTGGTGAGTTTTCCCAGCTTCTGCAGGAGATGGTTCTATACAACACGAACTACAGACCTTAGCTTAGCAATGAAAAGGTTAGGGGGAAAAAAATCTTTTAAAATTAAAATACTGTACTTTCCACCACCTCTCCTACATGTTTCCCATGCAAACATATCACGGAACAGGCCCCAAGCCACCAGCTTTGACTTTACTTCCTAGTTTCACTACATACTGAAAAAAAAAAAAAAATCACCTGTAAATACTAAACATCTTTCTACAGGCTTCAGATACTTAAGCAGATCAGGCAGCCCTACCTACCTACTGAATGGGACAGGCAGCAGGATTTCTGAAGACCGGAGTTTCAAGATGCGAGAAAAAATTACAACTGCACTATGGCAGCAAATATGGTTAATGTTAACATTATTGTTGTGTCTAAAACAATGACTTTATGGCTAATATTAATACGGATCTTGCCAATAACTATGAGATGCATTTGAACATCCATCTTTTGTCACAAGCATCTCATACAAGAGAAGCAGCACAGCCTTCACCATAACACAATCAAATCTGGAATGAGATTGACGGGTTAATTTGAGGACTTGACAATCTTTCTCCAGAGGTTGGAGACACCATGCTACTCCAGGATCTGCAGTACACCACAATGCTCTTTAGCACAGATCTACCTGGAGGTCCCAGCACCTGGCCCCCATGAAGACCCACCCATCTTCTCTAGAGACTTTGCTAAGCCTTGCTATTAGACTCCACCAGGATGTCATGATACAAACCCGCTATGTTTTCCAGCTTCTCCAAGCTCCTTTTGTACTTCTAGGACCGCAGTACAATACCAAGCAGAACTAGAGAACTTCTTATCCACCTTCTCCAGAAACAGCTCCTTTGCCACAGGCAGATAGCAAGCTATCCTCATTTTAAATGGCTCAGTTCCTCCTTTAAATGGCTTAGCATCTGCCTGGCATTAGAAATCTGGGTCTGTGTCATGACACCATGCTCACCCTTAATACTAGCCACCTTACCATTTCTCCACTTTTGACCGAGTAACAATGAAGCAAACTTCCCAATCTACAGTGCAGCCACAGCACATCTGAACTGTGCAAGGAAAAAAATTAAAAATCACCCTCAACTCTGATCACACACAGACCCCAATGTCCAGCTTTCTCCTATCTTCACTACTCTGTGTCCTCCAGGCTACATGTGCATGTAGGTTTAAATTGAGAATTTGCCAAAAAAAACAACAACCCCACAAAAAAAGAAAAAAAAAAAAAAAAAAAAAAAAAAAAAAAAAGCATTCTCAACTGCAGGACTACAGGAAACAAACACCTCCCTGAAAGTTAAAATGCAGTTCCCAGCAGTCTACCTACAAAAAGAAAAAAACCCCTTCCTCCAAACCTTATCCTGAATATGGGGCAGGTGCTTATCTTGTGTTGGAAAGCCCTTGAAAGCACCCTCTTGTGTCACACAAGTCTCAAGAGCCTGAGCTGTCAGCTACTGCATAATCTGCATGGCCAACCAGCCCTATCAGCACCATCCAGAAGCTCAGCTGAGAGTCTGAAGATGCCTTTTAAAAGCCCAAAAAGGAACACAAGTCCCCCCCAAGTCTGTCTCAGACTTTCACACAAACTGTGTGTCTTCAGACAAACCTTGCTTTGAAGTATGTGACTCTACATTTAATTCATGCACAGCTGATGGGATAGTTAATGACACACTGCAGTGCCACGTATCTCTGATTAATGTATGTAAGGTCAAGGTCTTCATCAGCTTTCAAAGCCAGTTGAAAAATTAACCTTATTAGCCCCTGAGCTGCACTGAAGAACAGAAACTGAAGACAAGCTGCTACTACTTGAGAGAAGAAAAAAAAAAAAAAAAACACCTTTCAGACCCAAGGGGACCTTGTAAGTGAAAAGTCAGGCAGCAGCTCTGCATTTGTCCAGTGTCTACAAAGATCATGATACAGTAAACACTATGGTATCTTTCTCTAAAATTCAAGCACATGAAACACTGTCACAGTAAAGTGAAACAAAAAGTTATTGTAATCTCCTTAGTATCTGCAAGCAAACTGAAATATTCACAAAGTGTTCCTCTAAAGAAACATCTCACTCATCTCCTACCTGTGACACACAGGAACAGTAGAAAACCCATCACATCAAACACTGCACTGACACCAAAATAAAGTTTGGTATACAATGGCTTTGATGACTTATGGTCATTTTCAGTCCTGATAACAAGAACTACAACTTAAACTTCATTATGTCATTTTAAGGTAGTTCCTCCCTCCAAACTGAAGAGGCTGAAAGGAAAGCACTCTGGAGATACCCAACCTGCCTGCCCCTGCCTTCAAATGCTCCCAGTAACCTGGATGGTTTCTGACAGACAGAAACACACAACTGTGACTCTCTGATACCTCTTTTAAGTGGTATAGGCCATGAACAACAATTATCATTTGTGCTTCTTTCATACACCTGTGGAAAACAGCTGGCCCAATACCCTTACTGTGCTTTTCCTTGTCCTTTTTCCTCTCCTTTTCAGCAAACATAAAACATAACTGTGTTTCACCTTTGCACTGAAGTGCTACAGCCTGGCTATCAATATCTGGAGCTTTTTCAGCCTTTACTGGTGAACAGCTTGGGTGTACATAAAGGAACTTTTCTTCCAAGCATTTTACTTAAGTATTAATAAGTTGCAAACAAATGTGCAAGACCACAAAATTATAAGGGGTCTACAAAAACCACAACTGCTCTAAATCAAGTCTCTCACGCTCAAGATTTTCCATGTCCAAATCCCACTGTTTTTTAAAGAAAAATCCAGCTGCCCATCCCAGACACATCTCCTATAAAAAGGAGGTTAAGGGTGAGGAGAAGGAGAGCAAGGCCAGTGGGCACTCTGTGATTACCCCACACTTTAGAGCACTTTCAACAAGAAAGAAAAAACAGCCACAGGAGAATACAGCCACCATATCCGACTTGGAAAACCAGCTGGTCTCAGAGCTAAAAAGGGAATCCAGGAAGAAACACTGAAATCCTGGAGGAAGCGGCAGACCAGTGGAAGACAGTCAGCAGGTTACGTACAGCCAATTTCCCCTCAACCCCAGCACACGAGCCCACACACATCCTCACCAGCTACAGTGCTCCAGACAGCCTTCAGGCTCAGCTGCAGAGCAAAAGCAGTAGGTGAGCCATCCCCAAACAGCTCTGCAGGCTTCAGAGGAAGCTGAATCAAAAGCTCACAAGTGCTAGGGAAGGAGAAAAAAGGCAAAGCACAAATATGTATAAGAGGGAAGCTGGGAAGGGGCACACAAGAAGCACAAACAATGAAAGGGAAGCAAGAGGAAACAGAAGATAGAACAACCAAGCGTGGTGGAGGTGTGGGGGCCCTGGGCAGCTGACTCCAGCATGCAAATTGATGCACTTCACGCAGACAAAGCAATACTGTGAAAGGCCTAGAAAGCAACTACAAATATTAAACCACTTTGTTTCCCCTCCCTCACCCCTTAAGGTGATGTCTTTATTCACTACATACTCCTGGAACAAAAGCATGTGCAGGCAACCAGATGGCTGAATGGGTTACCAATCCATTCAACTTTCATCTTCAAATTCTGCAGGCAGCAAGGAATGCTCAAAACTGCTCTGTCACAGGCAGGCAGTTGATGATGCATGGAAAATAAGATAATAGTACAAAGCCATGACAGAAAGAGAAAAACATCCATCAGACAGCATTGGTAACCTTCCAGAAACAGGCTAAAGGGCTGGCAGACAGGGCAACCTAACCCATTTTCCTGCTGAGAGCAGTGGCAGGGAGGTGCTTTGGCAGAGAAACATGCAGTTCCTTCCCCATATTTTTCCCTTCTGCAGGTGAAATTCTCATTGGTGCCCACGCTCCCTCCAAGAAGAAGCAGGAAAAACAAAACCAAAGGGTCAGAACATTCCTATTCCCAAAGACTTCATCAAGAACCATCTTTAAACACAGGAATGAAGAAACGCTTGGCTATTCCATACCAAACAAAATTTACTGTCCACTCAAAAGCAAGGAAGTTCTTCCTGTTACTACACCCTCACCATCACATCACCACTGCTGTGATACACGAACACTGGGCAACAACCCTCATCAAGGGTTTAATCAAGAAAGTCTATTCTTGCAAGAAAACATGGAAAACCTTCTTGTAGCAGCAGTAGGTCAGACCATTTTTTAAGTGTAATGTGATCAACAAAGAATAAACCTCTTGCAAGTTTAAGCATCTCTCTAACAAAGGGTAGTCAGATGCTAACAGCTGTAGTGATTTTCCAGAACTCAGGAACTGATGCTGATGTCTCCACTGATGCCCCTCACCAACCCAGCAGCCACTCAGGAGGGCAACAATGCTGACGTGCCTTCAGGACCTCACAAACATCGCAGGGTATCATGGCTCAACCCTCGACTCTTTGGGCATCCAGGGAAAAGCCATGACCAGCCACTGCAGACCATTGCCACCACTCCATAAAAGAGATGTTGAAAGGATCCCTCACCATATCCACAGGGACTTAGGGAAGCCCATTTTCCTCCTCACCACAACAAACGGAAAAGGTGGTTTCAAATGTCACAGGGTCCAAACCCAACAGGGGCTGGATAAAGCCCAAGTCCACATGGAAACAAAAGAGAAAGCATCAGGGTCGGGCCTGTAACCAAATTTTGGTCTTAAACCTGTCCGAGGAACTCAAGTCCTTCTGTTCTGCTTGAGTAGTCACTGATAAATCAGACACTACTGCAGTCCTCAAGCTCAGAGGAGAAAACCATGCAAATCAGTCAATGTACCACAAGTACAGTAATTTCAAGATTACAAGCCGCACTCATTATAAGCCGCAGGTCCGGGTGTTGGCAACATTTAGGATTTTGTCCATAAATAAGCCGCAACGGATCATTAGCTGCACTTTCGTTCACAGCGAGGATCCCCGTGCAACTTTCACAAAGTTGCAAATTAGTAGCAGAATCGTGGGATCACGGGTTTACTGGCTCAGCCCTGCTCAGGGCGGCCGCCAGGGAGCGGCCCCAGCCCCGCTCTTCACTGCTGCCGGGAAGAGGGAAAGGGGTGTCTCTGGCCAGTGCTGCCAGGAACAGGGAGAGGGGAGTCCCTGGCTGCTTCCGCTGGGAACAGGGAGAGGGGCGTCCCTTGCTGCTGCTGCTGGAAGAGGGAGAGGGGCATGCCCAGCCAGTGCCGCAGGGAAGAGGGAGAGGGCCATGCCCAGCCGGTACTGTTGCCGCACCCCCCAGGGCTGGGCAGCGCTGCCACTGCACTGCCACTGCCCCACCACCCGGGGCCAGGCGGGCTCCGGCTTGGCTCGCGGCTGCTGTGGGCTCGGACCTCCGGGTTGGGAAATTTCCAAAATTTGTTCATATATAAGCCGCTCCTGAATGTAAGCCGCACTTCCGGTTTGGGAGCAAAATTGTAGTCAAAATGGTGCAGCTTATAATCATGAAATTATTGTACTCAGAGACCACCTCATGACTTTTAACCTCTTAAATCAGTAAGCCTATTGTGATTTACTTCTTACTCTGTCACAACTAAAACCAGACCTCTTTCTTTCCTGCATACCTAACATAGTCTCTACAGAAATGATGGAGGAACAGCAGTCTCAGCTTTGTCTTCATTGCTGCAAGAACTGAGCAAGACCATATGCTCAACTATGCCAAATTCATGGGTCATTCATGCCTGGTTTTTCTTTAGCCAAGCTGAAGCTATTTTTTTATGAGGATGCTCAAGAACAAAGTATTTTCCAAGAGGACCTAATCTTCTAAGGAAGTAAACATCATGTCATCATCACTCAATTGCAGTTCCACTATGAAAAGCAACTATAAACGACTACGTTACACAGTTCTACATCTAATGCATCTTAATATCTTCAATGTAAAGAACACAGACACACAAGGCTGATCTCCTCAAGCATCTCAGCAAAGCAACTCTACACCTTCTCTTAGCTACTACCACATCTGCAACAGGCAAAATCTCAATAGCACAACAAATGCATATTATAAAATTATTTGGACGTACAATAGATAATACTTTCATAACACCACAGTACAAAATGCAGGGTCCTGGTAAGCAGCATCAATTGTTAGCTAGCTAAGGATTGTTTCGTCCCACTTATGAGCCTGGTGCCTTGAAGTCTAGAAGGCTGAGGTCAACATATGGCAGAGTCCATCAGTGCAAGTTAAATGATTGCCTCAAATACCAGACCCTGCTTCCAGTGCCCCTCCTTGCACAACCGGTCACCACCGGGCATTGTACCATATTAGTTCCTCTCACCAACACAGAATTTATTAAATCTTGTTACTGCCTAACAAAAGCACCTAAACAAGACAAAATGTGCTAGAATGAGAGGAACAGCACCATAAATGACGTGTCATTTGAGGGGAGAAAAATGGCTGAGACATATCTATCTCAGGCCTGCTCCTCACCTGAGCAGGCCTGAGATATAAATATATGCATACGCACGACAAGCACGTCTAGTGCGTTCCAACCACAAATGCACTCGTTTGAAGAAAAAAAAAAAAAATGGGGTGGGGGTGGGGGAAAGGGGGGCGGGGGAAACCCCAAACAGAAAGTAAATGAACCCGAACAACCACACCGCTGATGCAGGCTGAGGGGGCCGTGGGGATGGGGCTGCGCCGTGACAGCAGCGGGCGAGGCCGCCCCCGCCCCACCGGCCCCACGCCCGCCCTGGGTCCCCAACACATCCGCACACTCCCGCAATGGCTCCGGCCCCTCCGTCGCCCTCACCCCTTCCGCCCCCTCACCTGGGCGGGCAGCAGGAGTTCCCCCTCCTCAGCTTGCCACAGCTCCACCACGCCAGGGATGGGCTCGATGGCTGCGGGGACAGAGAGACAGAGAGAGAGAGAGAGAGAGAAAGAGAGAAAGAGAGAAAAAGTGCGGATGGGTAGGAGGCGGGCGGCCGGAGCCCGCAGGCAGAGGCCTGGGGCTCCCTGCGCCGGGGCGGACCGGCAGAGACGCATGGCCCGGTGGGTACCGCGCGACCGGGAGGAAGGGAACTGAAGTGGGGGGGAGTGGTGAGTCGCGTCCCAGCTCCCTTTGTGTCCCCGGGCTGCCACCGCGGCAGCTGCCCGACGGACGGCGGCGGGGGCGGCGGTTCCGCTCTCAAGCCCGGGCAGGCAGTGCCGGCACCTCCATCTCACCCCGCCAGTGCCCTTACCTTGTCCCTGCGCCTCCCCGGGCCGAAAGAAGGGCAGGAGGACGTGGAAGACGCCGAGCAGGAGGTTCATAGCTGCGGTTGCGCGGCAATAGCCGCCGTGATGCGGGAAGCGCAACCCCGCCATGCCGAGCCGCGCCGAGCTGCGGCTGGGGCGGAGCGGGCGGCGGCGGCGAGGGCGGCTCCGCGGGCACCGGGCACCGCCCCCGCCCGCAGCGCGGCTGCGCCTGTCCCTCCCGCAGCGCCGCGCACATCGCTGGGCAGCAGCGCTAGCGCGGTGCTCTCGGAGGCGCCCGGAGCAAGTCCGCCGCAAAGCAAGAGGGAGGCGCGGGAGGCGTTGTGGAAAAGCCGAATCGGTTTTGTTACCTAGGCCGTGCCGTCAGACCGCGAGCTGCCCTACACCCCACCCGCCCTTATGGCCGTGTGGGATGTCACCGCGTCGGGGTCCAGGGCTCCCCAGTGATTTTCAGAAACACAAAAGCATGGAAAGTGCGAAGGGAGGAAACCAGGATGCTGCGCGAAGGGGGAGGGGGGAGCACAGCGAGGAAGGCGGGGCCGTGTGATAGAGGGGAAGACAATCAAAGTGCCCCCGATTTGGTGGGGGGGACTATTGCAAGTCACACATACTCGTTAGGGCGGGAAGGGATCTCTGGGCATCGAGTCCAGCCTCGTGCCAAGGCATGGTCATCTTGAGCAGGTAACACAGAAACTCCTCCAGATGGGTTTTGAAGGTATCTAGAAAGAGGGGAATCCCTGATCTCTCTGGGCAGCCTGTTCCAGTGCCAGCAATCTAGTTCGTTTCCCTCAGTATTCCTTGACTGCTTGGCAGCGCTATATGTTGAGGGTCGCTGCTGATGTTCATATCCTTTTCACTCTTAAGCAACTCTTCTGGTGTCTGTTGGATCTTTCACACGTTGTTTGTAAAACAGAAGTGTAGAACAGAGCCCAGAGATAGTTGTGAGGGTCACACGGTTTTAACATGTATCTCACATACCCTTCTAATTGCATTTTGAAGTGCTTTTTTAAAAGTCCCTTCTGCTAAAGAAAAACAAACAAAACTCCTCAAATGTTTAATTTACAGGAAAAGACAGTTAACCTTGTTCTGCAAACCTTGAGGAGAAAAGTAAAGCAAATACTCTGCTAACAAAGTTTGCACAGCCCCCAAATTGCATCTGGTTCTCCCTTATCAATTACACATAGAAATTCACACAAACACTGGCAGCAGGGGACTTGGTCAGCAAAGGCTCATAAATAAAGCCAAAGAAATGGCAAAAAACACTTTTAGCCCTGAACTGAGACAACACATGAGGACATTTCAGACCTTGGTCTCCACTGGCAGTGGGTCACCTGCACAATGCCCATTCTGCTCAGCACTTGGAAAAGCTTTTCCCACCTGGAGGCCATTCAGGTTTGACTGGACATGCAGGTGGGTCTTCACAAAAGAAATGGTGACTCCCTTTCTAAAGGATAAAACTTCAGCATTTGATGTTGCACAACCACCAAAGTATAGCTGGCAAGGCAGCCTTGTCTCCTGCCCACATCCTCCTCTTTCTGTCTTCCCTCTTTTCCTGCTCCCTCATGGTTAGACAGGTCTTTTGTTTTCCACGAGGTCCCCCGGTGTCTTTAATCTCATTGCCTGGGCTTTCCCACACATGGGCAGAGGAACACTGTGGCACCCCTCCATCTGTGCATCATAGCACCCCAGGGCTTGCAGAGAAACACAGCCTTTCAAAATAGGAATGACTGGATGTTTCTCTGTCAGCAAACGTGCCTATGCTTGGATACGTGCTTAAATACCTGCTTTAGAGAAAAAGATTTACAACGGCATAGACTTTATATGACAACCCCACCCAGGGGCTGCATGATGCACCGTGAACATGCTGTGCATTGTGTAGGGAACAGTTCCCATTACTTCTGCAACTGGTTCCACTTGGAGTACCAGATGGAGATGTAGACTAATATTATTTTAACTTACTAGCTTTTTCTTTATGAGTTTTGAAAATGTTGTGTCAGCATGAGCTGATGACTTTTTGCCTGTCTAAAAGCCATCTCCATTTTCAGTGCCTGCAGGAAGGGCTGGACATAGGTAGGGGTATAGAGGGAAACTCCTAGACAGTCTTGGTTTAGCAAAGCAGGTTTGAAAATGTTAGGTGAAAGAGTTGGCCTGAGCTGCAGTCTAGGCTGGGACCAGACTCACCTTGGAAATGCATTCCCCCTTCCTTTGTGTACAGCGCAGCTTTGGAAAGGGCTGGGGAGCAGGGGAAGTGAGGCTTTCTGCAGTTGTGGTAGAGCCATTTCTACCACACTGCACAGCTGAACACTTCTCTTTCTGAAGGCTTTTTCAGATGCAATGGGCAGGACTGGGAGGAAACCAGGGCCATGATGCAGACGTTGGGATCACATGGGGAGATATATGTTGCATGACAGACATCAGATGGGAGCAGGCAGCCTACAGTAATTTCACGATTATAAGCCGCACCATTTTGACTAAAGTTTTGGTCCGAACCCGAAGTGTGGCTTATAATCAGGTGCGGCTCATAAATGGACAAAGAACGAAAAGTTTTAGGAGGACAGGTGTCTGCTAAGAAAGGCAGGAGCTTCTCTTTGACATGGAGAATGTAAACCCCCTCCCTCCAAATTATTATATTTTGAAATCGAGGGGCTTCCAGGCTAAAATGTAGGAATTAGGAATAACAGTTCTTTACTAGGGAAATTAAAATAGACATACAGTACTACAAAGAAACAAACTCCAAACCCTGACAAAGTCA
>PYHW01009688.1:2758488-2791527 GCA_013186435.1 Turdus rufiventris | reverse complement strand
GTTGGTAGCAGTCCCATTAAATGATGGCTGCATCCTCCTGCAGTGACAGATGTGATTCAGTTGAAGCAGTGGTCCTGTAGAAGGTGCATTTTTCCTCCCAAGGTCCAGTGGTGATGCGGAGAAATCCGGTTTTTCTCTGGAGTCCAGTGGAGAAAGGGACTACCTTAGTGTCCCAAAACCTCTGTTTTTATCTTGATAAGAAATGCTGAGCTCTTGCCCCTGGCTGGAGCACTTCCAATGGGATGCAGTAATTTTATCAGTCACACAGTGGGACTCAATTGGCCATTAGCAGAAAATTACTCTCTGGAGGAAGGATGGGCTGTGAAAAGATAAAGAATAATGCCCCACCCGGTTTCAATGGATGGCTCATTAGCAGAGTGTCTCCTGTGGAGATAAGGATCACTGCCCCCACCCTCAACAGATGGTGATAGGATACCTTTTATCACACTCTGTATTGTAACGTGCGGCTTATAATCAGGTGTGACTTATATATGGACAAAGAATGAAAAGTTGCTGACATCCGGAAGTGCAGTTTATAATCGGTGTGGCTTATAATCGTGAAATTATTGTAATTACATTGCTGCTGTTGTACCTCTGTTTATCCCTTTACCAGCAAAATATGCCTGGGACTGTTCCTCATGTGTGAGATGAGATGAGATGAGATGAGATGAGATGAGATGAGATGAGATGAGATGTATCTGATGCCATGTACATGGAGATGCTCCTCAGGGAGCCCTGAGAATGTCACCAACCACTGAGAGCACAGGGAAGGACAAGGTAGGGCAGGATAGGTGGGCAGAGTAGGAAGGAAGCAGAGGGGGAAGCTTTTCCTCCCAGTTAAGGCTTCAAGTGACTTCCATAATCATGAGAGGGGATATTTGGGCTTAGGGATTTAGAGGACTAGGCTGAAAACACCTCCATCTCTTGACCTCAGTTGTTCAGCAGGATACTCAAGAGCCCCGTGTTTCACAGCATCCATTGCCCATTCTTCTCTCGGCCAGCTTGGCAGGTGCCAGTATCAACCTGCTCAGGGAAGGTTTTCCTCAATCTACAGCCTGGCGGAGACCACTCTGCTCCTCTTCACCCACAGCATTGCCTGCAGTGAGTGGGCATGTGACATGCAACCCTGCTCGCTAGGCAGCTTGGGCATCCCTGACACCACATCCCTCACCATCTGGTTGTGTGCACATCAGTACCGCCACCAGCAGCTTTCCAACTACATCTGACCTACATTTAACACCTTCTTGCTGCCACAGCTCCATTTTATCTAGGGCAACCTCACTCCTCTGACTGCAGACCCATCGGTGAGAAGGAGCTTGGTGTGAAAGAGGAAACAAAGACTGCCGGCAAGACCCTGGTGGCCCTCTTTGATGGGCTACCAGGGTACTTTCCTGTTCCTCAGAAATTACTGACTAATCTTGAGTTAATGGATTCACCCCACTCACCAGGCAAAGCAAACAATGCTTAAATATTTGGATGGACAACTTGTTGAATGATGCACAAGGAGGGCATGGTCCAGTTTGTCAATCTGGTGCAGTAGTACAGCACCCTATCTGCAAATGTGACAGTGCTCTGCAAAGCTCACAGATCTACTGATGATGAGGATTTTTGGAGGCTGTAGACATACTTAGTATTACTCTGTCATAATTTAAAATCTTGGACTTGTTTTTTTCAGTAGGATGTGCTGCTGAAATATTTATTTTTACTGTTTGCCTTGCCCTTGAACTACAAGGAAAAGGAGCTGAGTTTTACCTGCAGCAGTGTGGAAATACTGCTGTAAACTTCTGCAAATCATAAAGCACACAGAAATTATTCCAGCCCTAAATGCCATTACAAATGCCCATTACTTGAAGCATGGGAATAGCTACTTGCCTTTCAGAAAAAGATGTGAGACTTAACAGAAACACTAGGCAAAATTAATTTCTGGGGAAGCTGAGCCCAGCAGAAGTCTTTATAGTATGCAATCGTATCACTTGCAGCCACATATTGCACCATATGCAGTTAATGCTCAATGTAAGTTGAGCATATTTAGGTATTTCCATTAGGTGCAGTTTGAGAGACAGAGAGACTTATTTTTTTAATGCTACAGGAAAGTGGTCAGCTCACTCTGGAGTGTTACCTTCACCTGGCCATCCCCAGAGAGGAAATTGGCAGTGACAAGCCCTACTGGCATGAGCTGATTATGCCCATCCTGGGGTCAGTGTCAGGCTCCAGAGGAGCTCAGGGCCTCGTCTCACCCTCTTCAGTGGCTTCCCTCCCTTGCCAAGTTCGTCTTTATCAGCTCCATGGCTATACATCTCCACACCCGCTCCACACACCCAGAGCCAGCCCTATCAGCAAGTGCAGGTCTGGGCAGTCCCCCCTGATAAGGCTACAAATCCCAAAGAGAGATCGAGAGGTGATAAAGCCTTGCCTTGGGTCATCTCCTCGGCCAGCTAGCTCATTCCTCCCCAGAGGTGGAGCCTTTCCCCAGACACCCACTGCTTGGCGACCAGACAGTTCACCAAGAGCGCAGCCCCACACAATGAAAGCCAGGTCCTTCAAACCTGCACCATAGGACTATGTGCTCCCCAAAGAACCAGCTCATGGGTGAATGCACAGGGAGGAGGAAAAAGATTAGTGAGAGAGCACCTGGGAGAGTACAGCCATAAATGTCTGTTCGGTTGCCCGCGTGACAGCTGCAGATAAGCAAGCAGCCCTCCCTTTTCTCCCTGGCATTCGCCCCACTGCGTTGCTTAGCCAGCCAGCGTTCTGGGAGCAGGCATTTTTCCTCCGTCTCAGCGTTTGCATAACTCCTAGTAGAGCGGGGCTGCGATCTCTGCCGTGTCCCCTCTGCATCATTAGAAAAATAAAACAGTACGGAAACAGGAGAGGAGAGTTTCTCTCTTCCTTCTGGTGACAATTACTGTCAGGCACTCCACCACTGCAGGCTCCCAGCCACCCCCCGCCTTTCTTAGCAAAGATTCTTAGCGAAGATGGTGAGCGCAGCTCGAGCTGGGCTGAGCCTAATTCTTTTAAAGACTAATTCAGCCCGATAAGAGTGTCTGGGACAAAACCTGTTCTGACAGCATAATTAAAGAAGTACAAATTGTTTCTAAAACCACACACTGGCAGAATTTTCAAAATTAATGACCAGTTGTCACTGCTGGGGCTTGGCAGGGAGGAATTGCTCTCGTCTTATGTGCCCAATCTAGGACAGCAGCCCATCCATCGCCTCTTTCAGGACAAGAAAGTGAATAGGCATCGGCACTGCCCTAATAAGCTGTTAATGACATCGCACTCATTACTGCGGATAACAAACATATTGTTTCTAAGCAGAATTTTTGCCAGCTCGCTTTGACTTTCTAGGCTGTGATTAAACACATACAGAAAAATAGGGTGCTTACCTGGGCTACTTTTTTTCATTTTTCCCTCTTATGCATTTTTGATTGAAAAAATCTGCATGGTAAAACAAGCATCTATAGAATCACAGAGAAGGCTTGATGAACATAGGACAATATTAAGTTATTTTAATGGTGCAGCTTCTGAAATATTGACAAGAAAAGTAGAATGAGGCTAAAAAGTAAAGTGATCTATTAAAAAAAGCCGGTTGCTCTGGAATCTCAAGTAACTATATATATATATGTGTGTGTGTGTGTATATATGTATATACCCCAACTCCTCTGTGTACTGAAGAAGAAAGGATAGTAAATATTTTTATTTTAAAAAGCGATGCTACCATTGTGGTATCAATCAAATGCTAGGTAATTAAAAAATATGCTGACATGCTCTGTCCTTTCCTTGCCCTGCTCTGCCAACATTTTTTAGCACATATACTGCATCCACTTGAAAGCATGGATCCTTGCACACAGCAGGATTTTGCAGTCTCCTGCAGGACCCACCATGTTACAATAGCGTTCAAAGCTTTATAAGCTTCATTTAGTTTCAGCAAGCCTGTTGGAGCATTGTCTGTGCTTAAAGAGGCATTTAAAACTAAAGCAAAGCTTTGAAAGCTTCAGAGGCAGTGACGCTGGATTCCCTAAAACCATGAGTTCACTGCACAGTTTGAAGTGATGGCGTAATGTGGAAAACATGACATGCTGCTCTGAGAGCCTGGCAGTACCTTGGCACAAAAGAGGAGAGGGAATAGAAAATCTGGGGTGCACATTGAGTTTCTACCACTGAAGGTCATACCTGGACCAAAGGAAAGAAAAGCATTCTAATTTTTTTTCTGCTTATGAGATTTGTACTAATGCATATTTATTCTCTCGTTCTGGAATGATTTCTAAGCCATTGCTATGTGTGCTTCTAAGCTGCTATGAATAAAACAAAACAACAGCCAGACCACATACAATAAAAACAAGGGAAGATGCAGCAACTATGCTTCCACAAAATGTCCAGATTTTGGTCTGAGTGGTTTTGCACATCCCTGGACTGTGCAAAAGGCAGCATTTAATGCAGAACTACACTACCTACAAGCTAAGGGAAAGAGCAGTAAAACAGGCATCAGGAAAACTTGGTTTCCTGAACAGGTATTCATTTTTCAATGTACAACCCTGCTTGTCACCATTTCTAGGCAAGGGCATGCAATTTGTATAACCACAGTGACAAACTGCGTTAGTAACATCTCAAGGTGAGAGGAAAAGATCCTCCTGAATCTCAAAAATAAGCATCCACCCTACCCATGGCACCTCAGTCAGGTAGTGAAGGTTACAGGTATTCTTGGGCTACAGTGGCATGAAGTTCCTGCCTTGTCAGGCTTCCCCAGGGAAAATGACAAGGAGAAGACTCTCACAAAAATAGCAATGATCCATGTTAAAACAGCAGCTTGTGGACCAAGTCAGGTACAGGATGACCATAAGCAGATTGAAAGGACAGTCTGCCTGAGCAGGTTTAGAAATAAAACAGTAAAATAGGACTTCACAGCATGACAAATACTGTTCAGTAATAGCTAGGCACACCTCAGCAGCACTCAGAGAGCCATGTCATGTCTCACAGGCTGCATCTCGTTCCTAAGACCACAGTATTTCTTTGTGGCACATCTGCAGGCAAAGCTCAATGGGCTAGAAAACATGGCATGAGCCACAGCAGTTACCATGTGTTTAATTTTCAATTTCAATAGCTGTAGAAGGTTTTGATGGGGGTAAAACGTAGTCTTATTTAACCTCAGTCCTCAGCTCAGTGGAGCCATTTGTCACTGCAATTGAAAGTAATGAACATAAACTAGTTGGAGGCAGATAATGGGCATGGGAAATTTGAGCTCAAAGGATTGAAGCCTGGACAAAGTGTAAAGCAAGCAGAATCAGTTTAGTACCACAGTGTGTCAGAAAAAAAGCATAGCTGTCAAGAATGCAGCACTTCCACATGTGTGCAGATACTCTTGAGGGAGAAGATGCACTGATGACTTTGAAAAAACATAGCACAAAAGTAAAACATGTTTCAAAATACACCCAAGTTGGAAACAGTACGGTTAGAAGCTTATTAAAACACAGTAAAACATTGCTGTAGCTCTTTTTTAAAGTCCTGAAGTGCTACTATAACAGATCAACATGCTGATGAAATATAAGAGAACACCACCAAACTCCTGAAGAAGTGAATGTCAAATTTGCCAGAGCTGTGCTGCCAAAACTGGCTGTGCAGCCCAGGATCCAATGTTAATGGGTCACAGATGTTCTCCTTGTACAAAAAGAAGTTGAATGTGTTTGTTTCTTTCACGGTACCAGCTGGAGGGCAGATAGGGGAGCAATTGGAAACCTGTGAGTTGCAGTTACTTGACTGAATAATCTGTTTGAAAAAAAGATGTTGCTATGCAAAATTACCCTGCCCCCTCCACCATCTCCTTGCCAGTTTTGACAGCACATAAGAGTTTCGCTTCCAATCAAAACTGAGAGGGAAATTCAGGTTAACCCAGCACAATTTAATATTCACAGTCTGTGAAGTACCAGGGATTTTTCACACCACAGACTTAAGGTCAGCTTTTCTTATTACACGCCTGAAGAATCCAGAGGTCTGGTTGCTGCCCAGCTCAGTGCCAGAACATCAGGATGCTCACATAGGTCAGGCTCTCCAATCGGAGCCAGGTTCCCTGCCTGCTGTGTGAGAGTTGCCATCATCTCTGGGCATGGCCTGACTTCTTGGCTTACCTATCTGCAGAAAGCTTGTGTGGCTGCAGCTATCAGTTTATCAGCAAGTGCCCTCCCCCAGCACCTAGATCTTTCCTCCTTTAAGGAGAAAATAAATCCCTCCCTGAGGACAAGGGGTCCTATTACAAAGCCTTCCTGACCACCCCAAAGCATTGGCATTTAACAGCATTCATGTCAGGGCTGGTTTTAATGTGGGATAAGGAGAAGCATGGCCTTGCACCCAGGCTTCATGGGCAGCAGTGGTGTGGGTAACAGGGTACTCAGAACAGTACAACTCAAATGACATGAGGAGAAGAAAGCTGATGGTTCCCATACTCAACCCACAGCATGAACAGTGCTTTCTGGATACCTACACCACAGAGCAGTAAAATCCTAGGGAGGAGTTGAGTATCTCATAGCTGTTCTGCAATACAGTGTACTGAAGTCTTCTCCAGGGGCCCAGCTCCCTCACCACTGAAGTCAAACATCATGTATAAATGTGGGATGCTTCTTTGGGGGTGGCAGGCATGGGTGCCCAGTTACAGACAAGCTTTCCTCCAAGGCACAAACCATACATGAACCTGCACCCTGCTGACCTGGAACTGAGTGGTACCCACAGACAGCTCAGCCAGGGGTTGGGAGGCACTGCCTTGGCCTGGGACATGAGCCACATGACCCCCCCACCTGAAATGGTTTGGTTGCTAAGGAGTGTCTGCAGAAGGCCTTGTCACATGGCAGACCCCAGAGCGGCTTGGGGGGAAGAGAGGCCCAGGCTGTCCTGGGAAGAGCTGAAAGAATAATTGTTTTTCTCCTATCCCTATAGCTAGAAATCAGCATAGATATTTGTAACTTTCTAATCCACTTTCAAATACTGCCTAGCAAAGCACTTCAGAAAAATCAGGTGATCTGGACTTATTTTATTTCCCAGAGAACAATTTTAGGCTTGTTCATTTCTTTTCAGAGAACGTCTGCAATTCCCTGCAACTGTAATTTCTATCATTGTCTTTCGAAAATTACACTTGTTCAGCCTCCTTCCAAATAACTGCAGGAACATTCTGTTCATTAGGGGAGCATATTTTCAATGCACAGGTCTTCACCTCACAGCACCTCTGCCCTCTCCCCAGGGATGTGCAAGCATTCAGATACTGTACTGACATCCCAAGGGCTGTGGCCTTTGCTCACCAGCTATTCCAGCATGGAACTCATAGCTGGACAGGAAGCAGTACAGTTCCAGCACAGTCTAGATGAGAAGCCGTGCTCATCATCAGCCACAGGAACTGGATGTCTGATTCTCTTCCTGCTGTGCCAAAAATGTATTCTGCCATGAAGGCCATGAAAGGCTGCTTTTCCAAACCTATTGTATATGTTGAGTGACATTGAAGTGACATGCAACTATGGTGCTCCTCTACAGGTCTTGATAAAACATCAGACCTTTGAAAACAACACATCTGCCCTAGGAAATACATTTTGGTTATTGTAATGAATTACATTTTTATGTCCAAAATCTGTTTAATTTCCAGCAAGAAATCAGAAGATGGCTAACATGAAGTATTTCCTTAGATTCTGCCATAACAGCTATCTGGTGGCTGGATAAATGCACAAGGATATGGACTTTCTTTAGGACACTGAAGACAGCCCTACAAAGAGGTTACCAATAATAAGTTGTGCTTCTATGTAAAACTGTTAGCCTTTTAACATTCAGAAATCCAGCTTTGCTCTCAGCCTTCTGCAGCATTATTCCTTATGCTGCTGACCGCATACTTGCACTTTCATCCTTTCTTATTTTTTGGCTCATTGGAGCAAGCAGTCAGCTTTTCCCTCATTCTTGAGGCATATCAGGTTACTACAAATGCTGTTCTGCTATTATATACTTACCCAGTGGCATATTAAGAATGCATATTTTTCCATTTGATTTTTCTCCTTGCCAGAGTCAGGTTTAAGGCCACTTTTCCCACTTGCTAGGTACTGTTAACAAGCTACTAGCTTATTCCCAGATGTAAAAAGGCAGGCAACAATACATGCTCTGTTTAACCTCAGCTGGGGATATATTCCTTGCAGTTCATTTAAACTAAGGAAATTTACAATGCATCCCTGCAGTTAAACTACTTTTGAGTGTATTCATTTTTGAGAAGTAGGAGAAAGTACATATGGAGGCTGCCTGGTGATGGCCCAGCCTCCTGCAGCTGTGTGCACTCCTGCCTTGCCAATGCATGGCACACGCTCCCACTGTAGGTCCCAGAGAGAGTCAAGTCCCTACTGGTGGATGTCACGTCTGCCCTCTACCCTGCCCCTGGGCCACATGAGAGTGAGCTGGCAAGTGAGAGGCCATGGATGAGCACTGCTGCTGGAGCTCAGGGGCACCTTGAGGGACCTGTCACTTGCAGATTTGTTCCGGCTTTGAGATCTATTTAGTCATTAAAATTGAGCAGCAAATTCAAAGTAAATACATGCAGAAATACAGTGCAGGCTTTTTAGAGCTGTGTGCTGGAGCCTCTGGGACAGGGAATTTCCTCCCCCACCACTAATATTGCAGTTTCATTTAAGTCCCAGAAGAATAAATCCAGAATAGAATCCCATTGGATGGTTTGACTCCCCACAGGCATTATCCAGCACTGCACCAGCAGCCTTCCCCCTGTCTGACACAAGAAGGCCAAATGCCACAGTGCCAACATCTGCCCATGTTTTCCCTTCGGGTGCTTCCTATGGAGGGGTGGTTCATCAACCAAACATTCCCAGGACAAGGTACTGCAAACACATGGGGTAACCCTGGTACCTTGTTCTCAGTCTCCAAGTTCTTAATGTCCAGGAGCACATATGTGTACACATATCAGTACAATAAAACCCCCAAAACCTTACTAATTCACTTTTTTTTTTCCTGGTTCACAGTTAGGTTAAAGACTTTGAATAATTAACTAGAACTGATGCTATGTACAGTAATTTCACAACTATAAGGCGCACCCTTTTGACTAAAATTTTTCCCCCAAACCCGGAAGTGCGCCTTATAGTCCGGTGCGCCTTATATAATGGACAAAGTTCAGAAAATTGCGAACCCGGAAGTGCGATCTGCAAGCTGAGCCAGAACCCGCGGGAGCTGCAGCCGTGCGGGGGGAGTCGGGAACCGTGGGAGCCGCGGCCGCCGGGTGGGGGAAACCGGGAACCGGCACGGCTGCCAGCCAGGGAGAAGCAGGGGGAAGCGGCGCAGCCGCGGGAAAGCGGTGAGAAAGCGCCGTGGAAAAGCGGCTAAAATGCAGCAAAAAATCGCTGCAAAAAGCAGCCAAAAAGCGTCGGAAAAGCGCTGTGAAAAATAGGTGAAAAAGTGGAGAAAAAGTGCCGGGAAAAGCGGCAAAAGATGGCGGCAAAATGTTGCAAATTGAGAACCTGCCAGTAATCCGCTACTTTGTCGTGTGCCGCGCAGCTCCTCGCTGCAAAAAAAAATAGTGTGCCTTATAGTCTGGTACGCCTTATCTGAGCTACAAAGTTGCAAAAGTTGTCGACTCTCGGGGGGGTGCGCCTTATAGTCCTGTGCGCCTTATGGCCGTGAAATTACTGTATATTCTTTTACAGATATACTAGAAATTGGTAGTATAGGAATCTCAAGAGGCAATTTAATTGCTCTCATGATTCCTTGAAACAGCAAAAAGAAGGATGCAACTGTTTTTCCTACAGCAAAAAAAGAGTGAAAAGTTCAGCCTGCAAATGCGTTTGTGGCCTGGTAATTGCCATGCGTAAAGAGCATGAACTAGAAAACTACACAGACAGAGAGGAACAGTAAATCATATAGATGCAAAAGTATGTTACCACTCAAGTTAGAAATACTCCTTAAGGGAATTACATTGTAGGTTGGCATATTTTATTTGCTCTTAATTGTGCATATGAAGAAATAGATCACTACTCAATGCAGACTTCTGATTTGGTGCCTCACTGCTTGGATTTGTCTGTGGCCATACAATTACGGATAATCAAAGTCAATTAAATACATTCACTAAGTAATCACCTTAGCAACAGAAAAAAAAACCCCACCCAAATAAAATCATAGGAGAAAATGTTCTGAATTTATATATTTATATTCTAATATGACATACAATAGCAAGAAGGACTGGCTGATATTTCTTAATGGTCAATTTTTTGTGCCAGTAACCAGAAAAATATGAAGTAAAAAACCAGAATCTTATATTCCCTGAAATTCATAGTCCTAAGAACCAGAGCTTAGGAGTTTGCATAGACATACTCTAACTCAACCCACAAAAGGACTCATCTAGGTTTTATGCCAACTCATCAGTCTTCAGCTGGAGAGCTAGGCTATCTTCCTTAGCTTTATCCAAATCTAACCATCCAATTCTACCCATTTGGGAAAAGTCCAAAATATTTTCTTTATTATACTTAGCATGACAAACATGTGAAAACAGGGGATACTTGATAAAAGGAAAAGAATGCAAACTCACCTCTAAGTTTCCTGGGAAACACTCCCATTCCAATCAACAAAACACAGAAAAAAGCATTATGGATGAAACTTGAAATCTGGTTCATTTCAATTTCTGCTTTTCTTAGTTGAAGTTTATGCATCCATCTTTCAAAAGCATTAAATGTGGATGAGATGGAGTCTCAAACTGGAAAAGGACATGAGACTACTCTCAACTCCAAAAACATCTACTCTTAAAAAAAAAAAAAAAATCTACTGCTGGTGAGACCTCAAATCCTCTCCAATGTATTTTGGGCTCTAGAAACAGTAGTTTGCATATTCCTGCTGTATTCAAAACCAGGCTCAATTGCTTCTGCAGTAAAGAATTATTTATAATCCTGCTGTCCTTAACAGCAGAAAAATGGGGGGAAAAACCCTCACAAAATCTCCCTTATGTATTTTAATCCATCTGTTAGGGAAGAGACCTGAGTCTAACACAGATTTTTAGGTTCCGAGTGATTTCAGCAGAACTTGGCCTCCTAAAAAGCCCTGAAGAGACATAGATGCCCAAATGCCTTGCATGGCATTTAGCACAGATATACTCTGAACCCCCAGTGATGTCCAGGCAGATGCTGAAAAACGCTCAATAACCTGCCTGGAGGTCCAGAAGCAGTAGTCGTTGCATTGTGCTTAAAGCATACCAGGAAAACTTCAGCTGAGGAACTGTACTGTGGGGTAATATCTTTCCCTAAGTTTGCAGGTTAGAGGTTGTGCTGGTTTTGCAGAAAAGTCACCTAAGAGGAGAGTACGCCCGCACAGGCACACATGGGGTTTTTCCCTATGAGAACTCTGTGAGTTGCTGGGACCAATCGGGAAGCTGCTTGACTAATTGACAGCCGGGGAAACCAATTCAAAAGTTACTTCGCCTCCATGAATCACATTGGTTAAAGTGAAAAGTTATCTTTAGACTTCCTGATTTCAAGTAGGTGACACTCGGCCAGGCTTTGGGCTGGCTCGGGCCCGGCCCCCCCCATGTGGCCCGGCCGGGCAGGAGCGGGCTCGGGAGCCGCTGGGCCCCTTTTTTATAACCGGGGGCCCTGATGACCAGGGGAGAGAGAGAGACGGAGAAGCCTTTGCTATCGGCTCGGAGCAGCCGTGGGGAGGTGAAGCCTCCCCCGGCGCTGAGATCCTGGCACGGCTCCAGTATGGCCTGGCCCAGTTCCCACACCTGTTATATGTAATTTTAACCCTTCCAATGCTCTGATAAGACCAGCAGACCTCCTGTCCTCCTCCTTTGAGTAAGAAGTAATAGAGCAGAAAGAAATACACTAAAGTCAGTGAAGTAAGAGCTCAGTTTCCAGATGGGAAGAGATTGAGGAGACGCCGTGAAGGTTGGCGGAAAAAACCCTTTTTTGTAAGCTATGGGGTGGACTGGATTACACTGAAAATTCCTATAAACTGGGGAGAAAACATGGGTGGGTTGAAGTGTTTGAGAAAAGAATCCTTTGCACCAAGATAATGGGGGTCTCTGTTCTGGAAAATGGAAAGACGAACAGAGAAATTTGATGAGAAAAAGAGATGAAGAGAACTTTTGCCTTTGAACAACTTGCCCTTAAAATAATGCCCCATGAGTTTGATATGACCCATAACACAGCTCCGGAAAGACTGAAAATGGGAGAAGTTTCACGATTTTGCAGATTTTTTCCTGGGTGGATGCAAATCATGAAGGTGAAGATACAAGAGAACTTTATTCTTCTCTTGGAAAAAATCCCTATAGCCAAAACAAGAAGGAACTTCTCTCTCTGAAGTGAACTGAAATGATTATTTAAATGAAAGACTAAATGAAGTGTCTCTGTATGTTGTTGTTAAGAAATGTGGGAGATGGGGGAAGGAGGGAATGATTTAAAATTTTTCTTTCCCTCTGTGTTATTAATAAATTCCTTCTTTATACCCTTTTGAGTTTTAGTCCTGCCTTGTTTTTGCTCCTAAATCCTATGTCATAGAGAAATTGGCAAACCTAAACTAAACCAAGACAGAGGTATATATAAAATGTAATTAATTTCAAGAAAAAATATTAACAAGACTTGTTTATTGTGCTCATGGAAAGAGATGTTCAGGCTTATCCCTTCCATAGGCCAGCCTGCATTGCAGCTGTGTTTTATGTGGCATTTGACTGGAGCACATTTTCCACAAAAGCAATTCAGCCTTGAAGCCACCTGATGCTGTAGAGACGCTACTTTCCCCCACAGCAAGATAAAGCTAAAGCTGCCTTTTGAGTCTCGTTTTGACACCAACAGATGCTTCTGTAGCAAGACATTACAACACATGCAGAGTTCAAGGCTTGTTTGCAGCGTCTCTGTGTGACTGATCTCTAAGCAATCCCAAGTTTTCCTCAAGAGAAGCTCCACACACTATCACATATCACTGGACTCTGCCTTCGTATCCAGTGCTCTGGCTGAAAGGCTTTCTGAGGCCAAGCTGTAAAAACAAGTCAGCAATAAAAAGGAAAGGTGAGAAGCTCAATATCCAGCAGCATCCTGCATTACACAGCCTCCCAGACATGCTGTGGAGAGCACTCCAGCAAAGTTATTCTGTTTTCATAAAAATCAAGTGCAATTCAAGAAGCTTTAGCCAGAAGGTTAAGAGCCACATACCAAGGAATTCTGGAGCGCAAAGGTTGCAGGTTTTTATCTGTGAAGCAAAAAGTAATGATTTAAACTCAAAAGACAGAAATGAGTGGAAGAAGGAAATTGAAAGAGTAAAACCTCACACTTGGTAGATGTGAATGGAGATAAGAATCCTGATTCCCTAGAGCAAACAGGGTTCAAGCAAAAAGGGAATTTTATTGAGCAGAGGCTCAATAATTGCAGTAATTTCACAACTATAAGGCACATTGGATTATAAGACGCACTTCCGGGTGTCGGCAAATTTCTGAACTTTGTCCATATATAAGGCGCACTAGACTATAAGGCACACTTTTTTTTTTTGCAGTGAGGATCCGTGCACAACAAAGTAACGAATCAGTAACAGAATCGCATGATTGTGGGGCCGCCCAGTGCTGCCGCTTGGCAGGACCGCCTGGCACTACTGCTCGGCACTGCTGCTCAGCAGGGCCGCCCAGTGCTGCCATTCAGCGGGGCCGCCTGGTGCTGCCACCCGGTGCTGCCACTCAAGGCCGGGCGGGCTTGGCTCGGCTCGCGGCTCACACTTCCGGGTTGGCAAATTTCCAAACTTTGTCCATATAAAAGCTGCACCGGATTATAAGGTGCACCTCCATGTTTAGATCAAAATTTTAGTTGAAAGGGTGCACCTTACAGTTGTGAAATTACTGTATTTTCCTCCTTTTCATTGGCAAAAAGATTGTTACCGTGACAGAGTTACCATGGAAACCAATTTTGAGAATAACAAGAAAGCATTTATGATAGCTTATTTTAAAGGATGGTGAACCATCAGCAAGCCATTCCCTTAACAGAACTGACAACCTGACCCACAGAACTAAAACAACACAGTTTAAAGCGGCATGGAATGGCAGTGATAAAAGGAACGGGCACAGCTTCCTATTGCTGTGCTTTTATGACCTTCAAAGCTATGCATATCTATGGATATGGTGATCAAAATCCTCTCCCAGGACACAACTTCAGCCAGGCTGACTGGAACCCCAGCTCTCAGCATGTGAAAGCCGGAGACAGGTGAGCACCTCTGCTCAAGTGACTTAATTCAGATTGTAATTTTCTTGTCATTCAGTTCTAGTATGAAAGAGGTATTTTTTTTCACCGCCAGATTGAAAATTCAATTGTCAAATGTAAGGGCACATGGGACTGGCCAAATCTAGGAGGGCAGCAGTCCTGGTGCTTTTCAAAATATTTACAAAGACTTTGCTTATTCCTGTGGCTGCCACACAGGTAGAGTAAACTGAGAAATGCTTGCTACCCAAGGTAGTGGAGGGAGGAGGGAACCCTTGGGTCTCTCTCCTCAAGACCTTGTTAAAATGTTGACTTCAGAGTAGAAGTCATGAGGCTTTTTTATTCCACTCATCTTCAGTCTTTGGTCTGCTTTGCATTTACAGTAATTTCACTACTATAGGGTGCACTTAAAATCCTAAAATTTGATCAAAACCCTGAAGTGTGCCTTATAATCTGGTGTGCCTTATATATGGAAAAAGTTTGGAAATTTATCGTTAACTGATACTGCGCTGTACCTTTCCCAAGCAAAAATGGGTTGAAGTGGTGTTGTGGGTTGGTGGGATTTTACTCTTTCCCTCGGTGGAGGTAGAGAATTTTTCCCATTATCATGCTAAGAAAACTGGCTGGGAGGCTCCCCTAGTTTTTAATTGCTCAAGACAAAAGGGATGGGTGGGGGCTGTGGCTCAGTCGGTGGGCGGGTGGGTTTCAGGGGTCGGGATGGATGGTTGTTGGTTGCTTTGTCCCTCTGAGGGACACACTTGCTGGCCCAAATGCAGAAGAGAGAGGTCTCTCTGCTGTGAGATCTGCCCTGCAACCTGGCACTGCTACAGCCTCCTGCTTCTGAGAACAGTGCTGAGAACTGAGACGCAGACAGCCCTGCCACTGCCACCTCGCCTCCCTGCTCCTGCTGCTGCTGCGGCTGAGAGGGGGCCGCCCCATCCCGCTCTCCACCAAGATCATGCGGAGGAAAAGAGTGTGTGACTGGGAAAGAGACTGAGACTGAGTTTTGTTCTGTTTTGTCACTAATTTTCTACAGCTGATATTGTTCTTGTTTGTATTTTTTTTAGTGTTTTGATTCTTTTTAGGCTGCATTTAAAGGCTACACCGATCTGTGAAAAATGTTTGCAAATTGAGAACCTGCCAGTAAACCCTGCGATTGCTTGATTCCATTAGTAATTTGTTTGTTTGTGAAAGTTGCGTGTGGATCAACATTGCAAAAAAAAAAAAGTGCGCCTTATAATCCGGTGTGCCTTATATAGAGAAAAAGTTTGGAAATTTATCGTTAGCTGACACTGTGCCTTATAATCCAGTACGCCTTATAGTCGTGAAATTACTGTACTTTTTTTTTTTTTTTTTTAATTTCTTCTCTTTGCACTATGAAGGCTGAGGGACAGGAGGCTGGCCACAGACTTCAAAAGAGAGAGCTCTAAAATAAAGGGAATAAGGTTCTACTGGCATTCCCACAAATATTTTTTATGCAAGGCTATCTAGAGCTTTCCATCTTCCCAGATAGGAGGCTGTTCTCTGCACACAGCAGCCAAAGAGCAGTATCTCTGCTCACAGCCACCCACAGCACTGGAGAACAACCTCGCTGCCCTGACTCCTGGGCCAGCCTCTAACAGCTCAAGCCTAAGATAAGATGACCGTTGTCAGGTGGAGCAAAGACAAGAGGCAAACCTCAGGCTTGATGAGAAAATACATTCACTTAATCAGATCTAGATTCTTTTTGAAGTACTCAGAAATCAAGCAAGCTGTAAGAACTTCATTGCAGAAATGTTTCTTTTTCAAGAAGACAGGATTTTCTGAGCATAATCATTCTCCACTGGCCACCAAATCGGTGGGACTTTGATTGTCTTGGCAAAACTTTAATTTTGGTGAAAGCTAAGGACACATGTCCTTTATCACTGCTGTTGTTCATACAGGATGTTACAGAACTGTGCAATTAGCATTGGCATGGTGTATGAAATGAAAGCCTCTGAAATACATTACCTTGAAAAAAATTACACTATAAAGTAGACAGCTTGACATCAAAGAATTTCTTTCAGTAACTCCATAATACACCTGCAAGCCTGGCGCTCTGATTTTTTTTTTTACTTAATTGTAAATTATTGTTTACACTATTGCATACTAGTTTATTATGCAAAAGCACCTGTAATAGAGTATGACTATTCACCACTCACTTGTGAAGATAAGTATTTGTTATAGTAAATCTGTCAAAAATAAAGCTGTCTAGAAGAGCAGAGAGGGGAACTTCCATCAAGGTGGATCTAAGCATAGATCTTACTTGTGCTTTTTGAGGAGTGAACGCTCCTCCCTCTGGCCGTGTTTTAGGATGGAGACATGCTAGGCAATAACTGTAACAGTAAAAAGCCAAAAAACCTTTTTAAAAACTCATTGCTATTGTTTTTTCTATCTCCTCCCTATCAAAAGCTGGATGATGCAGCTGGGGAGTTGGTATAGAAAATCAGGTCAGGAATCAATGCTTTTCATGTATGGTTTTCTGATTTGGAAAGTTAGTTCAAACCAGATGTCAGACAATGGCCACTCTGTTGGCTCAAGACTGACAAGGCAAAAGTATACAAAGAACCAAAAAATTTGACATTAAATTCCTTTTTTTTTTTCATTTCCCCATGTTCTTATCCAGTTATCAGTCAAATCTGCATAGCAGTAAAGGCTATTTAAACAGAAAATTTTCTCAGTTCTAGTAACTAGCAGAAGCATTGAAAAAAGAATAAGAATGAAAACACACAACCCCAAAATGCAGATTTTTTTAAAAGACTGAAGACATATGTCCTACCCAGACATGCACAGTTCTCCTACATTGGTACAATCTTCTAATGATTTAAACAGTTTATGACAAGGAAAGGAAGTTTTTAGTTGTTGAACAAAAAAACAGCTTCATCAATGTGATATCCAATTTTGAACATAACGATTTAAATTTTGAAGTTTTGATTGTGAATCTGTTTTCATTTTTACCACCTCCAACCTAAGGTCGCTTCTATAAATACCTTGAAAGTACCAGAAAAAGCTGATAGATTACAAAGATGGATTTGAAACTGCTTTGATCAATGCTTTGTTTTAAATAAAAAATTATTCATTTGCTGAAGCTCTGGGTCGTAGTTACACCAAAAATGGAACACATTGTCCAGGCTTCCTGCATTTCATCAGATGATAGAGTCTGTTGTTCTGGAGTACTTGGTATAACTTTCTTCAATTTTTTGCATATCCTTTTCACACAGGTACAGCATCAATGACCACAGGAATAACAGATCTGCTGCAGAGCCTTGATTTTTAATCACTGATCTCAGGAGCTGACTGACTTTTAAAAACCTGGTGAAGAGCATATTGTCTAGAAGAGATTTCAGGGGAAAAAAAACCCACAGAAGAATATAGTCTATTATGATGATTTAATTTATGTCCATGCAAAAAAAACCCCCAAAAAACCCAAAAAGCATTCCTGCAAGTGGGAGTATCTTTGACCACGTACAGCATAACAAGGACAAAAAAATCTGATTAATAGATAATTAATTTTTTTGAGAAACTGAAAACAAAGTATGAATATTTGACTTTTATCTTCCTTGAAAAATCCTCCAGAATGCTAGGATTAGCCAGGGGCATTATTTTGCATGGCTAGTAATGTAAGAAAGCATGGGATTGACTTTTTCCTCCCCTTTTTTTTTCTTAGCAGGAAAGGAAAGACAGAAAACATGATCATTTTTCCCACTGTAGACTGCAAAAATGGGGGAAAAAGGGTTTTTTTGCATCCCAACATCCCATCTCCAAAATTCCTTCAGGTACAGCCTGAAGGAAGGTGACATGATCAGAGGTGTCCAGGTAAAGAGTGGGATCCCTGTAAGACATGGCTTACAATATGCAGATGGTAACTCACGCCCTTTTCAGTTCAAACACAACTTCTCCCATAATTGTCTTTCTCTAGAAGTCAGTTTGAACAGCTTTTTCTTTTGAGTTTCTGCAGCAGCACAGCTGAATTTCATCATCTCACCTGAAACAAGGTATCCCTTGGACAGGTTGTAGTATTTACTTTTGCACTGGTTACCAGATCAGAAATGTTTTCTTGAAACAAAAGGAAGTAGTATATTTTAAAATTAAGTTTTTAATATGGAAACGTTCATCCTTTCTCAGAATAACTTGGACTTTCATCAAATACTAGAAACGGAAAATTGCTCAGCAGGTTTTGCTTAAAAACTGTTCTGCATAAATACTTCAGCAAGAACTTTTTTTTGTAAGGAAAATTTTTCTAACTAGCTTAGGTACAACCACCACATAGCAAAAAACCTGTTCATTCATTTGTGAGACAGTATGAAAGAGTCTGAAGTGACACTGAGAATTTCAGCGGTGGTTGTGGTGGTGTTCACAGATCTTTTTGCTCCCTGATCTTCTTGACATGCAATCGTCTGTGCATACAGTTTAAAAAGACAAGTCTAACACAGAGATAGATACTTCCCCTCCTGTATGCCTGTGCACTGGATGGTGTGTGTGTTTACAGCAGTGTCAGCAGAAGGAGTAAGAGAGACAACCATCTATGCAGACTGCAGTGCTTCACTTGTTCACCCTTCGTGGTTGCTTCAAGCAGATCTAAAAGGGAAATGACAGTGGAGGGGTGGAAAATGCAAAACGGGTAAGGATAAAAACAAGCTGAAGAGAAAGGCTGTCCTTGCTGTGAAGGCAGACTCCTTATGCACAAGAATATTTACACAGGAACTGTGTCTAGATGGCACTTAACTGCTGCCATCATGGAAGAATGTGACACTGAGGATTAGTCGAGGACCTCACTTGAAGTCATCTGTTCCTTCCCACTGAAAGGATGCACACACCATCCCATCTCAGCCCTAGCAATGATGCCAGATCCTCATGTAATATTCCATCTCCATCTCTGACATCTTTCCTTCCTCCTCCCAACCTCAGCATGTTCTACCCTTTCTCAGGTCCCAAAACTGGTAGGTGGGAAAGGTAGAGCCTGTGTTTATCAGGCAGGCAGGCAAACAGAACAGATAAATTGCAAGCTTGTTCCAGGGCCCCTCGGAGTAAATTTAGCTGAAATCACTGGGTAATTTAAGAACAGTGTGAGGGAAAAGGAGAAGATAAATGACAGAAAAATATGATCATAAAACCTCACCTCTAAAAGAAACCTCTAAAGGTGAAAATAAGCACCAACCAGATTACCTGACGGTGGAAATATGCCTGGGTGACAGAGAGACTCTATAAGGAGCTCTTGCATTGCAGTTCTTAGTCACCATCACAAACTGGTTTCTTTTCCCCTCATTCACCCAAGAAGTTTCAGTTCCACCTCTGTCACGTGATTACACCATCAGTGTGCCATTTGCGTCAGAGCTTGTAGTTTCCCTTTTAAAACACCTCCAAACAGCAATGACATTTTACACAATGCATTAATGAAGGGCTTAGCACTTAACTTGTATCAAAGACTAAACCTTTGTGACTGTTAACATTTAACACTCTGCAAGTACCATGGAGAGAGTCCTAGAGCTGATACTTGGTGTTGTACAGAGCATGCGGATGGCACGTTAAAAGACAAGGAAGAATGGGACATTTCAGGCCAGATATTTAATGAAAGTTGCTGATTATAAGTCAGGTTTCCTAGTAGATCAGGTAGACATAAATATTTTCTCCTGCATCTATACTGTTTCACAGTGGCCAATCAACATCAGTCCCAAAGAGCAGGCCTATCCAACACCTCAGCCTAGTACTGCCAAGATAAACCTCTCATTAAATTTTGAAAAGCTGGACCTGATCCTGTTCCTGGTACTGTTCAGAGCTACCGACTCTGCTTAAAACAGCTTTGATTTTCACTCATTGCACTAGTAATTGCTTTAATTATAAACCTGAATTGTAGTAAGGGCCTGACCTCCTGACTTAGCTCTAATAGTTGAAAATATTTACCTTACATGGGCAAAAAAACCTATAGGCACAAGAAAGAGAAAAGAGGAAGACATATACATAAAACAGCTATGACATAACCACAAGAATGACAGTAGAAGTAAGCACTTTACACTCCATTGTTTTCTTGTTAGATTATTTAGAAATATTTCAGATTCTATCTCAAGAAAGCTCTGAAAATACAAATTGGGACAAAAAATCAGCTTGAGTGCTTTCATTTTTGCTATAGGCTAATAGCAAAAAATTTATCAGAAAGAAAATAATTTTAAGTTACTGACTTTTAACTCAGCAGATGACAAAGTCCAACTTCTCCTAAAAACTGAACACACATCTCAAACCACACAATCCTACATGGTTTCAGTCTGAGCTTGCTGCATATGTTCACTTTTGGAAGCTTTTCTTCTTAAGATATACAGCAAAGTATCTTGGACTATACAAGATACAAAACTTGTCTCTTTTCCTCTCAGAAAGGATCTGGCTTTGCTTTTCCTGTTGAAATTCACCTTGCTAAAAATCCAGAATCACAAAAAGTTTGCACAAAATAAATTTATTACACTACAGGAGTAAGAATCAGTTTCTGGTAACACATCACCTCTTCCATTCTTCTCTTTAGTTGTGAAATTTCTGTTCTGACTGTTCTAAAATTGTGTCCTTACAGCAGCAGACATATATACTCCCTCCAAGTTTGCTAACCAACACCAGGAGACAGAAAAGAAAATAAAGCACAGTGGTATGTCTATATCTGTTCTATACCTGTAATTGCTAGAAATTACAATTGCTAGAAATTCCCCGCAATTGAACTGCCTAACTTTTGTGTCCAAAGCATAATGGCTGTGTTTGACATTTTTAAAGCCAGTTCATTTTGGCTGACTGTAGTATCTTTGGGCAAATCTACCTCAAGTACAATGATTCAGATGATATTTATTATATTTAAAGGTTTTATTACATTCCACAATGCTTGTACCCTACAGACAGGAAGCCACAATATTGCAGCTAAACTTACATAGCTGGTCATCTTAGTTTCCCTCTGGAATTTGGAAAGTAGCCAAAGCAGTAAAGTTAGTAAGAAACCCTCATCCCCAAAGGTACCAGAGGAAATCTTGGTGCACGAGCTGCTATGGACCATAAATTACCTGAGGCTCCCTGACAAGTAGAAGATCAGGCACATGAAAGTGATTCTAACAGGCAAAAAACATCAGTAAGTTAATGTGCTCAATGTTTTTTCATACAAACAAGCCTTTTGAGTTGTCATCACCATCTCTACTTTATGGTAGTTATGTGCTCTTGAACACAGATGTAACAAGGAGCTTCTCATTAGGTGGTATAGAATAGTCACTGAAAAATCCAAATGTTTTGCAAAACAAGAAAACAACTCACTTAAGAGAAATCTCCTACAAAGAACAAAAAAAAAGCTTGCCTGTTTACTGTTTCACAGCACAAAATCCAAGAGCAATCCAACCATTCAAGCTACAGATACATCAGTAGTTTGGTTTGGTACCAGCACGGAGCTTTGCTGCACAGCACTCCCTTCCTGAAGCAAAAGCCAAGCCTGGCCAGGAGCGCTCCAATACTGCACTCAGCTCAGTGCCACCTATTTCCCTTATGCCTTTACCAGTTAGCAGCTGTACTCAGTGTTCAATACTGGACATACTAGGAATAAAGTCCTTCTAAACACATAAAAGGAAACATCTCCATCGCAATTTTAAGCATAATGACATCTTCCTATGTCCCAGGCATCCCTTACATTTTCTTTTGGCAATGGATAGCTTGCCACGCTATCTTTGTGAGAGGAAAATCCTCCATCCACTACCTTCCCAGTAATTCTGCTTCATATCTTCATAGATATGAGATGACAATAGCCAGGGGCATACCTGAAATCCTTGGATTTTAACATGCACTGAACTGCTAGGAAACTTTTTAATTGGAAAGGTCACAAGACACACATTTCTAGGCACATCTCCAGCTAAATGCCACCTTTTCAGCAATGGTCTCACATGAGATGTTACATAAAAGGCAAACAGATGCTTTTTACCTAAAGGTAAAGTTTGAATCCCCCAAAGTTCTACAGCAGAAATGCCATCTTGCAATCAACAGCTGTGGAAGGTGAACACCACTCTCCACTGTCTACATCTCTTGCTGTAGCCATGCACTAATCAGAACTAGAAACCAGAAGCTGATACAAAGTGAGGTGCTTCAGAAATTTCATCAAACAGGAATGAGGCACTTGTAATCTGTTATTATTTTGGCTGACTGTGCTTTTAACCTGAAATTGAAAAATGTACAGAAACCCAAAAATGCTCAGTTTTTAACAGTAAATTGAATTCAGTGTCTCACATTCCAGATAAACATCCTAAATCTTGGTGCATGTGAAGGGACGGGTACTCTTTGCTCCCCCTTCTATGCAAGATACACTCTTGACCACATCAGTTTCCTCAGTGCCAATCCAATATATTTTCTGGAAGAGATTCAGCTCTGTTAAACTAGTATTTTCTAAAAACAAATACAATTTTTTCACTTAGCTTACAAGCAGCTCTAGCAACACAATAAAAAATTACCTAAAACCACACCTCAGCCTTTCTACTCACCTCCTTACTGTCTGTTTTCCATTAATGGATTATGCCTGTTTTCTATTTCATTGGTGAGACGAGGGAAAAATTAATCCTATTCCATATCCCATTCCCTGTTATTCCCACTCCAAAGCCTTCAATATGTTTAAACATAAAGCCCTGGAGCTTCTAGCTCTTAGTACTTACCACTCCCAGTTAAGCAAAGGAAGAGTTAAATCCAGTCTCAAAACTCTCTAATAATTATTCCCTATAACCTCTGTCCATAAAATCCCACAATAAATATTTTTAATATTTTATTGACATTAACAAAACCAGCAAATTAAAGGGTCATCACCTGTTTGGAGAGAATTCACATTTTAATGGCAACTATGAATATATAATGAACTATGTATGTACAACTGTATCAGCCATCCAGTGAACACTAATCAATGTAATCCAAATCTTCTGGGATTCCAAAACATTTATCTATTCTGCTCTCTTCAAATCCAAATTTACGCTTGGCCCAGGACTTTATTGAAAAGATGTTATCTGAAAAGAAGAATGAAGAACATTCATTTTGAGTATTTAGGAAAGCATGAATTATAGTCTAGACTACAAAAAAATCCTTCCATTTGCAGTATCTCTTGTATGTATGAAAAAGTTACATGGTGGGAAACATCATTATTAAGTAGATTTAGAACAGAAAACACACAGCTTTTGTTAATAATCTCCAAAAAAGACAAAACAATTTACTTAGCACTGAATAAAAATACGTTATCTTTATCTTTTCTTGCTCCTCTTTTACAAGGAGACTGAAAGGTACAGTTACAGTGTAAGCCTGCTATAATGATGAGGTAAGTGCATAGTAAGTATTTTACAATCCTTCTTCAACTAGACACCTAATATATGATGTCTACAGGTACAAAAATTGGATTTAAATTAATGTAAGGTCCTTTCCAGTCCTGCATGTTTGTTCAGACATTGTGTATTTTTTGAAAAGTTAAAAAAAGGACATTCAAGAAGTTTTATTTTAGTCAGCACTTCCCTTTTAGCATCACATTACTTTAACATATACATTTTGATCAATTTAACAAAAATTTTCACTGCAGCATTTACTGACACTTATTACATAATTTTTTTACACCTATAAATTGCAGCATTCCTTAAGAGAGGAAGGGTTCCTTGTCTCTGCACAGCTTAGAGATATTTTTCTTTTTTTTTAACCATCACACATTTGGTTTTAAAACTGTCTCTTCAAAACAAAAATACGCTGCAGCATATAACTAAATTATCTAATTAAACAGCGAAGTATTTTCTACAGGCTGAGGCGCAGTTCCTTTAACTCACTTGAGCCTAAGAACAGCCTGTCGTCAACAGCAAAAAGCCCTGACAATGCTCAGAAGTTATTTTTAAATACATAACTTTATTTCCCCACACACAGTAAACAACCCAGATATAAAATAATAGTCCAAAGACTAAGACAATTATATCCTGCTGCACTTGGCAGAACCAATGATAGCCAGCAGTTCATCAGTAGGAGATCTATTCTAGACAAAAAATTATAAACAATATTCTAAATAATTTTAAAAACCATAAGGACATATAAATTGTTTGCTTTGCAAAATGAGAATGAATACAGCAGAGCTAAGCAACAATAGAAAACTGAGTTAAACTTCCATATGAATGTCATAACAGTAACACTCCTTAAAACTATGCATAATTTTACCTGTCAAAACTGATCAATTAGTTTGAGAAATACCTATTTTGTATCAGAGTTCATCACATGGTAACAGCAGTAAGATTCCACAAAACAGTCTACTCTTTAGAAAGAAATAAGCATTCAGAGTAGAATTAAACTTTCTGAATACACGGAAATCACCATTTCCCGTCTCTGTTGCTTTCTTTATCTTAAGAGATTTTAACTCATCCAAGGAAGTAAGTTGCAGGATTTAACACAGTGTACAAGACAGCACCAGAAGAACAAATCTATTACAGCATATGAAGTACATTCAGTAACTAAACTGAGAAGATGCACTCTTTTCGTTGAATCATAATAGTTTTATAAGTAAAATAAATGTGTAAGTGAGGACTATCCTACGTCAAGTCCTAATAAAATCTAAAGTTCTTAACACTGAGTAGGTCTTTTACTGAAATTGCGCTAGTGTGAAGTTGTGTCACTGCAATACACACCAGTCCATCTGTTGGCTGCCTCCTTGGCCACTTGATTTGTTTGGCCTGAAACAGAGAAAAACACCACCAACAATAAAAACATGCATCACAGTAAAATCATCACATAGTTTCAAGGCACAGAGACTGAATTTTTATTGATGTCATTTTTACAGAACCACACAATGCAAGGAAGTTATTCTACTGCTTCCAAACACTTGTTTTACACTTTCAAGATTCCAGCAAGCACAAAGTTAGGAAAGAAAAAGAGTAGCAAAGAGCGTAAAAGATACCACATGAATGACTATAAGTTTTTAAAGTGTATTTTAAAATAAAACAACCCCTAGATTGGCTTGCCTAAGGACTTAATTGTCTTCACCAAGATTGGAACTAGATACACGGCCTGAAGATACCAGAGGCAACAGACATGGAAAATATTTCATAATCCTCTCTATACATATGTAAAGCATCATATGGGTATGCATGACTCTATATAGATAAGGAAAATGACAAGGCAGCAAACCAGAAGTTTATCATATAGCTTTGGAATGTCTCCATGGCTTTGAGAGCCCCCTCAATGAAATTAAGACAAAATAATGATTCTGGCTATTAAACTTGGCTCATGTTATGTCTCTTAACACCATTCCTGAACTAATAGTAATAGTAAATACATAATAGTAAATTACCATTACTACAAACAGGTTTTGCATAGTTTCCATGAGACAAAACAATCAAGGAGAATTCCTCTTAGATCACCTTGCTCCCATTAAAGCACAGTAATTTCACGATTACAAGCCGCACCTGATTATAAACCACATGTCCGGGTATCGGCAATGTTTAGGTCTTTATCCATGTATAAGCCGCACTGGAATATAAGCCGCATTTTCGTTGACAGGGAGGATCCACGTGCAACAAAGTAACAGATTAGTAATGGAATCGCGGTATCACTCGCCCTGGCCCAGCGCTGCCCCGCGGTGCCAGTGGGAGGGAGGCACAGAGCCCGCTAGCACCCGCGGCGGCAGCGGGAGGGAGGCACGGAGCCCGCTTGCACCCACAGAGGCAGCAGGAGGGGGAAGTAGGCACGGAGACCGCCTTCACCCGTGGCGGAAGGGGGAGGGAGGCACGGAGCCCCCGCATCCCCCCCACACCACGGGGCTGGCAGGAGGGAGCTCCCCACCTCACTCCCCCCACAGCTGCTGGCATGGAGCCAGCCTCCATCTGCTGCGCAATGGAGTAACATATTTGTAATAATCATGAAATCCCAGGTTTTACTGGCAGGTGCTCGGCTCAGCACCTCAGTTCGCACTTCTGGGTTTGGAAATTWMAGAACTTTTTTCATATATTAGCCGCTCCTGAGTGTAAGCCGCATTTCTGGGTTGGGATCAAAATTTTAGTCAAAATGGTGCGGCTCATAATCATGAAATTACTGTAAGTACTGAATCAAATCAAGCAGGTCAGGTGGTAATGTGGGAATTTATCAGAATAATTCCTGTTCTCACACCTACATGTAACTTAATTATTTCCAGTCAGTCTATTGTTAGCACTTGCATGATAATACTCATTTGAATGGCCAGCATAAAACTTGTTTCTGGGGTACTGACATATAAATACATGATCAGATATCCGTTGTTATACACATTAAACTTTAAGCAAAATTAAATTATGTTGAGAAATCATCTGCTACCACTACCACACAGGAAGAGTAGTACTCGTTATTCCAACCTTAATAATACT
The DNA here is from genome assembly GCA_013186435.1 of Turdus rufiventris. NCBI lineage: Eukaryota > Metazoa > Chordata > Aves > Passeriformes > Turdidae > Turdus > Turdus rufiventris. Next base: position 2,764,982 of record PYHW01009688.1, on the reverse strand, counting down.
TTAACTGTTATGAAAAATGTTTACATTGGAGTAATATGCTATTCCAAAACCAATATAGTTTCTAAATATGGACTACAATTAGAAAGTTTGAGCACAGCACAAAGAAAAGCAAAAAAGATGAGCAAAAAAACAAAGTGGAAGAGAAAATGGCATTTTTGCTTATTTGCAAGCATCAGAAATTCAACTTGTTCCTAGCCTGAGAAGGATATCCCTTACTTCCTTTGCTGAATTCTTGCTGCCATCTCTACTTTTTCAGTTCCACAGCTGGCAGCACTGACAACATTCTTGCAGCTAATGGCATTTGGAACAGTACCTAACCTAACCCTACTTATAGCAAGTCTGTAGAGTAAGAGCTTCCACTTATCAAGACTTTAAATGTGTGACCTACAATAGTTCCTTCAGCATTTTTCTAAAATTCTACCATAAAACTTGACAACTGTATTTGACTCCAAGTAATGAAGTTTGAAATGAAGTGAGGGAAAGTGGGATGGCATTAAACTCCATAGATCAGAGCTGTGAGGTGACAGCATCCTGGTGGTGAGGGAGCCAACTTATTCCACAGTACCTGCGAGGTCTCAGCAGAAAGCTCAGTTTTGCTGGAAGCAGCTGACTAGCTCAACAGTGGCAGCATGTTGCACTGACATCCTGCAAACACTGCATATATGAGATCACGTGTTCTGAAAAATGTGACTTCACACCTCTGTCAAAGAAAAGGCTGAAGTGACAACGACATAGGTTGGACAAGTTAGAATGGCAATCACTGCCTATAACCGAGTTGTGGCTAGAAACGAAAACATGGTAGTGAGAGAAGGAAGCTATAATGGGGAAATCCCACTCTGACAAATATAGATATAAAAATATAATATAAAATAATAAAAATATACATAGATAGACAAGACATATAACCCCCAGTGTCTCATGACTACAGGTGAACATTTAGCTATCTGAAGGCAAGATTTAAGTCCCTTTGGATCAGTCTTAAGTCTTGCCTATGATTACACTGCATGATCTTGTGTGTCTACTGTAACTAGTACCATGACTAGAAGAGGAACAAGAGACAGGCTTTGATAGTTATGGACCTGCAACTCCTGTGCCACATTTGCATCATTGCCAGCATCTTCCAGAGACCTCCAGCTTCATCACAAGAACTGACAGAAATTAAGAAACCGGCACCTTCACTGCTTTCTGGAACTCCTTTATAGTTGCTTGTTGGGACTTTCACTGGTTGCATCATTTGTATATATACATGCACGGAGGATGATGGAGTAAAGCAGACACCCCCCCAGACGAAGCTACTTCAAGTACAGGTGTAACTAACTCAAAGTCATGCTACTTCTGACTGCCTGTTCTCTAGCTCCAGGGGATCACACAGCCAGGTTGGTTTTCAGACTCCACTGAAAAAGAAAGCTCAAGATCTGAAGACAGCAGTAGCATGAGAACTCAAAAATATGCACTCCAAAGCAGAATAAGGACACAAACTGTGTGAAGCTGTAAAAAGCAGAAACTCAAACAGAGCACTAAGAGCACGTTGCTAATTGCCAAAACTATCACAACCATGGAGTCTGAAACTTGGCTGGAGTCCTGATTCTCCTACTCACCAGAGCTGCTTTAAATGAACTTGATTTTTGACAGCTGCTAAATAGTGCTCCAGTACTGAATCTGCACAAGACAATGAAAGGCCAAATATGCCATAGAGATGAGCAATAGAGGAGGCAACATTTTCCAGATGCTTCCAGATGTTCTCAATATCCTTAGGCTCTAGTTACAGTCTGTATCTATATATCTGCATATAGGCTGACAATATATATAACTGTTTTCTGGAAGCTGCAAAACAATTCATTTGTTCTGGACATTACATATTTATTTCACCTATTTGAGTGACAATGCATCAATAGACTTTCCCATGTCTTTAGGATACAAGTCATTTATTTGGCTGAGGCACATACCTGTATCTCCTGCTGACTAATTTCAGGCACATTTGGCATTTTCTAAGAAAGAAAATGGAAGCTTACATTTTTGTCTTCAAAACTGAACAAAAGCAAGCACTATGTGCAGCAATGCAAGGCCCAGGAGTAGCAAGACTTGAAGTGCTGGTCTATAATGTCAGCAGAACACAGCTGGAAATATGCCCAAAACAGTGAAAGACTACAGGACAGAGAGTTATTTTAACCAGTTCTCATCAAAGATTTTCTCCTCCTCAACCCCAAGTATCTCTGGAGAACTGCAGGGAACTCAAAAAGCCCAGATTCTGGGAGCTAAACCACTATCCCTAACATCTGTGATTGTCCTTATCACAGGGACAATTCCCTCTATCCCCACAGAGGAAAGCCAAAGTATGGAAAAGAAGGTCCAGCCACAATAAATGTCTAAAAAGAAAACAAGGGTGGGTTGGAAACATGCTTTTCAACGCAGGTAAGAGACATTCTACCAGTGACCTGCAAGTATTTTGGAGCAGGTCGGGAGACAGAGGTGACCAAAGGGCACGTGGACAGTTGTCAGAGGTGAACTAAGATGCTTCTAAAGCAAATGGACAGCACCTGGTCAGGAGTCAAGACCAGCAGCACAGAACATCACCAGCAGTGTTTCTAACAAATCTTAGCAGGCATTATATATTGACTCAAAACATTTTAAGGCCATAATGTTTCCAATATGATTCAGGAAGCCCCTACAGTCATTCTCAGCACACTGCAGAACTACAGCCTCCTCTTTCCTTCTTCTCCCAGATGCTCTCACTTTTTTCACTGGAAGGGAGAGATGGTTAGAATTAAAAGTCCTATTTGTATTCTAAAATTGAATGGCCAAAAGCTGTATAAGTCTCAAATATTTCCACAGGGCAAAAAAATAATTGTGATAGCAACAACCATCCACTATCTCCTCACAAACACTTACCAAATGTACAGTAATTTCACGATTATAAGCTGCACCTGATTGTAAGCCGCACTTCCGGGTGTCGGCAACGTTTAGTTCTTCATCCATATATGAGCCACACTGGATTATAAACCGCATTTTCATTTGCAGCGAACTTTCACAAAGTTGCCAATTAGTAACAGAATCGCGGGATCGCGGGGTTTACTGGCAGGTGCTGACCTTGGAAATATTATTTCCAAGTGAAAAAAGATACAGATAATAGCTGCGGCAGTGTACCCTGCAAGCTTTATTTACAAGCGGAAAAAGATACAAACAATAGTGTGGTCATTTTGCAAGCATTTCCAATGGATCCGCGTTGCCTTTAAACAGTCAGTCAGCCATGTAGCCGGCCAGCCACTCAGCTGTGCAGCCGGCTGGCTGCACAGCTGCACAACACTGAAAACACCGAAAAAAATACAGAGAAATATCATGCACTTTGATCAAACTTTTAAACAGCTTCATTTTTCATTCATCAGCCACTTCATCAGTGGCTTCATCTTCCATGAAACCTTCGAAGTCTTCGTCCTCCCTATCGGAAATCAGCAGTTGGGCTATGGGGGCATCCAGAAAACCCGAAACCCGTATYGCCCGTATCTTCACCGTCAGAGTCATCAGTTTCGGTACTCTCAATGCATGTCGCAGGRATGATGTCAGGCCTCRTGAACCCTCGGATGATAGTTGTGGCAGTTACTKTACCCCAGGCATCCAGTATYCACTGGCAYACAGTAGCATAACTTGCCAAGTGCAGCCTCTCRGTGTTTGTGAAGGAGCGCTCTCCTTCCACCATCCACTTTTCCCACAGAAGTYGCAGTTTYGCCTTGAAGGAATGAATAATGCTTATGTCCAGTGGTTGCACTTCTTTGGTCAAACCACCCGGTATTACAGCAAGCTCCGAGTTCATCTTTTTCACCAGGGCTTTCACACTTTCGGTTTTGTGGGCACGCATGGAATCGTAAATCAGCAGTCCCAGCAAGGGATGAAAGAAGCCATCCGGTCTGCGAGCATAAACTTCTGTTAGCCAAGTCCTCATTACGTGTTCATCCATCCAGCCTTTTGGATTCACTGCAACAACTATTCCCTTTGGAAATTTGTCTTTAGGGAATGTTTTTCTTTTAAAAATTACCAGTGGTTGTAATTTCTGCCCATACGCCGAGGACGACTGTAAACGATATCTTTTTGTTCCATGTGGTTCGTATTGGTACCGTCGATGTTCTGGTTCTCTCTGGTTCTGATGATTCACGTCACCGGCATATCGAATGTCAGGGGGACTTCGTCCATATTGATTATACAATGTGGCTGTATAGTTTTTTCAGAGATTTCCCTTTTGCAGTAACTCCAGAAGGTGGTTAACTTTTCCTTGTAGTCCGCCGGCAACTGCTGAGAAACCATCATCGTTGTATGGATAAAGAGCTGCCGTCATTTCATGAAATGGAAGCACCAAGATGGTCCTGCTTTAAATTCTTCGATATGCAATTCATTTGCAATTGCTTTGGCTTGTATCCAAATGGTGACAGTAGATAAGCTTCAGCCAGCTGCCCTTTGCTCAGAGATCCAGCAGTCAAGTTTGTCTTCCAGCCCTGGCCACCTTGCTTTTCTGCCATGGAAACTCTTGTCTTTCTTGTAAGACAAAGTTCGTCATCCTGCTTTCTCCATCTGCGTACCATGGATTCATTAATGCTGAATTCTCTATCTATTCCCATGTTCTTTTGCATGGTCGATTGCTTTAAATTTAAACTCTGCATTGTAAGCTAGTCTCCCTTCTGTAGCCATTTTGAGGTAACTCACCCTGTTAACACCCCACCGCCTCGCCAGTAACGCCATCATCCACAGGCAGGCAAGGAGCTGTTCTCTGATTTGTTTTATCGTCTGAACAATGGAAGATCATAAATTTCAACCCATTTTTGCTCAGGACAGGACTGGCACGGTACAAAGTAAGGGCTGATCTCAGAATTTTGTCCATATATTGGCCCCTCCTGATTACAAGCCGCACTTCCAGGTTGGGACCAAAATTTTAGTCAAAATGGTGTGGCTTATAATTGTGAAATTACTGTACTTTAGGTTCTTCCTAAAAACCTTTTTATGTCTCACAAATATCATTAAGGGAACACTAAGGATACAGTAATGGAACAGTACTCAAATTCAGATTGTAAAGGCAACATATTACAGTTCCAGTAGCTACAGTAAAAGAAACAAAACAACAATAAACCAATGGCCAGAACCAGTTTACAACCACCTGAGCTGGCAGAAATTAATAAAGAGCTGTAGTTTCCTTTGATCTCCTAGATCTTACTCCAGCATTTTCTGGATAACTTTAAGGATTTCTAGGTCCAGGAATCTCTACTTCCCTAGAATAACAAAAACTTACACACTTTGGTGCCAGTTTTGACCTACCACAAGGATGCCGCAAGAAAATTGTATGGACTTCCTCACTTAAAATGCACATAACTGCAGAGGGAATGAGCACCTTACCAAGGAGAGAGGCATCCATCAGCCCATAGGGTGTTAGCAGACACATGCAAAATACAACTACAGTCTTCAGCATGTGGGTGAGGGAGTAATTTTACAGCATGGATTACAATTCCTCTGCATGAAATGCAGGGAACATCTGCAACTGTTCTCAGGGACCAGGGAGGATTATTAGCCCAAAGATTCTCAATCTCTCGTGAAATTGGTCCGGGTAAATTAAGTGCATTAAGTGGATTTGAATTTCTGTAATATGCATTCACTTAGATTGAATTCAAAGATGAAAAACAGCAACTACCACAGGAACTGAATAACTTGAACCTCCCATGACTCTGATTATCCACCGCCTTCCGCAGAGAATTATCCATTTTCCTGCACATAGTTGCCCTCACTTTCCAGAAACATTACCTTGCCATCATCACTGTGACAGATTTGTTTTCCTATTACTCCTGGAGCAGCATCACTATAATATCCTGTAATGTTAGCTTCCTGTAATGCAGTTTCCAAAATTTTTCCACCAAAGAAAACATCTCATGCAAATAAAGATCCCATCTCCAAAGGCCAGGGTAGAAGGTGAGCATAGAAATTTTATACCTGTCATCCACAGAAAGTACAAGGTTATTGCCTAGTAATTCTATCCACATATCCATTCACAAACTGACACCACAGACTCTGATTAAGAGCCTGTGGCTTGCCATTGGAGACTGTTTATGGCAATGATGTGATGAAGTGGTTTCTTAAGGTTGATATTCGAGTATCTTGAGAATAAGTAACCTCCAACACTGTCAACAGGCTGAATTGCAATGTGGCAAGAAGAGCTGTACAAGAGTATTTTGTAACCCTGCATTAGGCAGATACCTCCACACTACTGGAAATCTTTATTCTCCCCCATGCTTCCCAAAGAGGCATTTCCTCTTATAAGCAGAATAAAGAGCTGCCGTGTAGAAAAGTGATAGCACATCAGAATTCTGTCAACTCCTTTGAATCCAGAATAACACATCACTCTTCGCCCATACTCCAGTATCCCACACAACACTTTTCCTCATTATATTAATCAACTGGTCACAATGCTTCAGAATTCATTACTAAATTCAAATCAATGTGTAAATATGATTTCTCATTTA
>PYHW01009688.1:2718858-2756975 GCA_013186435.1 Turdus rufiventris | reverse complement strand
GGAGATAAGGATCACTGCCCCCACCCTCAACAGATGGTGATAGAATAGATACCTTTTATCACAGTCTGTATTGTAACATGTGGCTTATAATCAGGTGCAGCTCATATATGGACAAAAGAACAAAAAGTTGCTGACACCTGGAAGTGCGGCTTATAACTGGTGCGGCTTATAACCGTGAAATTACTGTAAACAGCAGAAAAAGTTATCTATATAAAGACTATACAATCATAATCCAGATAAACCTGTAATGACAACGTAACATATCATCCCTATGGGGGATATCTTATTATAAAAAGTTAGCAACCAATTTTTTTTAAGCAAGGCCAGGGAAGACGTCAATTTGATAGCCCTGCATATTAGCACTAAAGACAACGAACTAAAATCACAATGCCTTTCCTGACCTTATTTTGCATGTGTAAGTCATGAAAAGACATAAACCAGTACATTCCTTTGAATATCAAAATTGTCTGAATGAGTACTGCCATACACAATAAACCTAGAAAGTCTAACACGGGAAGACAGAAGCAAAATACTTACTCCACAAAAGGCTTTTTGTTTCATATATAAGTGGATCTGTAGATTAGTTCCATTTGATGCTTTCATCAGGGCTTTAAAATATGGTCAAATGGACCACTCCCAATTCACTCCTAAATCAGAGTGTCATAAATGTAGCTGTAAGTAGCCATTTCCCACATATCCTAAGCAGCTCAACAGTTTTTGCCATAAGGATTTACTGGCTCAAGCAACAAAGCTATTCCCACATACTTCACCTATAAGCCTCTCACTTTACATATTTTTTCTCTCATTCCAATATAAACAAATAAGAAACAAAATAAAGAAAAAGAACAAAAATACATCTTGTGAGTGTTCTCACTCGATTTCAAGAAAAAGTAACCTGCCAGAGTGGTAAATTCATTTCAGCAGGGTATTTGTTACATATATTATCTAAATATTTGGTCGTCCAACTGCCTCCTTTCTGAATGTCCAAGAAAAGCCCCACTGACAAAACATAGCTTTTTGCTTAACTAGCTAAAATGCAGCTTCATTTTAAAAGAAGTTGGTTTGACGCTCCCTAAGAATCATCTGGCTAGAATGTGTTTGAGGTATAAAAACACAAGCATGCACAAGTCTAAATATTTTTGACAATTCTTCATTGCAGACTAACCTCTTATCTGAAGACCAAACACAGAGACAGATAAATTCTCTCAATAGCAGAGAATAAGGGCCTTTTGCCAAAAGCCAAATGATCCTTCTGGACTGAAGCTTTCCAGCTTCATCGAAAAGCCCCACATTTCACTTTAAGCTTTGTGCCTCAGGTATGTACAGACACTTCTTAAGCTGCCCAGTTTGTCCTGATGGCCCTTCATTCATTATTATTCATGGTTGTTTTATTTTCCTTTCTTTCCAAGTGCCAAAAGCTGCTCATCCATTTATGTAGTCCTGTTGTTGCTCCCTCATTCAGTTTTTTTCAAATCCATTTTCCAACAATGGAGTTCATCACAGAGTTCATGACAATGCCCTTATGAAAAACCTGCCACTTGTTCCTAGCTAGTCAGAAGTTCCCTGGGGACATTACCACATGACACAAAATTCTGTGACATAAATGACAAAAGACCACACATATGAAAGTCTTGTGAAGAAGGCATTGAAAGACTTTATCAGCTTTTCTGGATGGAAAGATAGATTTCAAAGACCTCAGAAAAGTCTATTACAAGTCACAGGCATCTACATCACCAATTCTTAAATTGAGTTGACAACTTTCTTTTATCACTGGCGATCTTCAGCACTGGAATGAAGGGCCAAGGCAAGAACTCTAACTTCCTTTTCTTAGGGAAGGTCCTTAACCAGTACATCACAGCCCCTGGTAATCCCAGACAGATTCTGCTTGGCAAGTGTGTCCTTTGTCAAAGGACCAGCCTTTTCAACAGCTGGTATGCAAACAAGCCTACTTTGATTTTCAAGATTAAAAAAAAAAAAAGGGCTGAAGAGAAAGGAGCAGATACTCTGCTTAAACTGGCAATTCCATCCAGTTTCCTATGATTGCTAAAGAAGCTTGGATCAGTAATCCAAGCACCCATTTTTAACTCCATTAATTCAGTATGAAGGGAGTTCCTTTTCTCAACTTTACTTAACAGCTAAAATTTTACTATTACTGTATGAAACTATGTTTACATACAAGTAGACTTATTCTTAATTCTTCCCAGAAACTAAGCTATGTTTAGTTTTCACAAGTTTGATTTGTCTTTAAATGTAGTTTGTGAACAGGTAATTTAATTTATCAAACTTCCAAATGAATGACAAGCCATTCCAACCACAGTATAGGAAGCAGGGGAAAGAAAACAAAATTCTTAGTTTGTTGCAATTACAGTAATTTCACAACCATAAGGCGCACCAGACTATAACGCGCACCTCCTGAGAGTCGGCAACTTTCGCAACTTTGTAGCTCAGATAAGGCACACCAGACTATAAGGCGCACTTTTTTTTGCAGCGAGGAGCCACACGGCATGCAACAAGGTAGCAAATTACTGGCAGGTTCTCAATTTGCAATGTTTTTCGCTGCTTTTTCGCCACTTTTTCGCGGCGATTTTTTCGCCATTTTTTGCCCCTATTTTTTGCCGCTTTTTGGCTGCTTTTTCACAGTGAAATTTTGCCTTTTTTTGGCGGCTTTTCGCAGCGATTTTTCCATGCTTTTTCACGGCAATTTTTCGAGGCGATTTTTCAGCGCTTCTTCGCGGCGATTTTTCACCGTTTTCCGGCAGCTTTTTGTGGCGATTTTTTGATGCTTTTTCACGGCGATTTTTCGCCGCTTTTCAGCAGCTTTTTGTGGCAATTTTTCCACGCTTTTTCGCGGTGATTTTTCGACGCTTTTTTGCCGCTTTTTCGTGGCGCTTTTTCGATGCTTTTTCGCTGCTTTTCCGCGGCACTTTTTCACCGCTTCTCGGCGCTTTCCCGCAGCGCTTCTTGGCGCTTCCCCGTGGCCGCGCCACTTCCCCCCTCTTCTCCCTGGCCGGCAGCCACGCTGGTTCCCGGTTTCCCCCGCCCGGCGGCCGCGGCTCCCACGGTTCCCGACTCCCCCCACATGGCCGCAGCTCCCGTGGGTCCTGGCTCAGTTTGCAGACCACACTTCCGGGTTCACAATTTTCCGAACTTTGTACATCAGATAAGGTGCACCGGACTATAAGGTGCACTTCCGGGTTTGAGGGAAAATTTTAGTCAAAAGGGTGCACCTTATAGTCGTGAAATTACTGCAGTTGAGAACCAGTAGAGTAAACGTGTCCTTTCATTACTACTGCACATCTATATATATTCTGGTACTCCATGATGAAAGAGGAAAAAAGGTGTGGGTGTGCGAGCTGTATAGGTTCTTTTTGATTAGTAGCAGATAGCCTGAAAGTTATATACATGAACATCCACTGTCATATCCTCATCCAAATCCTCTGGAGACAAATATGTTAAATATACAATACTCTGTAAGATATAACTAATTTTAAAAAAAAGGATTTAAAATCCTTTTAAAATAGCTAAAAATTATTATTTTTCTATGTACTTTTAAGCAAGTGTCTGATTTGCTCTAAAGAAAGTTTAGTTTAACACACTAAGACTAACATAAGTGTGAGTGAAGATACAAGTCTAACATCAGCAGAGAGACTAATTTCCAACTGCAGACATTTGTTAATGACATTACTGCATAAACTGTAAACAACATAGCTTTTCTCTGAGATGCCAGGTGCATATTTCATGGTCAATAGCTAGGAAACATCGTTCTAATTGCAAAATGGACATATTGCATCTAAAGGTGATTAAAAAAACATTTCCTCTCTAGGCTTCATCTGTACACTATTGACCTTGGTGGCACCTAGACCAGGCTGAAAATTATTTGTGGACTTCCTCTATTCCAAGTGGAAGGATAAATTAAAAAAAAATAGATACTTAATAGTTCATTCGATGATATTGCTGACAAGGCCTTTTAGTTTAAAGCACCTTTCTGATACGATTTGTGAACAGCAATCCACCTTTGAACAATCCATTAAACTCTTTTGTAAATTATTAGCATTCGGAGGCATTTTGAGTAAAACTGATGCAACTCATTATGAAGTCTCTCTATTAGCCAGGTGTTGGGGGGTGGAGGGGGTTTGTTCTCTTACTCTTCCCTCCTCTGTGGAGAATTTTTTCCATTATCATGCTACGGAAGTCTGCCGGGCAGCTCTCCCAGCTTTTGATTGCTCAAGAAAAAGGGATGGATGGGGGCTGTCTCCCTCCCTCAATCACTGGCAGGGTTTGGGGGTCTCAGAGGCTGGTCGTTTTTGTCCTTGGGACACACGCTGTCCGAAAAGCGGAGGAGCGAAGTTCTCTGTGGTCAGATTTGCCCTGCACCCTGCCCTGCTACAGCCTCCTGCCTTCGAGACCACCGCTGAACACCGGGATCCAGACGGTGAGTGGAGAGCCTTCCTTCACCCTTCTCCCATCTGGGACATGGCCCTGCTGCCTCTGCCTCCACATCCCCGCTCCCGCCTGCTGCTACTGCAGCTGTGAGGGCCCTGCCCTGTGTCCCCACTGGGACCCTGTGGAGGAGAAGAGGCCTGTGACTGGAAAAGGGACTCAAACTGAGTTATTTGTTCTGTTTGGTTGCTGATTTTCATAGCTGATGTTGTAATTGTCTTGTAGATGTATTAGTAAAGAACTGTTATTCCTAAACCCACATCTTTGCCTGAGAACCCCTTAATTTCCAAATTATAATAAATTGGAGGGAGGGGATTTTCACTCTCCACTTCAGGAGGAGCTCCTGCCTTTTTTCTTGGCTGTACCTGTCCTCCAAACTAGGACACCAGGATAGTCCAATCTTAATTTAATTTCTTCACTACTGTTTTTTCTTCTGGGAAGAGGAACTATTCCCAGCATTAGTAAGAATCCCCTGAAGAATCTAACAATTGATATTGAAGTTTTCGTAACATGAAGTATAACCTGCATATGTAACATATTTTCAAATTGAAGATAAGAAAATAGGTGGGTCTATAAACATAAAAACCACCCCCAGAAGACCAACCCCCAAACTATACACTACAAAAAATCCAGTAGCTAAATCAACATTAACTTTTCAGCATTCACCCTTCAGATATTAAGATGAATGAAAAAACTGAACAATACAGAACTATTTTCTCATGTCTGTATGCCCTGACAATTCCCCACAACAGTTTTCCAAGCTGAAAATTTCATTGTTTAGAAACAAGAGAATTAAAAAAATTTTGAAAGACCTAAAAGGGGAAAAAAAAGATGTTTTCAAGTACATATTACATATAATGTGACATTCAGCAAAGTCTGGATGTTTTACCAAAATTTATTTTCACAGAATCATGTAAGTATTAGTTTTAGAAAATAAAATAATCCTGAACTGGACTGGCAGCGATGCCTCTGAGATCACACATTCTGAGAGTCAAAAGAATAACTACGTGAATATTTGTAGTTTGAAATCGTGTCCATTTGAACCACTTGCCCCTCTTGTGACAGGATAAAAATAAACAGAGCTAAAGCAAAAAGGTTGACACTGAAATTGCTATATATGTTGTCTGTAATAGTTTTCTAATTATTGAGAAAATAGTTTGCCTAGACATGCTCAGATCACTGTTTTAAAGGTAAAAGCTCAAGACATAAAAGTTATCAGTAACCAAGCATTCTAAAAACAAGCTAAATAAAAAAGGAATGCTGACAGGTAAGATCCCAGGCCCCATAAATACCACCAATCATACCACACAGAAGTCAGTGCAGTCAACATGCACTATTTCTGAGAGAGCTGCCCTATCCAAAGGCACACAGTAACAAAGCATAGCTATTGTGAAAAGGCAAAGACCCAACAATGCTTTAGTAAAGCATAAAACAACATTCCTCATATTGCAGTGAAAGCACAAGTCTGAAATTCTAGAAATGTTTATTTTACAATAAGCACTGAAAAGTGTTTAGCTGTTTCCAATTACAAGCCAGCAACTCAGAGTAAAGTCCCTGCCATTTATATACTTATGTTACCAGACAAACTTTTCTATGAAATTAATAACAAGAAAAATTTTATTAATTCCCTAACACCTCTCTCTGGTGGCCAGAAAGAATGAAACATATGCAGCAGGTTAATCTTGATATTAAGTGGAGCTTTTTCTGTTGACCTTATGAAAAACTGCATAAATGATGAACTATTGTGTTGGAGTGTGTAAAATAGAAGCCTCTCTGAGTCCCTCTGAGAGACAAAAGAGTGCAGGGATTGAATTAAAGCCTTTAGAGAAATTAAAATATATTAAACCACACAGACATGAAGTAGAAGTGTAAGACTTAATTTTGAGTAAGTAGGAATATTATTACGCTACACAGATATGAAGTAGAAGTGTAGTTCTAATGTTAAGTAAGTAAGAATATACTTTAAGTGCCTTAAGAGTGAAAAAAGCCCTAAAGTCTAATATATAGTTCAAGTTTAAAGTTCAGTAACTTAGCCCCAGACAGAATGAAAACACAGTAAGAACATTGCTTGCATTTTCTAGATAGAACAGATAGAACCATTTACATTAATAGATAGAAGTATATGCATAAATTATGTGTATGCTACTTTCCTACTTTAGAATTAAGATTCTAATAGGTGTAGAAAGAATTGTTTAGATTCGCGACTTGGTCTCCTGCAGCACTGCCCCCCCATTGCGGCTCACACTTCCAGGTTTGCAAATTTCACAACTTTTTCTATTATATAAGGCGCACTGGACTATAAGGCTCACTTCTGGGTTTGGGAGAAAATTTTAGTCAAAAGGGTGCGCCTTATAGACGTGAAATTAGTGTACTGCTCTTGTCTCTTTGAAGACCCAGACCCACGAATAACTCGATTCTGTTGTAAACTTGGATTCTCCATGGCTTTGTTGTCTACCATAACCTTTAGAGATTCTAGAAGCATCATGTCTCCAAATCTGCATACGTTCATGCTATGTCATGTAAGAGACAAATCTCTATACAATGGCTGCACTCCCATGAGAATATATTCCAGCCTACATCGACATACCTCAAAGGTGAGAAACAATGATTCTGTCTTGCACCATCTGAAGTAGGAACAGAAGTTTAATAGAAAAGTATAAAAGTGGCATGGCCACAGGGAAGTGCCAAGAAGCGCTTTGGGAAAGCGCTGAAAAAGCGCCGCAGAAATGCAGAAAAAAAGTTGCAAAAAAGCGCCACGAAAAATTGCCACGAAAAGCGGTGAAAAAATCACAGCGGAAAAGTGGCAAAAAAGTGCTGCAAAAAAGCAGCAAAAAAGCGGACAAAAATCACCATGAAAAGCGGTGAAAAATTGCCATGGAAAAGGGGCGAAAAAGTGGTGAAAAATCACTGCAGAAAAGCAGCAAAAAAGCACCACGTGAAAGCGCCGAAAAGCGGCGAAAAAGTGCCACAGAAATGCGGTGAAAAAGCGGGGGAAAATCGCCGCGAAAAAGCGGTGAAAAAGCGGCGAAAAAGCGGCGAAAAAGTGGTGAAAAAGTGGTGGAAAATTGCTGCGGAAAAGCGGTGAAAAATCGCCATGGAAAAGAGGCGAAAAAGCGGCGAAAAATTGCTGCGGGAAAGCGGTGAAAAAGTGCTGAGAAGCGCCGAGAAGCGGCGCTGCCGCCGGCCGAGGGGAAACCGGGATGCAGCACGGTCATGCAGTGAGCTGGGAGCCGTGAGCTGTGCCAGCTGTCGCCAGAGGCGGGCGGGAGTGCCAGGGAGGGCACCCTGTGTTTAAAGGCTACACCAATCTTTGAAAAATGTTTGCAAATTGAGCACATGTCAATAATTTGTTACTTTGTTGCATGCAGCACGGCTCCTCACTGCAAAAAAATAGTGCGCCTTATAGTCCGGTACGCCTTATGGTTGTGAAATTACTGTAATTTATTAATCAATCCTAAATTACAGGTGTCTTAAACAACGTTACCAAGTAGCAAAGACAAGCTTCTGAACTGAAGAGGTCATTAGAAAAAAATCCACATATTTTGCTGTTCCAGATACATTTTTACAATACTGATCCTGTAAAATAGAATCATCTGACTATATCCACAAGACAAGACTCTTATGTAGCTTCCTCTAGTGGTCATCCCCTAAATCTTGTTACTTCTGCTATTTACTTTAGTTATTTGTTACACACAAATTCTTCTCTGTTCAAATGCTGTAAATTTGACAAGGCATTAAAATTCATACTGCAATGTACCTCTAATACAAAAGCCAAGGAAAATAAGCCAAAACATTGAACAAAAACATTTGTTAGTGATACTAAAAGGACAAAGAGTGAACTCAGCAAAAACCAGAACTATTAGCACTCCCACTTACCCCCTCGAGAATATGCATTATAACATATTTAGTTACATGTTCAAGCTCGACTTTCCCACGACAAGATTCAGGAATCAAATACAGATGTTCAGTTTTTAGCTGAGTCTTCAGATATTTGCTATGAATCATTCAAACTTCTGTTTTGACCCTGAAAATTATATATTTGGGTGCATGCGCATGCATGTTTTAAATGTGTTTGCTGCTGTGCAATTGGTTTGTTTCTGTAAAACTCCACTGAGGGAGAAGGCAATTAAAAGATACAGCAAAGCATTTACCAAATTTGAAAGCCACTGAAAACAGATAACAATTTGATATAGCCCTAAAATACAACAAGAATCAAAGAAGCTCTCTGTGATATGGGATGAGAAATTAACAGGATGAAATTTTAAACTGAGCATCAGGTTGAAGTTATTAAGAAGGAAAAGGGAAAACCCAAAGGTAGAAAGTGACAACTACCTATTATAAAATATATTTTACTGAACAATTGTTAAAAAGAAGGCAATTACATAACATAAAAGCCATCTCTGACTCTAAAACAGGGTAGTTATAAATTCGATCAGGTGATTTAAAAATAAAATAATCCAAACGGTTCCATTATCCAAATAGTACAGAAGTAAAAAATCCTATCACCCACGTGCAGTTTGAAAATTTGTAAGTGAATACAGTAATTTCACGTTTATAAGCCATACCATTTTGACTAAAATTTTGCTCCCACCCGGGAAATACGGCTTACACTCAGGAGCGGCTAATACATGAAAAAAGTTCTGAAATTTACAATCCCTGAAGTGCCAGTAAGGGTGTCGAGCCAAGCACCTGCCAGTAAAACCTGGGACTGTGCTATTGTTACAAATTGGTTACTCTGTTGCGCGGCGGGTGGAGGCAGGCTCTGTGCTGGCAGCACAGGGTGGGAGGCGGGGGCTCCCTCCTGCTGGCTCCGCGGCTTGGTGGGGAGGCAGGGGGCTGCTGCCCCCGCCTGCTGCCGCCACTGTGGGTGCCAGCAGGCTCCATCTCCACCTGCCGCCACTGCCGCAGGCGCCAGCAGGCTCCGTCCCCGCCTTTTGCCGCAGGAGCAGACAGGCTCTGTCCCCACCTGCCCCCACCGCCGCCAGAGCAGGGGGGCTCCTTTCCTGCCTGCCACTGCGATAGCAGGGGGGCTCCATCCCCGCCTGCCGCTGCTGCCATGGGTACTGGCGGGCTCTGTCCCCAACTGCTGCCACCGCCGTGGGTGCTGGCGGGCTCCATCCTCGCCTTTTGCCGCAGGAGCAGGCAGGCTCCGTTCCCACCTGCCCCCACTGCCACCAGAGCAGGGGGGCTCCATCCCTGCCTGCCGCCACTGCCGTGGGTGCCGGTGGGCTCCGTCCCCGCCTGCTGCCACTGCTGCAGGTGCTGGTGGGCTCCATCCCCACCTGCCACCGCGGGGCAGCGCTGGGCCGGGGCGAGTGAGCCTGGCGGTGGCGGCCGCCAGCCCCGAGCAGCTCCGCAGAGCGGCAGCGCCGAGCTGGGCCACCTGGCCCCGTTGACAGCCCCAGGTGGGCCGAGCCTGCACAGCCCGAGCCAAGCCAGTAAACCCCGCGATCCCGTGATTCTGTTACTAACTGGCAACTTTGTTGCACGCGGGTCCTCACTGTGAACAACAGAGCGGCTTATAATCAGGTGCAGCTTATGTATGGACAAAGAACAAAATGTTGCCAACACCCGGAGATGCGGCTTATAATCAGTGAGGCTTTTAATCATGAAATTACTGTAACTTATTTATTATGAGGTTCTTTTTGTGATACTGCAGCAGCAATTTTTATGTCTTGCTGAATGCATTCCATTGCCTGAGATTTTTTATTACCTTCTTACTTTTGCCTTTGCACTTTACTGCACTCTGGAACCCAAAGAAGTTTCCCTCAACCTTTTTTTTTTTTTCCATTCCATCTCTCTCACAAAGCCTGTCAACTTCCATTAAGCTTTGACAAGGACATAACTCCTCAACACTGACATCACCATTTATTCCCTTTATACATTGCCAGGAACAATGTACATTCCCTCTCCAGCAACACCTGATAGAAAACATAATGAAGCAAAAACTTTGAAGATTAAGTTCAAGGACAAATTAATTTTGAAACACTACTGCATATTACCCTCGGAAGCCCACAGGTAGCTTAACAGTGCTAACCTAATATGTCTCTTAAACACTTATCCCTCCATCACAGAAATTCAAATGGAGCTTCCACACACTTGGACAAAAACACCCAGACCCATAACATACAGACAAAAGACAAGGGCATGACTGAAGCAATGAAGTATTACATTTCCTTCCCTTTCTGTGTTTCTTTTCAGGATACTAGTCTCCATGTTGCCAGCTAATGCAGCTTCCCCTAGCATTGCAGCTGTGATTTGCTCTCTCCTGACGTATTTAGGAACATGTTCACTGTGACTGTTTCATAAGAGAGGATCTCAAACCATTTTGTATGATGCTGACTGTAAGAGTAGCTCAGCAGTTAAAATAGCTGACACTACACATGCCTCTGCTGTTGGTATCTACCTAACCTCATTCATTTTTACTGCTGGAATGTGTCTTCTCCTCAGAAGAGCAGGTAGCAAGGGATTTACAGCACAGTAACTAACTTCAAGGTTCAAGTTGCTTATTCCCTGACATGCCATTACATCCTTGGGGAAAGATAACACAGCTGACAAAAAATGTCAGAGCTCCTCAAAATAAGTACAGTAATTTCAGGTGTATAAGGTGCACTCTTTTGACTAAAATTTTGGTCCGAATCCAGAAGTGCACCTTATACCCCAGAGCGTCTTATATATGGACAAAGTTCAGAAATGTGCCAACCCTGAAGTGCGAGACGAGCCATGCAGCCCTGGCAGCCATGGAGCCCCGCCAACCCCACCATCCCTCACACCACCCACCACGTCCCAGCCCAGCCTGCGCCCAGGGCCTTGCGGCACTGTAGGCACACCGAGGCCCCGCACCTCTGCCTGCTGCGACTCTGCTGGGCTCGCAGCCCCTGGCACAGCACCGTCCTCACCCCATGCACCTGACGTGGCCGCAGACACTGGCAGGCCCAGGCTCCGTGCTTCCACCTGCTGCACACAGCGCCCAGGGCAGGGGCCAGGCAGTGGCACCTCTGCCCGCAAGGCCCCTCCGGGCAGCCCTGCCAGGCTTGCAGCCCCTGACTGGCTGCAGACACTGGCAGGCCCGGGCCCTGCAGCCCCACCGGGCATGCCCACCCTACCCCAGGGTCTCCATGGTGGAAACCCCACTGCCTGCTCGGCTCAGCGGCTGCCGAAAAAGTTTCTCAAAACAATTTCTGTTTCACATTGCACAGCAACAAACATGAAGCTCACAATGAAATGACTGCAAGCAGGAACGCACACGTGTTGAGGAGTTTTTACTTTTTCCCTCTGTGGAGAAATTTTTCCCATTATCTTGCTAACAAAGCTGGCAGGGCAACTCCCTTAAATTTTAATTGCTCGAGACAAAAGAGATGGGTGTGTGCTCGATGGCTCAAGTTGTTGGGGGAATTTGAGTGGTTGGGGTGGATGGTCATGGTTTCCTTGATTTTCCCGGCCTGAACGCTGCTTTTTTTCTGTGGTCGGATCTGCCCTGCAGAAGGGCACAGCTACTGCAGGGTCCCAGGCCACAGGGGCCAAATGTAGCCTGCATCCACGCCCCAGGGCAGGGTACCGGCCTGGCCGGTGAGCAGCGGGGCCCACCCAGCACCAGGGCCACCCTGGCACCAGGGTGGTCTGGCGCAGCGCTCGGGGGCCTCTGCCACTCGCCAGGAAACTTTCCTGCCTGCAGCCCCCGCCGCCTCTCACAGCCAGGGGCAGCAGGTCCCAGCCCACCCAGCCCTGCTGCCCTCGCCCCCCTGGGCTGCGCCCTCCCCTCAGCTGGTCAAGAGCAGAGCCGGCAGGTTTAATAAAAGTGAATAATTTTTCTCTGTTTTTGTTTGTTTTTTTTTAGTTTTTAGGCTGCTTTTAAAGGCTACCCCGATCCATGAAAAATGTTTGCAAATTGAGCACCTGCCAGTAAAACCCGTGATCTCGCAACTGTTACTAATTGTCGTGCGAGGATCCAGACCGTGAACGAAAGTGCCCTTATACCCCAGAGCACCTTATATATGGACAAAGTTCAGAAATTTGCTGACACCCGTAAATGCGCCTTATACTCCGGTGCGCCTTATACTTGTGAAATTACTGTAGTATCTGTCCAAATTTGGTGAGTGCTGTCAACTCTCTTTATGTTCCTGGCTTTCTCTCAGAACAGCTCTAAACCTACAGACTTTGTTAGTAAAACATGGAAATATTTAGCCATATTTCTTTTCAGAAAACATTCTGTGCCTGTTCCTCGTTACTGCATAACAGCATTACAGGAACCTGAACATGCAGTGGTGCTTGGGTAGCAATGTAAGAACCTAATAAATAAAACCTGCAACATAAATTGGTGCATTGGCTAAGAAATCTCAAATTGGTGAGCCAAAACCACTAAAAACATGAAAGCTGCAGTAGAGAAAATTCAATTAAATTTCATGCATGCTTTTAATTTTTCATACTAAGGATCAGAATATTAAGTGCATTTCAGTGCCAAATTCTGTATTAAAGTCACTCACCATTCCTTGTATTCTGTTGGAGTTAGAAACTCCAACCAAAAGCCAGCATGTCAGAGACAGTACAGTCAATCAAGAGTGTGATAACCCACTTTCATGTAAGTGACAATTAAGTGACTCTAATGAAATGATTATGGTTTTAAATAGGCAAGACAAAGCACAATAATTTCACGATTACAAGCCGCACCATTTTGACTAAAGTTTTGGACCGTACCGGGAAGTGCGGCTCATAATCCGGAGTAGCCAATACATGAACAATGTTCTAAAAGTTGCCAACCCAGAAATGAGAGCCTGTGGCATCCCCAAGCCGAGCTGGAGCCTGGCCGGCCCTGGCAGAGACGGGAAAGCCTTGCAGAGGTGGGACTGGTGGTGCGGGGGCAGGGGGCTGGCAGAGCCCAGGCCAGCAGCACAGGGGTGGGGGGGTTGGCGGAGCCCAGGCCAGTAGCACGGGGAAGCCCAGCAGAACCAGGGCCAGCAGTGCAGGGAAGCCTGGCAGAGCAGGGAAGCACAGCAGCGTGGGGAAGCCTGGTGGAGCGGGGGAGCACGGCGGAGCTGGGGAGCACAGCAGAACTGAAGCTAGCAGCACAGGACCGCCCGGCAGCACAGGGCCGCCCGGCAGAGCCGGGGAGCACAGCAGCGCGGGGGGAGTACAACAGAACTGGAGCTAGCAGAGCAGGACCACCCAGCAGCACAGGGAAGCCCGGCGGAGAGAGGGAGCACGGCAGTGCGGGGGAGCATGGCAGAACTGGTGCTAGCAGTGCAGGGCCGCCTGGCAGTGTAGGGAAGCCCGGCAGAACTGGAGCTAGCAGCGCAGGGCCACCCAGTAGCGTGGGGAAGCCTGGCAGAACCTGGGGCTAGCAGCGTGGGGGAGCACGGTAGAGCCAGGAAGCCCAGCGGCGCGGGAGAGCCCAGCAGAACCGGGGCCAGCAGCATGGGGGAGGCCAGCAGGGCCAGGCTAGGTCAAGCAAACGTGGAGGCAGCGGTGCAGGCGGCAGGCCGGGGCAAGCGAGCCCAGCGGTGGCCGGCCCCGAGCGGCCCCCCCAGCTGTGCCACCCGGCCCCATTGGCAGCCATGAGCGGGCCAGTAAACCCCGCAATCCCGCGATTCTGTTACTAATTGGCAACTTTGTTGCACGCGGGTCCTCACTGTGAACGAGAGAGCGGCTTATAATCAGGTGTGGTTTGTGTACGGACAAAGAACGAAATGTTGCCGACATCCGGAGCTGCGGTTTATAGTCAATGCAGCTTGTAATCGTGAAATTACTGTAAGTAGAAAGATACCCATCTTAACAGCATGGAAATGAAGGTAAACAGGAGCCAGAAACTCCTCTTCCTACACAAGTTCTAGCATACAGCACAAGTTACAAAATTAATATGGTTCTGGAAAGGACGATCCTGATTGTAACACATCACAGTATTTTAATCACAGGATTGTTTCCTAACTGCTCAAGTGGTGGCAGAGTAAATACCAATAAACCTCCTCATATTATAATAGAACAGAATAAGAAAAGAAATCGTCAGTGTACATGGTTTGTATTGCTGAGCTTTAAAAAGAAAAGCAGCTGTTCTTTGACTAACCCCTGAATACCAGATTTTCAGCTAAAGAAGTGTAGACCTTTTCAGGCAAAAGATCACTTTAAACAATATACAACTTACGCATTTCTTCAACCACATCTGGATCACATTCCCTGTATTTGTCTATTTCTTTCTTTAGCTGCTCTTTTTTCTGCCGAAGGGCAGCAAGTTTCTTCAGCAGAGCTGCACGTTCTTCCTGAGGATTCAAAGAATGTTGGGAGATACAAAAAAACCCAAACATTAAAAACAGTAATTATCACATAAAGTTTTTTTTAAAAATAAGAACATACAAATTTAAAAGCTGCTTGCACTACTGCTTTCTGTCCATGAACCTCTTGAGCATTCCATTTTATTACACAGAATTCTCAGAGATGCTAAATGATACTGAATACCAACTAGAAAGAAAAAAAATTAAGGCCAAAATGGATCAAAAAAAGAAAAATTTTCTACAACCTTTGAACCATGGTTTAATAAACTCGAAAGATATCGCTTGATTATTGGGCATAAAGTTTAAGCAGTATTTAGAAGTGCTAGTCTTGCAATTAAAGATGGCATTACAGAAAAACCTACCATTCACCCTTCCACAAATTGAGATGCTGTGTATGAACACCCTCTGAATTTGTCTTCTTTCCTTTTCCACACCAGTTAAGAGCAATGGTCTCAAAAATAAATTCAGATATGTATGACATTGTAGTCTTTGCTGGGATTGTAAACAATATTGGCCTCAAAGATTCTATTGATCAGTAAGAAACTGCAGATGCTGACTCAACATGAGCTCTCCCACAGCCAGCTCAGCACATACTTCTAAATCAGTCTATAGCTACATACAAACACTGGAACTGGTTGATACTCAAATAACTCAAGCTAGGGTAGCCCCTAGAAGAGCCAGATTGCATGAGTTTGTTAACCATCAAGATTTTACCAATGGCAATCTCCACAGTAACCCAGCAGTTTGAGGTGTTTGTGGAAGTGGGGTTTTGTTTAATGTTGTTGGGTTTTCCCCCCTCTCAAAACTTCCATACTCTCAGAGTTTTCGTCAACAGTTTGGATTTAGCATGTTCTGAAAATGCAGAATGGAAATCAAAAGTTTCCAGATGCTGAGGTATGAAGGTGAGATGATTTGAGACCTACATTGCAATCTATATTTTTCAGGACTTCTTCCTGATGTATAATCAAGAAGATTAGACATGTTTATATGTGTACACATATATATATGTTATGTATATATGTATACATATTTCCAACAAATGTTGGAAACATTAGCCAGAAGAGGATTTCCAGACCAATAGCTTTCTGCAGGGTAGGCCACATCCTAGAGAAGTCCCAGGCTGAAACAGTTCATTTGGAAACATGACAAGCACAACTATGTGAGAAATTATTACAGTCCATTGCGAATGAATGAGTAAAGTATTCCCATTAAAGATACTGCCAAAAAGCAAGTTTTAACTGAATTTGTGAACTGCAACTTTAACAGAACTTGATGGTAAGGTTCACTCTATACCTTACTAGATAAATGAAACATACACAGGGAAAACCTAGAGTGTTTCTACAAAACAGTTTGGATTCGAAGACTTGGCACTTTCCTACAAAATTCAATTCCTCCTGAAAGCTTCTGGCTCTCTTTTACTGGAGGTTTAAATCACTTTAGACTGAGCATCTCAGTGCAAGTCAGCAACTGAGAATACCATATGAAGTATTTCTAACTACTATGTTGGTTGTGACAAACATGAAGCCTAGCTATTTTTTTGCAGCTTCAGCAAGTGAAGAGCACTGGGCTTACATGGCTGCTCAGAACAGTAATTTAGGAATCTGTATTACAAATAAGTTGAAAAAACCCAAACCAACATCTAAGTTTGTAGTTAGCAGATTTGGCAGTTCAGTAACCACTGGCAACTTTGGTACATGCCTCTGGGTAGTTCAATTTTTAGGATATTTTTAAATCTAAAAACACCTCGAAGTACTACACTAGTATATACAAGTGCATACTTGTAGTGCTATTTCCTTGTAGGATTACCTCCCCCCAAAGCAACTTACAGTATCTTCACGTCCAATTTTTGATTTCTCAATGCTCTTTTGTAAATGCTCTTTTTTCAGACTGCTTTCAGCAAACTGATAAAGAAAACAAAGAACGAAATCAAATTTTTTCAGTAACATATTAAACATAGTTATAAAATGTGCATACATATTAATGCATTTAAATAAACAAGTGGATATATATTTTTAAAATACATGTATTTTTAAAAAATTGCTTTTAATTTGTATGTATAACTTATGAAATTAAAATGAACAAAATAAATACAAAAGTGACCAGGCTCTGAACTACAGAGAAGAATTACAGGAAGCAACTTCAAGTCAAAGAAATTTTCATTTCCCGTGGCACATAACCTTGTTATATACTTAATGTTCAGCATGGGACTAAAATCCTATTTCATACCATAACCTGGCATCTCTATGCAAAGGACCCCGTAACATGGAGGCTTTGGATCTGCTGATTTCCTTTGGTCTTTTTCCAGCTGTCCCTATTCAATGGAAGCAGTGACAAAAGGTGTAGCAGATCCACCTGCTCAGCTGCAGATACCAGTGTTCCCAAAGTCTGATATGCCACTGCCATGGCCCCAATTCCTTTTACATGCTGATGAACAGAAGCCTCTGTTCAAAGGCATGTAAAGCTGTAACCCCCTTTTACTGTGTGGTCCTTGCACTGCTGGACCTCACAGAGATCTCTTCCTTCAGGCCTGAGGCAGAGGAGTCTCACAGCACTGGCGTGAATAATCCTTCCATTTTTCTGTTACATCAGGAGAAATAATTTGCCAAGAGAGATCTCTCTCCATTAACCTGACACCCATCTTGAACCAGGCCTCCCCAGGTCAGGTGACAGTTTTCCAGAGATACTTTGGAAACTCTTAAGCTGGGCAGGAGTATGACTTGACCCTCAGGGACACCATACTCAGCATCAGAAAAAGCACCTTGAAATATTAAATGAGATAAATGAGAATGAAAAAAAAAAAAACCTCTAACAAAATACAGTTTGAAAACCAGTTACTGCATTGAAAATAAAACAAAACAAAAAAAACCAATAGCATGCTTTTTAAGTACCCTTTGTTTTAGTTTTAAATGTCACACTAATTGTGAACAGCTGTCAGAGCTCAGGTTTTACTCTGCCCTACCCCAAAATCCCCTACATGAATCCTCCACTTCTACATTCCCTTCCTCGCTAATGATTCCACTGAGTGTAAAAGCATTCCCAGATACTTCTTGCAATCCCCAGCCTTGATAATTTAACCATATGGTTTATACTGTGCAGCTGATATAAATGTATTCACGCAACACAAACAGAACTCCTTTAGAGCTATAATCACTTCTCAATTTCAATTTAAACTAATGTTTGGTCCATATTTTCAGAATATTAAAAGTAAATGTATGATAATTATCAAGCAGGGCTTACTGCCAACTATTGGAGATCACTCATAACAATAAAAACAAACTCCATGCTGGTGGTCCATAAAGATTAGGATAAAGCCCAACTGCAGCTCACTGGGTTTAGTAGTTCCTTTCACAACTCAATTTTTAAAAATAATTATTCTGTGTTCATGCATGTGTGAGCATACATATAGACAAAAAAGTCTCCTTTCTAAAAGAATGTTTTAGTTTTCTTCAATTTATATAGGAATTATACTAATAGTAAGACATAATTTGAGGAAAAGTATATCCAGCTCCTTTCTTGCTGCTCTCAGTGCAAGTAACCACAGAGGCAGTGTAGATTTCACTATGTAGCTTGAAGTACACCAACATCTTAATTTTGCTGGATAGTCAAAGAGAACTCCTTCTAGGCTTTCCACAAAATTCCTAGAAGAGTAGGTGTGTTAGTCCCCACATGAAGCCATACCAAATAGAGGTATACAGTTCAGAAGAGGGTAAGTACTTAGATGCAATTTGCAGCTCATAAAGTCCAAGGAAGAAAAACCCTAGAGCAGGTCGTTTGGCATCTCTGAACATAGGACTTTTCTGGAACAAAACACAGAGAGGAGGTAGAGAAACCAAGACATTTATCTAGACCCTTATACTGCAAACGCAAAGAAGCCAATGGTCTCTGCAACAGAGGTCATAAAGGTGTAACTTTCTGGGGTTTTTTTCATACTCATTAAGTTCTTAAGGAATGTTTCTGCTTCCTCTAAAATGGATGTACAGAAGGAGCTTTCAGGGCACTGCAAATCAAAAAAGCCGGTTTCCAGTTTAGAAGCACCCAATAAGGCATCTTATAATTGTCTTGCTCCTCTATATTCCACAGAATTTAATAATGCAAGAGACACTAATGACAAACTGTGGGAGATAAAGAAATTTCTTACATTCTGTCCTACACAACATGCAAGGTTGCCATGCCAGGAGGTTAGAAGGCCTTCCTTTGCCTAAAAGCAAAGATGATTTTTACACAATCTCATTTAAGCTACTGCTTTCTTATCTCACAGATTTTAATTGCTTTAGTATTTTTGGATTTTTAAATTATTCTTTAATTGTTATTTCACATAACAAAAAAATTACAAAATAAAATGACACCTCAGCTCTGTGTATTATTGTGAAGTCATGGTGGTTATCCTCTATGTTAGCAAATAAAAGATGAGGATAAGGAAAAGGAATAGCAGAAAGAGGAAAGATATTAAAAAAACTCTAGCACAGGACAAGGATTCAAAGGGTGAGGAACAGATGGTCAGAATCTAAGACAATGGGAGAAGCAGAAGGGCTTGGATAGAGAGGTGGGAACACAGCTAAAAATAACTGTAATGAAAGAAGGAAAGACAGTCAGCAAGGAAGAAGGATGGACACACATGATACAATATTTAATTGAAAGGTAAGTGCAAATGGCAAGTGACAGGTTATAGGGCACTAAAGGAAAAAAAAAGCAGAATTTACAAACATTGTGTATATACGATAGCAGAGGATCACATGGCAAATACAGTGACTTACTTTCCCACTCATCAGCTGTAGAAAAGCCTGATTGCAAAGAAGCACAGTAGCAGATGGAATAATTCAATCCTTGGAGCAACCTTGGGGACATTTTTCAGGAGAACTGGCAAACAATTTCTCAAGGAACATTAACCACTCTCAGAGAAATCTGACCCCTGCCAACAGCAGAGAGACTGGTCCAGAGATAAAGATACTGTGTTCCGTCTATGTTTCTTGAGAGAGATGTCTGGGCTGACACAGGAACAACCTTCTGCCACAAGTGTAACTGACCAGGTGTGGAGAAGTAGTATAGAGAGATTCTACTCCAATGCAAAATTTTGTGTCTCCAATCTGACTGCTCTGAATCAACACATGATAAAGCAAGGTGCAAGAAAGCAGCAAAAACTTCATCTAGGGGAAATAAGAAGGAGAGGAAACCAAATAATTCAAAATTAAGAAGTTACAAATGTTCTCCACAAGAGCATTTTCGTGTTTTCAAAACACACTGGAAGCCTGTAAGAAAACATTTTAATGAAGAGAGTAACTAGCATCTATAAAACAGGAGAGTTGGGGAACAATTTCTTTAGTTCTACAGACCCATATGATCAATTAAATGGCTACTAGCCTTAGACATTAATTCAGTCCAAAGTCCCCCAAAGGGATGATTTTTCCTACTCTTCAAAGGTGTCATAATGTTTAGCTATACATGTGTGCAGTACTTTGGGTGTGCAAAGTGCTAGTCACAATAACCACCAGTTCCATCACAGAACTTGGGGTCTGGTTCGTATCAAAAAACACAGATTAGACATACACACATAATTTATACTCTAGTATGAATGCATTAATACCAGGGCTCCACTTCAGCAAGCCACTGATTGGAACATTTGGAAGAGGAATGTTTAATGAACAACAGCAGCAGGTTTCAGTTCTATTCCTTCTCAAAACCTGCCTGATTGACTTTTATTCTAGCATAAAAAACAACCTTTTTTTCTCCAGCAAGTTTTTGTTACTTCTATGTCTTCTGATTCCCTGTTTTTAACCACTTTAACCACCAGTATCCCACCAAACATGTAGCTTATCTCACCAGCATATTAAAATACTGACAAAGCCATGCAAACCCAGCCCTTAAGTATGTTCACTGGACAAGAATCAAGCCAAGGTTGCACATGCTAACCACCAAGAGGGCTCACAGCTGTTAGCCCACTATCATTATGGTCTGAAAGACAAATACGATCCATTTGGTTTTCTTTTGGCCAAACAGTCAACCAAAAATGGTACTAAAAACTATTGCTCTTGTGAGCACCACTCACTATGGCACTACAGAAGAATTAAAGACATTCAATTTTTAATTATTTCTGACTTGCAAAGTTATTTGCTTCAGGTTTGAAGCTCACTGTCCTTTGTCTCAGGCTAAAGGCACTGTCCTTTGTTTTCGGCTTAAACAAAAGCAGTTCAAGAGGTTTAGGGTAACATTAAGCAGTAGACAGATGTATTTCTATTCTATTTGAAAACTAATTCACTACTGAAAAACTTAATTGGAATTGACAGAAGGCATGGAGAAAAAGTATTTCAAAGCATTCCTCTACATTTTAAAGAAAGATAACAAAAAATTGAAGCTAAAAACAGACTAATAATATATAGAGAGGAAAAACGCGAAGTTCAATAGCCAAAGAACAATCTAAAAATATTGAAAACAGACCTTTGTGTTAAAATAAAGGCATGGAACATTACCAAAAGAAATCACTCAACAATTATTGTTGACTAAAACTTAAAGAGGAAGGAAAATCCCAAAGGACAGCACATTGAAGTGCAGAACTGCTTTTAAAGTATTACACTAAGCAAGGATGTAGCTGCTTCTTTTACATATGCAGTCACAAATCCATGCTTCTCAGGGTTTCCAAATAAGCAAACTTTGCAGCCAGGTAATTATGGTCACAGCACCGTGGATAGCCCTCCTGTGACCTGCAGTACAATGGCTTCCACTCTGATATTGGGATGTCATGTATCCCTCATGAAATGCCATTTCTCCATATAAACCACACAGTGAACTGAACTACAGTTAGGAGCAGCCACCAGGTCCACTGGGACTTCAGTCAGGGATGCCTGTTAGTGAGGCACAAACAGCAAACATACACTCACTACATAAATACAATTAAGATCTTTTTAACATTTGTGAAAGGAAGAGAAAGCAGCATGCAAGGTCTTATCCTGAGTCACTCTCAGTCATTTTAGTAATATGAAGTAGAGATTTGTATTTGGTGGGACTTAGAAGGAGCAACTAGGAGACTGTAATAGTTCAAGAAATACAGGTAAGAGCAAGAGTAGAGATCAAAGCAAGATAAAGCAAGAATTTTTAACTCATAAACTGAAGAATAAAATAATTTTTCAGCTAGAGAACATCATAAAATGGAAGGAAAACAGACTGTAGAAAAAGAGAATGGAAGAGTTAGGGCCCACCATATTTCTGTATTCATAAGAACTTTTTTAATATTGCAATATAGGTATACTGGGAAAATGTTCAAGAACTCTTTTTATTAATGATAAAAATTTTACCATTAAAAAGACTTTTAATACAATCTTTGAAAGAGTTAATTAAAAAACTTGAGAGAAGATCAGGAATAAACTTGATTTTCTAGAGAAAAAGGATCACAGAATTGGTCAGGTTGGAAGGGACATCTGGATCATCTGGTCCAACCTCCCTGCTCAAGCAGGGTTGTCCTAGAGCACATTGCACAGGATTGCATCCAGATTGCTCTTGAATATCTCCTGTGGGAGAGGCTCCACAACCCCTCTGCTGGGCAACCTGTTCTGGTGCTTGGTAACCTGTACAGTGACCTTCTTCCTCATATTCAGGTAGAATTTCCTGTGCATCAGTTTCTGCCCACAGCCTCTTGTCCTATTTCTTTGCACCACCAAAAAGAGCTTCAATCCACCCTCTTGACAGCCACCCTTTAGACATTTATACACATTAAGGAGGTCCCCTCTCAGTCACATCTTCTTGAGGCTGAACAAGCCTGGCTCCTGCAGCCTTTCCTCATAAGAGATATTCTCCAGACCCTTGACCAACTTAGCAGATCTTCACTGGACCCCTCCAAGTCTCTCTTGCAGTGTGGAACCCAGAACTGGATACAGAACTTCAAATGTGGCCTCACCAGGACAGAGTAGAAGAAGGGCAGGATGACTTCCTGGCCTTCTTGGGCACCAGAGCACACTACTGGCTCAGGGACAGCTTGTTGTCCACCAAGCTCTCCCGGTCCTTCTCTGCTGAGCTGCTTTCCAGCAGGTTGGCCCCTAGGCTGTGCTGGTGTTTTTCCTACCTGAGTACAGGAATCTGCATTTGTCCATGTTGAATTTCAGAAGGTGGTCAGATGTAATTTTAGATGGGACTTGACCTTTCAAGTCTCATTTCTACTTCTGATCACCTCTAAATACTCACTACAAATGGCCTGACCTTACTTCTATCTCCTGGGAACTTTTCGCTTTTGCAATGACAGCAGCTCTTTATTAAATCTATGGCAGCTTCTTGTGCCCTTGGCCTGACTTCTTTCTCATTGGGATGCATCATTCTTGAGTCTGGAGGAAGTGAGCCTTGATCATCAACCAAGTCTCCTGGAGCCTCCTTCCCTGCAGAGCCTGGTTCCCTGTGGGAACCCAGGACATCCCTCTGGCTGCCCTGGATGGCTTGAGAACCTGGCAGGGGGCTCAGAAGTCTTGGCACAGAGCCCAAGACCCCTGTGCCTTTGATTTTAGCCCCTGGGAAAAATTACCACCCTTGCATGAAGAGTTACACAAAAAATAAGTAGAGTATAAGTTAGTTTATCAAAAGGTGAAAAAGTAGAATTTTAAGATTTTTTAGAATAGGGGTCTAGGGTCAAGATGGAGGAATCTGGGCATGTTCTGTCCTTCTTTCTCCTTCCTAGCATCCATCTTCTGGGTGATGTTGGCACTTTTAGATTGGTTTAGAGTAGAACTAGACTGTACAATATAAGTGATAGGTATTAGAAGATAATGGTAAATAATTTTTACATAGTTTATAGTACAAAAAGATAATAACACCCTGAAGACAGGCAGTGTGCCTGGGACTGACCTACTGGCGGACCTCGGCTAGTTGGGGAAAGAACTTCTTAGATTAGATAAAATAAACAACCTCTGGAAACCACAGAAGACAACTCCAGACTCTTTCTCCGGTGCTTGGGCTGGGACATGGAGACTTTTAACATACACTGGTGGTTGTCTCGAGCTCCTGAGACTCCACCGACCATAGTTCCCATGTGATTCTTCCAAGAATATCCCTAAAGAGGCTAAAGTCCATGGTCATCATCTTGCTTGCTGTCCTGCTACCTCTTCATCCAACACTTAACTCTACAATCTTGGGGTCACTACAGCCAAGGCTGGTCCCAACTTCCACATCCCCAACAAGACTTCCTTGTTGGTAACTATGAGGTCAATCAGCACACCATTCCTTTTGGGATCCTCTACGACCTGTGGCATTTTGTCAATGCTCTCCAGGAACCTGGACTGCTTGCATATTGCTGTACAGCTTCTCCAGTAGATGTCAGGGTACTTAAAAGTCCCCCACAAGACCCAAGGCCTGTGACTTTGAGACTTGCTCCTAGTTGCCTATAGAAGGCCTCATCCCCCTCCTCCTCTTGATCAGGCAGCCTGTAGCACATACCCACAACAGCATCACTCTTCCAACTCTGCCCTTTTATCCTGAACCTTCAGCTCTTGACTCCCTCAACATGCTCATCAAGACAGAGCTGAATACATTCCCCTCCTCCATTATATATTATATTTGCAATTCACAATCAAAGAATACTACATTGATTATTCTAAGTAAATAACACTTGCTCCAAAACATCATACTACTAATCCTGCCAATGTGTAAGTTCTGTCTTTTTAAAGAGGTACCGAAGAGATAACAAGTGTGAAAGTTTTAGTTTAGCACTGCAATATATCGGTGATTTTAAAAAAGTATCAGACACTCATGTTAAGTAAGTGAATTTTTTTTTTTCCAACTGAAAAAATATCTGACTCTCCATACAACTATCTGACAAAGCACTACAAAGAATATCATACTACCATATGAAATATCATACAGTAAATTAGGCATGGCTCTATTCTCAGGCCATGTTGAATATTTGATGCATCTTTTTTTTTTTTTTTGGCAAATAAAATGTGGGGTATTCAGAAGAAACAACTGAGAAAGTCTCTCTCTACAGGAACCTTCACTCATCCATGTACAAACCTGATATTGTTACCTGCAAATTTTTTTTTAAATATTACTATAGAGCAAATCCCTCGACATTAAAAGTACTTTAATTCAATTATTTTCCATCTTTTTAGATTTGCCATGATAATTAAGGTAATTTAGAGAAAATGTCTTGTCAAGAGCTTTTGGTTTTGCTTCAACCATTTGCAACACCATTTGATAAGTAGTGGTTACACAACAAAAAATTACCACTCAAGCCAGCCTCCTTAAAAGAAAAAAGGTGAAAGAAACAGTTGTGCAGGCTCAATGAAAGAGCTGAATTTCTGTAGCTGCTTTCAAAGTTGGCATAATTGGCACGACCTGAGGGACAGACGGCTGTCAACTCAGATACAAATACCAAGTACGGCCAAATCAAACTAAAAAAAAACCCAAACCAACAAAAAACCAGCTGAAATACCCCATTTAACACTGTTTCACAAATGCAGACAATCTAATAAGGAAAGCTGAAAGAACTTCAAAAGACATTCACATACTGACAGAACTAGAGAAAATTTTCATACCTGGACATGAAAGATATGCTTGTTACTGCATATTAGGGTATTTAATAAACCTACAAAGTCCAAGGTAGTTAACAGGTCTGTTCAAGGCAGGAAGAACACAGAAAGATATTTTCCATTGGAAAGAAAGGGAGAGAACAGAGAGAAGTTTTAATTTTTCCCTAAAGGGTTTTTAAAGATTATTATCCTAAGCGACTGGACCATACACTGACAATGCCTTCTGGGACTAAGTAGAGATAGGCAATATTCCCCGAGCTCACATTCTACTTAAAGACTTAAAAAATCAAATCAAACTTTATTCCACTGACTTTTAGAAATGCCCAAATTCTACACTCAGACATTATCAGCAAAATAAAAAACCTCAGTAAAATACATCCATCAAATTTCAGAGTTTTGATAGAAGTTTTACATACTCACTCTTTATGCCAATTTTGTCATTTTGAAGTAATGCGAAGGCAGATCACCGAGTCCAAGTCATCTCTAATTTCTGATACAAAGAAGAGTCTTTCATGAAACTACCACATGTTCAAAAATAATGAGCTCTTTGGCTTTGACAAGAAAGACCTTTTCCTCTAAAGCCTCTCTGCATCAAAATAACTCATTTGGTTTTATACTCTGGGTTTTTTTTTCTTTTTTTTTTATAATGTTATTTCTTTCAGAAGAGGAAAATTCTACAAAGTGAGATTTTTATAATTGCTTGCTGGTAGTTTTCATTTCTGCATGCATGCTAATTTTCTAAAACTAAATATGCTATATTAATTGAATTACAAGATTTTAAGGTCAAAGTCCAAATGAAACAGAACTACAACTCACTGTCTCCATCAAATCCAGCTTTGAAAGTAGTATTGGCTGTCTATCATCAGGCCGGAAGCTCCTGGCCTTACATTACAGGAAAACTTCCAAACAGCACAGAACATTTGAGCCTTTCAAGTTTCTTGGGATGCTGTTTTTCTGCTACAGTAATTTCATGACTATAAGGCACACCCTTTTGACTAAATTTTTCCCCTGAACATGGAAGTGCGCCTTATAGTCCGGTGCGCCTTATCTGATGGACAAATTGTGAAATTTGCCAAACCAGAAGTGTGAGCCGCAACAGGGGTTGGTGCCGCGGGAGCGTTGAGTCGCAAGGTGGGGGCGGGAGCGGGCGGCCATGGCCGGCGGGAGCCGTGAGGGGAGGGAGGGAGCTGTCACCAGCCCTGGCCAGGGTGCGGACAGAACAAGAAGCCRGGCGGCGCCACCCCAGGCGCAGGGAAATGAGAGGTGCGAGCCCGCAACAGCCCTGAGCAGAGCGCGCCCGGTGGTGGCATCGGAGCAGTGGCCCAGGCAGCCGTGGGAAAGTGGCGGCAGTGGCAAAGCCCCTGCGGTCGTTGAAAGGCGGCGGTAGCCAAGCCCCTGCAGCCACCAAAAAGCGGAGCCGGCCAAGAGGTGGCGGCGAAGCCCCTGCGTCCGCCGAAAAGCGACAGTAGCCAAGCCCCTGCGGCCGCACAGAAGCGGTGGTATCCAAGCCCCTGTGGCCGCCGAAAAGCAGAGGTAGCCAAGCCCCTGCGGCCACCGAAACGCGACAAGTGGCCCAGCCACCGGGAAGCAGGGAGAAGCAGTGGTGGCGCCGGCCAGGGTGAAGCCAGGACGCAGTGCGGCCACGCAGTGGGAGCCAGGAGCCATGCCAGACGGCGCTGGGGGTGGGCGGGAGTGCCGGGGCACGCTGCACGGGGGGGGCACCTGGGGCTGCGTTTAAAGGCTACACCGATCTTCGAAAAATGTTTGCAAATTGAGCACCTACCAGTAATTCGTTACTTTGTTGCATGCCGCGCGGCTCCTCGCTACAAGAAAAGGTGCGCCTTATAGTCCGGGGCGCCTTATCTGATCTACAAAGTTGCGAAAGTTGCCAACTCCTGGGGGTGCCCCTTATAGTCCAATGCACCATATGGTCGTGAAATTACTGTAATCTCCTGAATTGCCATTCTCACCTGCCATGCTGACCGTGGAGCACAGGGAGAAGTGCAGGGCTGTGTCTCTGCCAGACGTGACTCGGCCTCTGCAGTGAGAGTCCTGTTTTTATTTCCAGTTTCTTTTCATTTCAGATTGACAATTTCACTGCAATGCCAGGAGTGGAGCCAGCAACCAGAATGCAAACCTCTTCAAAAACATAAACTGTGTGATGATATTACCTAAAAAATTCAGTGTGAAAAATCTAGTGGTCTTCCTGCATTATATCAGAATTAATACTGATATATCCTTTTTAGTATAGTAGGAATCTTCCTTCAAACTCACGTTAAAATCTTCAGAGTTATTACAGAGACAGGCATACTCCCCAGGGCTTTATAGCATGCCATAAAAAGTAATTCCAGAAGACTCTAATAAGTTACAGAATTAGAAGAATCTTCTCTGATGGACATTTTAGGACTTAGTAAATGTGGACTCATTTTAAGATATCACCGTTTTTCAAGTGTAAGATGTAGAGATAACAAAAGCCATGGACTATTCTATTAAAATTTTATTGGCATTTTCCAGGAGACTAGTAGAGGGAACAAGCAGGCATAGATATAATCAACATATTCACAATGCTTAAATAATGCAAATTCTCATCCTCTGGCCCTTATTACTACAGCTCCCCCTGGATGAAGTGAGTTAGTCATACCATAGCAGCTCTGCAATAGGTCATTTATGACTCTAGTCCTTCAGTTCAAGTAAAAACTACAGGTCAGTGAAAGTCTAAAGGGTAAAGATGGGTGGGGTCACTAATTGTCTTTGTTGAGAGTAATTACTATGCAAGAGAAAAAAAGCGAGCCAGCACAGAATGCAATCACCCAGCTCACTGGGGCTGCAGACTATCAAAATAGTCAGGGCAATCCAAGAAGGAAGAACTAAGTAAATGAATAAATAAATAGAAAGCTAAATGACATGTCCTCAAGTAAGAGGGGAAAAAAGGACACCCAGCATGCATATGGGAAGACTGCTCTAATAGCTTAGTCAATACAATGGGATCCTGCCTACATATTACAGAATAATAAAATGGTAAGGGTTGGAAGGGATCTTAAAGACTATCCAGTCCCAACTCCCACTGCCATGGCCAGGGACATATTCCACTAGACCACATTGCTCAAGGCCTTATAATGAACATTAAAAGAAAGACCTCTTCAATCAGAATTTTATTTTTCCTGAAAAGGAACAATTTATTACATTTCCTGCAACCTAATAAAAATAAATTGTAAGAACACATATGTCTAAATGAATGAGAAAAATGTCTAAATAAGTACAGTAATTTCACAATTATAAGCCACACCATTTTGACTAAAATTTTGGTCCCAACCCGGAAGTGCGGTTTATAATCAGATGTGGTCAATATATGAACGAAGTTCAGAAATTTGCCAACCCGGAAGTACGAGCCCGCCGAGTTTGGCATGGCCTGGCCCCGGGGGGGCGGTGCCGAGTGGCGGCGGGCATGGCCCGGCCCCGGGGAGGGCGGCGCCAAGCTGGGCCCGCCTGGCCCTGAGCCGAGCCAGTAAACTCCACGATCTTGCAATTCTGTAACTAACTGGCAACTTTGTGAAAGTTGCACGTGGATCGTCACTGCAAACGAAAGTGCGTCTTATAATCTGGTGCAGCTTATATATGGACGAAGAACGAAACATTGCTGACACCTGGAAGTGCGGCTTATAATTATGAAATTACTGTAACTCCTAACATAAGTCACACACCTTAATTGCAAACATTCTGAGGTACTTCTATTGTTGGGAGGACAAGTCTTTAACCATGCCATCTACACCCTAAAATTA
Organism: Turdus rufiventris; assembly: GCA_013186435.1. Classification (NCBI taxonomy): domain Eukaryota; kingdom Metazoa; phylum Chordata; class Aves; order Passeriformes; family Turdidae; genus Turdus; species Turdus rufiventris. Next base: position 2,727,995 of record PYHW01009688.1, on the reverse strand, counting down.
ATATAATACATATGAAAAAGATAGTGCTAAGCTTTCTAAATATATTACAGCAATGGTTAAGATCCTGATAAACCTTAAGACATTTTACACCTGCAAGTCCTTTTTTTTTCGATAAATAGACAAAGAATTTTTAAAAACACACTGAATACACCCCAAAAATAAACTATTGTATCAAAGGCATTAAGCCGTGGATTCCAAAGGTGTTGCGCATGTACCTCTGGGAATAGCTCGTCACTACGAGGCAAAAAAACCCCAAAAAGTGAGACTCTGCATTCAGAACCATCAGAAGCTGAAAACTTCAATAGAGACCTGAGGTGTGTGAGGAGCTCTGCTAAGAGCTGATGCTGTACCATCTGCTGAGGACACTTCTACAAAACAATGCCAAAAAACTTGCTCTACAGAACTAGGTCCCACAGGCTCTCCCTGCTGATGCAAAGCTCCATCCGGGGCATAGAACTTGTCCAGCTCTAGGCACCGTTAGGCCTGCTACTCCTTACTGCACATCTGTCATCTCCAGGGATTTGTACCTCAGCTCACAATTGGTTACTTTTAGCCCAGCCACTGTTGAGCACTTGTACTTAACTGCAGTCCAGAATCAACCTCCAAAACATGTGGAAATACCCCAACAACTGAGTGAGTCAATCAGATGAAGGAGGAGGCTGCTCACACTGTAACAATAGAGACAGCAGAAGTTTCTTCAGCTTCAGTCAGTGGTCTCAAGCAGATTTATTCAGCAACCTTCCATCACAGTATGTACGTAGCAAAAATATATCTAAAAGCTGCATCTTGAAAGAACTTTCTGATGGTTAATACTCTTAAATTTTTTGTGTGCATTCTAAACAAAGAAGGTTCTCTCCTTTTACTCATGTTGTAAAATATCTTCAGGAAGCTTGAAGCCAGATTACTCACAAGATTAATATTTTCTCCATTACTCTCTTCAGAACAATATGCATTCCTAACATAAACACTTCCTAATACAGCATTGCTTTTTTACTAAAATAAATTCTTTCACTTTCCATATTTCAATGTTCATTAGCACAAAGAATTTAATACATATGAAGTCATTTAATTTCAACAAGTTCATTCAGGCCAGATGGGGTTGTTGGGGCTTTTTTCTTTTTAAACTAGCTAGAAAATGTGAGCAGGATGTACCCAGTTCAAATTCTCCCCATGGTTCAATATACGAGTCATGGGAAGTCAAAATCCCTCCTTTTACCAATCCTAGGGCAGGGATTTAAGGAATGAAATATCAACTACAGTAATTTCATGACCATAAGGCGCACCGGACTATAAGGCGCACTTTTTTTTTTTGCAGCATGGATTCGCCCCCAGCTCCCCCCGCGCGGTTGTTGGCCGAGGCCCCACCTCAACCCAGCAGCCATGGGCCCTCAGGCCTGCCTGTACCCAGGGCCGGGGCATGCCAGCGCCGCTCCATGCAGCGTCCCCGGGGTTGGGCTATGTTCGCCGCTGCTCCAATGCTGGCAGGCTTGCCCCGCGCCGCTGCTGCCCCGATTCTGGAGGCTTTCCCCCTCCGCGCGTCGGCCACCCTGATGTCGGCGGGCCCCCCCCACGCGGCGGCCACCCCGATGCCGGCAGGNCCCGCCTGGGCTGCACCACCACGCTTTCCCCCCCGCGCAGCCGCCGCCCCAATGTCGCTGGGCTCGCCCCGGCCCGGCACTAGCCTGATGCCGTTGCCGGGCGGGCTTTGCTCAGCTGGGGACTGTTGCGGGTTCGCACTTCCAGGGTGGCAAATGTTGCAACTTTGTGTATCATATAAGGCGCACCGGACTACAAGGCGCACTTCCGGGTTCAGGGGAAAATTTTAGGCAAAAGGGTGTGCCTTATAGTCGTGAAATTACTGTAATCTTTTCTATCTTAACTAACACTGGTCCAGTGCAATGCTTAGTGGTAGAAAAAAATTGCCAGAAACTCTCAAATCTCTTGGTCATGAGTATGTTGAAGCAGGCACAGGGAATAGCACAAAACGCCCATCCTGTATCCTGCTCTAAAAAGATTCTGTTCAATCTTCACTGCAGTGCAAGGTGACACCATTTTGCTCTCAATTGGCTCTAATAGTTTTGGCTGTGAAACTTTCCCTTGCAAAAGCGTCAGAACACAAAATATTAACCCACAAGAAAGCAACACATGAGAAATTAGACAAATACACAGTGAAATAAGCAGCTGTTAACCAAACAGCAAAATGAACAACACCACACTAAGGAAACTAACTGGTTGTTTCCCCATGCTTCTGAACTACAGTGCTCATAGCACTGCCAATAGTTACAATAACAGCAACATCTTTGAAGTGCTTAGTATTTCAGGTCCCTTTAAGCACAGATCTGTGCTTTGCCCATCACCTGTGTTTTGCCCAAGACACAGATGAAAAAATGAAAGATAATCTAAGCTGAATCTGTTTATAATAAGGCTGCATCAGGAAGATTTCTCTTTTCCTCATTCACAACGGTTATGCCAAGAATAAATATCTTGGTTTATCAACAGCCAAAAAATATTGATAAAGAAGAAGATCACATCATTTTTTCTTTTCATAGGGAAGGAAGATTACCCCCTCAGTAAAGCTTCAAAAGTTCTCGACAGGTGAGGTTGCATGAAAAATTTCTCCATTTATAAACATTGTTAAAATATTTCTCAATCCACACCCTCGCTTTTGTTTCACCATCTCATATCTGTACCCAATCTAACCAAATGCAACTTCCACATGCAAACAAACCAAATGTGTGTATAAACCCATTTCACCAAAATGCAGCTTCCAACATATTTCACTTTTTTTAGTGGTTCTCTTCACAGATGCATAAGCATAACCAAGAGGTGAAGAATAAGCACCGACAGCAGGCATAAACCTTTAGGAGCAACTACACCACTACAAAACAAATCAATACAAAATCCAAAGGGACCTACTTAGTAAATCTCCCTCTGTAAGCTGTTGGAGGAAATAGCTCCAGCAGATGCTACACAAACTAAAGGCATTTGCTACCCTTGCTCCTCAGAAAAACCTGGGGTTAGAGGGCACCACCAAGATCCTAATTAGATCAGGATGAGATCTGTTATATATATAAGTCAGAGATTAGTGCCCCTCTCCAAACACCTGCCTCCACAAAAGCAAGCCAAAAGATGGGGTCAGGCAGGGAAGCTGTCAAAAGAAACTTTAGTATTGTTTTTAACTGTGGTATCTCTGCACGCTGATGATGTAATCAGTCTTTCCTGGACCTCTGAAGTGCAGCTTTAAACATCCACACAAAACTGGCTTGATCTTCATTATGAATACCGAGTCAGACTTCTTTGCTTCTGGATCTCCAAGATGGGGTACGGCTTAATAATCACGAAAAAATATGAAACAAAAAAATTGCTTCAAGAACATCTCTTTAAACTACCTCCCACAATCACAAGTTCTGTAAAATGCAAAATGCTACAAGCAACCTGGCTGTAACATTCTGAAGTACCAAGGCATGCAGGCAAAAGGTCCTGCAGCAAGACCAACTCGTCAAACATAAGCCTCAGTGCTTTGAACTAACAGGGGAATTTGCATCATGAAGCAGCTTGCTCTGTTCCTTCATATTATTTTCAAGTGACAGTTCAGCATTTGGGATCACTCCTTTCCCTTTACTATTTATCCATGTCCTTAGGAAACAAAGACAATGCCTTCTGGTAAAAAGCCTTAATTGCAGCATGAACAGAACTGCTGGATTTCTAAACATGCTTTAAGTAAGGCAGCCTGATTCTGGCTCTTAACTGCTGAACAAAGAGACTGATTCATAGTTAAAAATCAATCTGGACAAGACAGAGAGAAAACACGTCTCTCAGCATGCCACAAGCTCTACATGGGAATGATTAAAGACAAGCAACATGCAACAGAAATAATAGCTGACTCTTTTCCTCTGCTCTGTATATTCTGACAAGTGATAGTCAGTGACTAGATTTAGAAGCCCTTAAGAAAATCCTTATGTGTGCAGATCAAGAAGAGCAAACACCAAAAGAGCTAATTTGAACTCAGACAGAATCTGTTATCATCTTGTAAAACCACTCAGAGAGCACTTCACTGAAAATGCCTCCTCTCCACTGTGTCAGAGAAGTTATTTTCAGCTAGTTAAAGTGCTTTTCCCTGAAATACTGAAACATTTCCAGTCTTGTCAGAAAAGCAAACTAATGAAGAGAAGTACTTTTAAAGACTCATAGCATCATCTAAAGAGAGCTTTCACACCAATAAGCCTGCATGTCAAGAGCAGGGCTTGGATTGCAAATAAGGTTCTGGTAATAAAACTATTTCTGGAACAGTTTTATTTTATTTATATTGCAGAATTGGTCATATCAGAATAGTATATTTCTACATAGAAATAACATCACAAATCAGTAATTACATGCCTATTACACTTTCACAATAATAGATGTGTTTGTGTAAGTAAAAGCATATTTAAAGCAGTTCAGGATATTTTTTAGGCAATTCCTGGGTAGTTACCCATTAGGCAGATTCTGCAAGACATTACAAGGAAGATATTCGTCAGGATATGCCAGAGACCTGTTTGACCAATTATGTTCAAAATTCACAATGGAACTAGGCCCGAGGACAGGGACAGAAATATCAACTCCTTCTTTCAGCTACTTAGCTATGATATGGAGCATGAGCAACAACAAAGATCCAAGAGCAAATCATCTGTATTCAATGAAACAGTGGCACCAGAGACTTTGGTGAACAAAGCAGGAGTTTTGGAATGCATCTATTCAATTTCTCAGTTGGCAATTTATGTGCTGGCAGAGTAAGTAGTCTTGTCTAAAACTTGTGTGAATGTACTAAGAAGTTGATTAATTTTACTAGGAAGTTCAGTTCCAAGTCAGTCCAGAGTTAAACTAATCTGTTTCAGACAAAGGAAACTCCACTGGAGTAAGAGCTAGTGCATTGTTACTACCAGTCCACAAAAATTAAACTCCAGTTCTGCCAAGTTAGGTCCATGCTTGAAAATAGTAAAACCATAGTCAGCTAAATAAAATTCCTTTTTCAATTCAAGACGGGGGGGGGAAAAGGCATTTTTCCTTTAATTATTTTGATATAACTGTATAAAGAAATAGCTGAAGTTGACAACACTATACATAAGACAGCAATGCCTGAGACTGATTCAGAGCTATAGCTGAAGAAAATAATGACTGTAAAAATGTTCAGATGCTACCAGTAAATCTGTATTAATTCAAATGATTCTTTGATGAAAGAACATAATGCTGAATAATCATGGGAAGAGCTGGCAGTGCTGTGGTACCATCATCCAACATGGTCTCATAAAGCTCATTTGTTCATCTTGTTCCATTGCAAATAAACTGATGAACAGATGCTTTCCTACTCCCATTAGAAACAGGAAGAAAGACAGTTCCAAAAAGTAGGAAAGAAACAGATCAATAGAACAGCAGTGCTGCAGCAAAAGATGCCCTGCACTTCTAAGAATAGCCTCTCCTCCCCCTGTCCTCTGCCCTGGTTGAGGCCTCCCTCAGGAGCACTCTGCCCTGTTCTGGGCTCTCCAGTTCAAGAAAGACAAGCAGCTGCTGGAGAGGGTTCAGCAGAGGGAAATGGATATGAGGAGGGGACTGGAGCATCTCTCTTATGAGGAAAGGCTGAGGGAACAGGACCAGTGCAGCCTGAAGAAGAGATGACTTCACAGAAGTCAGGGGACCTTATCAATACAAATACCTTAAGGGCAGGTGTCCAGAGGATGGAGCCAGACTCTTTACATGGTTTTGGCTTTACACGGTTTACATGGTCTCTTTGGTTTTGCAAGGCCCAGGAAAAAGACAAAGGGCAACTGGCACACATTTCTATAAGAGTAAGAGAAAAAACTTTCCTTTGAGGGTGACAGAGCACTCGAACAGGCTGCCCAGGGTGGTCATCAACTCTTCTTCTCTGGAGATATTCCGGATCCACCTGAATGTGATCATGTGCACCTGCTCCTGGTGAATCTGCTTTAGCAGGGATTGGACTAGATCTCCAGAGGTCACTTCCAACCCCAACCATTCCTTGATTCTGTGATTCATGACCAATTTTCTCTTTTCTCCTGCTAAAAGTGCAGTATAGGATTACAGACATGGTCACAAATTAAAGTCACCAATAAAATCAGATGAAAACACAATGGCTAAGTAGAAACCATTGCATTCCAACTGTCACCACTTTTAGGTTATTACCACATGATGGCCTATATTATATAAAAGACACAAAAACATGTTACCTTTGAGTCTTTAAATGATGCCTTGCATCATGACTAACATGCTTTCAGCAGCAAGTAGACAAGTTTTCTCAAGCCCCAACAAGAACTTCCAAAGTTTTCCTGATGTAACAGTAAGATAATAACAATGCCCTACCATGAATGCCTGATAATTTCTAACATAAAATCTGTGTGTGTGTGTGTGTATGTACATTTGTACACGTGAGAAATGTAAACAAGAATGACAAGGCGGTATAAGAAAAAGCAAATCCATTCACATAAACAAGTATTTTTCATAAAACAGATTTACCTGAGACTCTAACTCCTCCAATTTACGCTTCCTGGCATGAAGAGCTTTACTGGGAAAAGCCCAGAAATAATTGGAAGTTCCAATTCTATCAGTGTCCACCATGCCATCATCAACAAGGCTTTGCAGAATCTCTTTCACTGACATCGAGGCTAATAAAAGCAAAAACATATAATTAGAACTGCACAGCACCTGGACAAATGGAGAATTATGGATACCACAAGCCACCATCTACAATCATCCATATTTTCCTCCAGTGTCAGCTAGCTGGAAGATTTCACAAGAACAACGTGCCCAAAGCTTCACTTGAAGGGACTAATCTCTCTGAAACCAGCAGTTTTCTCCTAAACATTGCTATTCTGCACATCTACTACCACATGTTCACAAAACACTGCTTCTGTGTATTGCACAAAATACTTGTATGCTACACTGCAGTACCACAACAAACCCATGAGAGGTATCTGAGAAGTTGTCTTGCAATCTTAATTCTAACTTGGATTAACTTCTTTATATTTCTTGATTGGGAGTGTAATTATATTCCACTTTGTAATGTTTAACAAAGTATTTCATAGCAGCAGAGGTATTAGAGCCATCTGTCTACAGACTCAGGAAAGACAGATTCTGATTTTGACTATAATTACTTCCAATACAAAACATCATTTACACTCACAGTCTGAACACAACTGATCCTTTCCTTTTAAAGCTGTGGTATAATTTACCCTTTAAAAAAATGGTACCTGTTCAAGAAAGCTAAGTATCCTCAGGTGTTACAGATATAAAGACTTTTGAGCTAAAGTACGGATTTTGGTACCTGATGTTCAATTTCAAGACTACAGGGGGTCCCATATCTTTTGGAACATATAGGCTGGATGCCAGGATGGGAACAGGTTAGTAATTTTTTCTTTTCAGAGTAACTGGGTCTTAGGTTGTGTGGCTAAATGCCTTCATATGCTGAGACAGGATGAATTTGGACCACCCAAGGATGTGAATGGCTTTAGAAACTCTAAACTCAAATGTACTGCAAATTTCAACTAAATGTATGCATTAACAAACCAACCAAGACAGCGCCACATCTCTTCAGAAGCCCATGAATGCCTCTGTTAGCTGCTGACACAACTGAAAAACTCTGCTTTATGATAGTCACATCTTAGTTCTCTCAGCAAGTTCATTTACTCTTGCAGTGCCACCAAGATATGCTAGAGAAAGACAGCGATAACTACACAAACATTATGCTTTGCCTCCCTTTTGTCAATCAGCCTAAAAGGAAAATGAATAAGGAACGTACAAAACAATCCAAGAACATAGATAAATCTTCTTGGACCTAATGCTAAACCAATGGATCCCACCAGGAAGGCTTTTATAGAAAAGACATTCTATTTATAGCTCTCCAGCCATTTTGGAGGGAAAAAGATCAAGAACACATTACCCATGTGTATTTGGACTAGCATTTTAAACATCTGTGATATTACCACAGATATTTAATACCTGAGTGCAAACAAGATAAAGGCCTTGTCAAGCCTCTAAAGGGGGGAAATGATGCCTTGGGTTTTAGCTTTTATATTTTTCAGCTTTTATATTTATATTTTTTTTTATATTTTCTCTGCTGCTTGGTGTGCAACTCTGAAACTTCACATTAGGTGTCATCACAGGGTAGCTAGACAAAACAATCCCTTCTGAGCTAAAGAACCAAGGACAACCAGTACCCAAATAACATAAACAACAGCAAAGGGAAGGGGGCAAGCCAGGGGGCTCAGACTGTGGTTGGATAATTGACCCAAATATGTTGATGAAACAAAATTTATAAAAGTGTAAAAGCCCATAACCAGGTTCCATCTTGGATTTGACTTAGGTATAGCACCAGCCGGGCTCTTGCACTGCCCAAAGTGTATTTCATTCCTTTTTCTCTGTCTAGTCTCTGTTCCAGGTCGGCCTTTCCAGGCATACACTGAAAGTCACTGCAAGTCAGGCAGCTCAGAGCCTAAGCAAGCCCCCATTCCACATCACTTTTAATACTACAGCCCTGCCACTGACCAGTCTCCCATTCTACCTATATTTTCTGTTCTTAAAATCACAATCCTAAGATTGCAGCCAGGAAAATTTACAGTGTAGGACCTGTCCCAAAAAATGATTACTTTCTCAGGAAAAATAACTTTTATAAACACTTACTAATCCCTTTTTCTTTTGGAGCAATCTTCTCTAGATCTTTCAACTGGAAGACATCTTTCTGTGCAAAACATAAAAGCCACTTCAGTTCCAAATGACAGCATCACCTAAGCCTGAGTTTTTTACATTAAACCAATACCAACAAAAGCAAGTAGGAAATGCATTGTATGATTTGGTTTTGTGATGGAAATAGCCTGCATATTCCTCAACAGAACTGGAACATTCTGGTAATTAAACAATAAGAAAAACAATATTATTGTAACAAGCCCTGTTCTTTCCTTTGGTGATCTGAAGTCCTCATACTTCATCTCAAATTAGACTATAAAGTCCTCAAAGCCCAGGTTAGACTGTCACACAGACATACCACACTGCTCAAGTACACTAATTTCACGATTATAAGCCACACCATTTTGACTAAAATTTTGGTCCGAACCCAAAGTGTGGCTTATAATCAGGTGCGGCTTATATAT
>PYHW01009688.1:2702788-2715024 GCA_013186435.1 Turdus rufiventris | reverse complement strand
TTTTTTTTTTTTGTTTTTTTGTTTTTTTTTTTGTTGGGTTCTTGTGGGGTTTTTTTTTACCAACCGGGTGGTGCTGAGTAATAAAGCTGAGGGCACAAAAAGAACACGTTAACCGTGGTCTAACATGATATGTGTTGTGCGCCTGGCCTGTAACAGGAACCATGGGACGTGGAAAAATAAAGCCTTCGCTGCCTATGGAAGGGAAGGTCCTGCCACATCTGGTGTTGCTTGAAACAATTGTTCATTGTGGTGACTGTTTAGCAGCTTTAATTACTGACAGTTGTTTTGATTATTGTTTGTGTTGTAAATCACTTTCCTGCAGCTGCAGCACATGTGGCTTCATATCTGCCATACTAAATCAAGAGTTTAAATACAAGTAAATGAAAACGTGCAAGCTGAGGTATTCAGGCAGTTCTGTGAAGATTTTCAATGCCTTTTGCAAGGTGACTCCTTCCCTGAAACCTGACGTTCTTTTCCTTGGAGCTCACAATCCCATTCCTCATTGTGCACACCAGCATATTACTAAAAATTAAATGCAAATTAGTGTTATAAGTTTTTAACATATTAACATATTTCAACATACTGCTTTTTGCAACTATTGAAATAAATACTATACGTATAATGCTAAAATAGCTTTTTTGTATAAATACTATTTTTTTTTCTTTTCTGCTAATAGCAAAAGTAAGATACAAGTTTTTTAAAAATAGTATGCTTAAACTACCTGCGTAATTGAAATAACAGCCCGTAAACGTGTGATGGGGGCCTTACAGCTGACACAACAATTATCAACACTCATCGGCTGCAAAAGGCCAGGACCACCACCCAAATTAAAAAATAATAAGAAAAAAATTAAAACCGCAAGCCAAAAAACACACATGTTCTAAAGAGGCGAACCCAAGGTGTAGCCATACTAAATAGTTCCCCAAAATTTTGAATATGCTAAAAAAACTATAAATATACAACAAGTTAATGTATTATAAAGTGTATTTAAAGGAGCATTCCCAAAGTAACGGTGTGCTCTAGGCAGCTTGCCAAGCACCCGGCCGTTTTAACCTTTTGCTTTGTGTGTGTCACCTATTGTCTTTTTATTAAACCTTTTAAATTTTACCAAGACAGTAAAATGTGTTTTTCACATTATAAAAAACATATTTAATACAAAGCTTTTTGTTCTTTCTCATGTGCATCATGTTTTCAACTTGCTAACTCAGGATGGAATTTGTTGGTATGCCCTCTCATCTGCTGTTGAGGGCTCATTCTGTCTCCCTGCCATTTCCTTTGGCCAGCCCTCAAAGCAACTACGTCCCCATGTTCCCTGTGACAGTTCTTTTCCTCCTGTCACCCTCACCACTGCATCCAAGGGTCAGGGCCCCTTTCTACTCCTTCATAGCCTGAAACAAAACCCAGCTCCACTGTTTTTTCTACTGCTACCAAGCAAATGGTTGCTGCAACATTTGCAAAGCCCCCTTTGCAGCATAGGTTTTCTCCAAGTGACACGTATGAGTGGCAGGGTGGGTGTCAGAGCTGAACATGCTGCCTGCAGTAGTGGAAGATGAGAGGGTGAAAGGATTTTCAGGGGGACACTCACTCTGAAGTGGGCTTGGGGCGTCTTCTGTTCAGTACTTGTGAGGCAGCAGTGGTCCCATCCACCTATTACTTGTAAAAGTAGACTGACAGCAAACACTCAGGTGTCACTCCCAGACAGGCTGGAGAAAATACCTGGAACAATTAAGCCGTGCTGTTGTGATGGTGGGGAAGGTGGCTTAGCAGGTTTTCTCTGCCCATGGCCCCTGGGGACAGCCAGGCTCGGCTGCCCCAAGTGCTCTGGCAGCCCTGAAGCTCTTTCACAGTGTTAGGAAAATCCACAAATGCCCGAGGTCTGTGTCCAAAAAGGAGACAGAGGAGTCCTGCAACTTTATTCAAATAAAGGGAGAGACTTCACTGGGGCACATGCCCGCAGGGTTCTCAGAGGGCGCAGCCTCCTTTTATCCTAAACTCCCAATGGCAAGTTTCCCTCTTCCTTTCCCTGTTAGCTGAGGTTCTCAGAAGGTACAGCCTTCCTGAACTGCCTACCAAATATTTCTCCCCCTTGAACCTATTTTACCCCAAAGTTCAGAAACTCCAGCTTGTGCAGACCCTTGTTTCAGGACACGAGATATCTGGACTCTGGAACAAACCTGCTGCCCAAAGTTAATAGAGACATTAGGACCCATTTCAAAGACACACATAGCTTCACCCATCAAATTGTTTGTAAAGACATTAACTTTCCTCTCAACAGCCACATAACCAGGTCCAATTTGCTCTGAAATAGGAGGTTCCCTAACACTACCCACATTTCGCAGCACCTGATCAAACTACAGTAATTTCATGATTACAAGCCGCACCTGATTATAAGCCGCAGGTCCGGGTGTCTGCAACATTTCGTTCTTTGTCCATATATAAGCTGCACCAGATTATTAGCTGCACTTTCGTTCTCAGCGAGGATCCCTGTGCAACTTTCACAAAGTTGCCAGTTAGTAACAGAATTATGTGATCACGGGGTTTGCTGGCTCAGCCCTGCTCAGGGCGGCCGCCAGGGAGAAGCCCTGGCCCCGCTTACCACTGCCACCGGGAAGCAGGGGAGCGGCGTGCCCGGGCACTGCCTCCGGGAAGAGGGAGAGGGGCATGCCCAGCTGCTGCTGCCGGGAAGAGGGAGAGGGGCGTGCCTGGCCACTGCCGCTGGGAAGAGGGAGAGGGGCATGCCCAGCCAGTGCTGCCGGGAAGAGGGAGAGGGGCGTGCCTGGCCGCTGCCGCTGAGAAGAGGGAGAGGGGCATGCCCAGCCGGTGCCGCCAGGAAGAGGGAGAGGGGCGTGCCTGGCCGCTGCTGCTGGGAAGAGGGAGAGCGGCGTTCCCGGCCACTGCCACCGGGAAGAGGGAGAGGGGCATGCCCAGCTAGTGCCACAGGGAAGAGGCAGAGGGGTGTGCCCGGCCACCACCGTGCCCCCTGGGGCTGTGGAGTGCTGCCATGCCCCCTGGGCCCGGGCAGCGCTGCCGCTGCACCACCACTGCCCCACCGCCTGGGGCCGGGCAGGCTCCGGCTTATCTTGGGGCTACTACTGGCTCAGTCTTCTGGGTTGGGAAATTTCCAAAATTTGTTCGTATACGTGTGTCTCCTGAGTGTAAGCCACATTTCTGGTTTGGGAGCAAAATTTTAGTCAAAATGGTGAGGCTTATAATCGTGAAATTACTGTAATTAATTGATGGACCATGTGGTAAAAGAGGTCCCAAACAGAAGCAGAACACATGGTATATCTCATGCTTTGTCATTTGAAGGGTGGTTTTCCATTACTGAATGAAGTGGAATGAAGGATTCCTAAAATATATAAAGGCCTGGTATTTTTAATGGGCTTCAGAATGTCTAAACGTGGTATTTCACAAAACAGCTAGTCTTATGCTATGATCTAAAAACAAGACAATGGATGGAAATACAGTGGAAAAGAGACTCATAACTGTGTCTTTCTGTTAGAAGATTGTTCTCGTTTTCCTGTGATTTTCTCAAGCTTTAACAATTTGGTCTACATGTTCTATTCTAAGAGTCTGACTGAGATCCTTAAGTACCGGTCAAAATAGTTTTCCACTATTCCTTAGTTAGAGAAAATACAATGCTTTGTCAATGTAATTATGCTTGGATGAGAAGAAATTTGCACTTTCCTTACTTTGTTCTTACAACTGACTGTAGCTGAATTGCAATCAGAAATTCTGTTTTGAAAGGACCATAAAGCAACAGTGGCAGAAAGCTTAGCCAGTAGATAATGAAAACTATCCTAATTTAATTTTGTTCCTTTCATATGTATGTGCCATAGCATAATCCGTATTACATGAGCTATTTTTTCAGAAGGAAACAGTTGAACTCGAATATGTCAAGAAAATTAACCCACAAACACCAGAGGTTTATGTCCAAAAAGGAGACAGAGAAGTCCTGCAACTTCATTCAAATAAAGGGAGAGGCCATGGGGTATTTCTCTTGAGGTCTCTCAAATTTTTAGGCGATGCAGCCTCCTTTCTATCTTAATTTTCTAGTAGCACTTCCCTCTCTCTTTCCCCATTGGCTGAGGTACTTGAGATGTACAGACTTCCCAAAATGCCTAATACCTAAGACCCCTTCTGTGGGAAAGACAGGATTTCTGGACACTAAATTAATATGATTATGCAGAAGCTGATTTATTGTTTACATTTAGCCTTAATTATATGTTCTAAAACTACTGTCCACGTGATCATGCATTTCTTGATTGGTGCCTCTATATTGTCCATGCGCCCTGCACAAGTCTTTCAGGTTAGGTGATTGTTCAGAGCTTCACCACCTATCTTTATCTTAGGTCTTTTAATTTTGGCACATTGTTTTTCATTTTTTTCTTTCTCAATTTAGCATAGTTTACATTTCAGTAACCTTGAAGGGTTTCAAAAAGTTAAGATTTTTTTTTTAATTGGCTCATTTATGTACCTGTTATAAACATTGCTCTAAACTAAAAAATATGCAGAAAAACAGCTAGGTATGGGAAAGTATAGTAAAGTACAGAGAAAAACATCTAAGCAGCAAAATATGGAGAAAAACAGCTAAATATGGTTTGGCTGGTGCACTTGATACAGACCATGGCTTAGACTTGTTCAGACATGGCCCAGATTTGCTCAGTATTATGACACCCTTCTAATGTATAACCCCCCTCACACACACACACAATTTTTCTTTTTCTTTGTATGTGTTTTTTTTTTCTAAATGTGGAGATCTAGCACAGTTTTAAGTGAGTAACAGTCAGTTGCTGGTGTCAATTAGTGGAATTCCTATGGAATTTATGGTTTCCCCCATTGCTTCTTTCATCTCATCGTATCTGGCCTTATCTACCATCAGGCCCACAGTTTTTTTGTAAAGACACCTCCTTCTCATTCTTTTCAAATAGCAGATCAGTTTATTTCTAGAAGAGTAAGAGCAAGCCTTTTGATTCCTGTGGCTGCCTCCCACAGCATCTGTATTGCTGGCAGCAGTAGAGCTTAAGCATGGAGGACAAGGAGATGCTCACCCATGGGGGGTGATACCAACTTTTCTGGAATGCAAGCACTCTGTGATGGGCTGTGGCCACACATCAGGAAGCAGTATGATCTACGATTATCCCATACAAGCCAGTCTCTACAACATCTGCTGCCCCACTTCATCCTCAAATGAGCTTTTAGACTGCAAGCAAATGTTCTTCCTACAAACATTTAACCCTTGAGTGAAAATCCCTTGGTGAGAAATGCTACCTGGCCCACCCCAAAAAAATACTGCTTCCATAGCTTTGCTAGGCAGAGCTGCTAAAGTGAGCATTATGATTATCCTTGAGGTGAGCAACTTAAACTCTAGGATTTTGGTCACGAGGCATTTCTCTGAAGGAAGAAAATATTCATATGCCTAGCTCAGAACAAATCTGAGGGCAGCAGCCTTCAACTGCACATAGCAATGAGCAGCAAGTGCTGGGTATCTCCTCCACTAGCACACCTAGGTCTGCCAAGAGAGAACATCTGTGCACAGAAATAACATTGACTGTTACACTCCACTGAGATAGTTCAGTCTGGTCCAAATTAGGGAGCATTCACATAAACTATCAATAAAAACGTAGGGACAGTTAACTGCAGAGCAGCACATCTGGGTGTGAGAGAGCCTAAGGAACAAGGAAATGTTTCTGAACATGCAATGGCATGTTATAGGGTACCACTCTAAAAAGAGGGAGCCTGGCTAAGGGTTGCTGCCTAAAGTACCTGCTCCTTTAGCTACTTGGGCCCTATTCTCCCTGACATTGTTTTTCATTGGTGAAACTGGGTTCTCTAGTCCTATTTACAGAACTCCAGAAAGATTCTGCTGCCTCAAGTTGGCCGTTTACTGCAGACTTTTTCTGGTAAACAACAGCATTCCCCAGAATAAGTGTTCAACCTGTCTGTCTGATTTCAGGCAGTGGTGAAGAGCCTCTGCTGTTGTAATCCAGGGGACAGAAAGCATTTCTAGCCTATCAATAAGAAAATACTAGGAATGTAACAAGTGCCTTACCTACTATGCCCAGTGGTTTCAGGATATTCTGTGCTTTTGCTTCTATTCTTCATGATATTTTTTTACATGGGAAGGAACAAGTGCTCTGCAACTCTGAATGTCAAACCAATACTACTCAGCTTCAAGATGTGATGCTCTTTTAGCTGGCAGACAAATAAAGCCTTTTGTAATAATCTGAACTTCAGGGCAGATAGACAAGTACACTTGGCACCAAGAGTCTATTTGGTGAATATGTATTCATCTGGAGACTGACAGAAAACCAAAACTGATCCATTATGTTGTACTAAGTTTGTCTTTAGGAAAAAAGTGAGGCCTCAAAACATAACTGCTGATGGGTGCAAGAAAGAATCAAACACATATTTCTCTAGAGGGTTTGGAAGAATGATCCACAAAAAAAGGACAGCTGCTCAGTACTTCAGCTGTCTCATTTCTGACTGTCCTGCCACTGAGTGAACACTCATCACTGGGGGTTTCATTGACCTTGCTAGTCCCCTCCATTGAGATTACATCCAAGCCAAATGATGCAGCTGAAGATTCTGTCTCACTTTGTGAGCAAGTTTCCAGTCACACTGAGTTCTCAAATGATTCAGATTTAGAGAGTTCACCAGTGACCAAGAAGACATAGGTACTATGTGAAATTGAAGTGAATGCAAGCTGGAAATTTGTTTTTACAGGAACAGAGTCAGACTGAGCTCCTAAGGCAAATTTTCTGTTCTCCAAAATAATTCGGTTTTCTGCAACAGACCCTTGAAAGATACTATGTACTTCTGTGATGCAAGCAGAAAAGCTTACAGCTCTTAATCTTACCAATCCACCTATTAAAATCTTAATTTTGATTCCTGGACTGAAGAAGAAAGAGACGAACAAAGAAGCTCCAATTCTGCACTCTGCACCTTCTTCCCAAGAGCAACTCAAGTCCCTCTTTCCTCCGTGTTTGCATAAAAGTTTAACACCCCTGAAAAAAATGACGGTTTCCTTGGCTTGTCACCTGTGGTGTCAGGGAAGAAAACTGGAAAAAATTACCTGTCTTCCTGCATTAATGGGACAGTGAGTGTGAGACATATGAAAAATAAATCATTGACCATGAAAATAACAGAGGAAACAAGCTTTATTTTTATTATTCGAAATTTTTGTGCGTGATAAAGGTACACATTTGACTCCGGTTTTCTTACAAGACAGAGTAATTTTTTTTGTCAGCTGAAGCATTATGAATACCATGGCAGCATGGCACGCAGGAAGCTAAAACTACACACACACACACACACACGTGCGCGCGCGCACGCACACACACAAACACTTTGATGTTTCATCCTCGACCTTAAGGAGAAAAAGTCTTTATTTAGCCTAATAGGGATTTTAAAAAAACAAACAAAAACATCATGGCCAACAAAAAACCAAGTGAGAAGAATATTTCATTATGAGTGTCAAAAGAGCACAAGGTTTACATACACACAAAACATATATTGACTTACAAAGATGGAATGTACAAAAACTTTTTAAAAAATGAAAAAAAGAACTGGAAAAACTCTGAAACTGGAAAGCTGCAGCATATCAATTGGTAGAGATTTCTATCAGTGGCTGCTGCCATACACTACGCAACTTAGGGAACATTTCCATGTCATAAAGGCAAAGGAAAAGAGTCTGGGTTAAGGCTGTGTTGCTCACAAACATCAACTGAAGTGCTGTACATTTGTCAGAAATAAAATAAAATGTTAGGAATCTTCCTACTCCATAGCACAAATACCTTTTGTACACTTTCCGTGAACAGGTCAGATAATCACTGCTTGAATTCTTGAAGAAAAGTTTGGCTTTACATCATGATTTCATAACGAGCTGTCTCCCACAACTGAAAGTCTTTTTTTTATAACAAATACAACATATTGGACACTTAGAATTCTCGTTATGGCAATACTAGATCCTTATTATAAAAAATACTGACATAAAATCAAAAGCTCTCTGGCTTTTACGGAACAGATGAGCATTTACTAGTAAGTAATAGTCTTCATCTTAATGAGAAAAATGCTTGCCTAAAGAATTTTCATTTTCTTTTTCAATACATATGTGCATTTAGCCTATGTAAAACTTTCCTATTATTTATATTATATTTATCTGACCAGATTTTTTTATTCTATTCACAAAACAATTAAAATACAGTGGCTAGTTTGTCCTAAAATGCTCCATATAACACAACCTCTAATAACCCTTTGAGATTACTTTTGAGTTGAAGATTAGTTAAATGAAGCACACACTTTCACCATTCATGCTATGCTGCTAGTCAATTAGCATTCCAGGGAAGTCAAGGGGACATTTGGTTATACCTGGAATCTGGCAGCAGTGGGCCTATTAATAAATGCTAACAATTCAGCAAATCACATAGTGCAACTCTGACCTTCCCTTAATTAGATGAGAAAAAAGTCTGCCAGCTTTTAAGTGCTCTATGCCAATTTGAAATTGAAGTTGACAGCATTTGCTTCCAGAAATAACTTCAACTTAGTGGTATTTTTCAGGTGCTGCTCTGCTGATAATGTGTGAAAATCCAAAAGACTACTCAATTGTAAGAAAAAATCCGCAAAACCTCTAATAGCTTTGAGCTGTGTTGTGAGGGGGTTATGTGCAGAATTCACTATTTCATCAGAATGCACTAGGTTCACAAGGGTTATCTAAAATCCTGATAAACAATGCTGGTCCTAAGGACTGAAAAGCTTTTGAAGAAAAGTGTATGCATAAAATAGCACAGTCTTAAGTATCTTTTTTGATATATACGTTAGGATCTGATTTTCATGCTTCTCGAAGGTCTGGACAACAGATGATTTGGCAGTGTTTTCTGAGGGGTAAACATGCAAGCTTAGCAAAATTGTATTCTAAAAATCCATATTTGGAATTAAAAATGATAACTGACAGCCACAGCACATTCTTAAAAGTGTTTATCTCAATCTGTACAACCCTTCTCTTTATTACCAAATACAGTTCAAAGGCCTTTTCTTCATTGATGTGCCATTTAAGCATCTTCCAATGTCAGAAAGTGTTGTAAGTACACTTAGAGTGAAAATTTGATCTACAGCTTTGTTAAATTTTGATAGGACAGTTTATTTCTAATGGCTGAGATACATCTTCAGAATTTTAGGACAAACTCTGTTCAAGCAGAGGATATTTTGTTCTCTTAGTAATAACAATCTTGAGCTTTAATATTCATAAATGTTACCACCAGTTTCTTAGCTTCATTATACAGTCCTTAAGCTTCATGCACAAAATATTTATTCCAATGAAATAAGGAAACGTATATTCGCACATAAAATTGTAAATTGCTTCTATGTGCAAAAAATAAACAAAGGAAAGAAGAAATATCTTTAGGAAACAGTAATTAAAACCCAAACAAACCCCCACTTAAGAACCTTGGGGTCTGCAAGTCAAATACAACTTTACAAAAAACCATTAGTTTTTCTAAACTTCATCAAAACAACCACCTTAACATTTTAGAAATAAGACAAATACTTATAACAAGAAATTTTATCAAATATTTCTCTCCATTTTGCAAACATGCTTGAAATACTCCCAATACTCCCAATACCCAATGCCCTTTTGTTTCAAGGTCCTAAAAATGAGAAAAGAAAGACAGCACTTCCCAGGTTATTGTAAGCATTGACAGCAAGCTCACAGCTCCACAAACACTTAAAAGTGAGCACTAGTCTATCTATAATCCGGCTACAACCTTTGACCACTGGATATAGAAATAAGAATAAAGCCAATGCTACAAGTTCATTCTTAAAAAAGCCCCAACAAACCAGACATTAAAACAGAACTATGCCTGTAAACATTTCCAGTTAAATTAATACTTCAACAAAGAACACAGTAGAGAGATCTGGCAGAGGAAGAAAGGTGATTTTTCAGAGTACTGTCATTGTCAAATATCATACATGTTCGAGTTTGCTGAAATAACCCACATTTACTTTTTTTTATATTTTTATGTTAATTGGTCATACATACATACATACATACAAACAAATTGGAACAAATCTCACAGTCCTTGTTTTGTCCTCTAACAAAATTCCCTTTGATGAAGGACTTCGGGGATTGGTTCAAATTCATTTTTATTTGTAATGTATTTTTTCTCACATAAAAACAAATAGCTTTGGTAACCCTTGGCTTTCCTATACAACCTCTGTTTACAACAGTTCCTTTGGTTGTATAACGTAGGTCCTCCACAGGGGTACTTCTCTAGCTTTCTGTCCTGTGTGAAGCTGCATTTTATTTTAGAGGTTAATACAATGAGTTGCCGTAAGGAAACATGGCAATGAACACGTATGAAAGAGCGGCACACATGAAGTTAATTGGCTTGAAATTGTAGTAACCCTGATCCTAATGAGCTAGTTTGGTGTCAGAAGGTCTGTGGTTATACAGAAAGTCCGCTCCCACTAATGTATCGCTACAATTAAGTTTTTCCAGAGCTTTAGAAATGTCAGGTCTGTGCAAAGTCCTTCCTGTACATTGAGCAAGAGAAAGAGTAAAAAACAGCTGCATGAAACAATCCTTCATTAATTCCACATGAGTAGGGAATTTGCATTGCTTCTCACAGTGCTAAACACTGAGCTGTCTGACAGAGCTAGATGGATTTTGTGAGACTTAACCTTATACTAAAAGGACCTACTTGTTATACACAGTAAGACTGAAGAATGTTAAAAGTGTAATACCTACCATGATAATGAGATCGAGAAGATTCCCAGGATCACCTCTGGATTAAATAATATGTAAGAATGATACTTCTTTAAATTTGTAAGCTCTAAGCAGGAGCTATCCTTCACAGTCATCAAAAAGCTTTGGGGACTTTTCCCAAACTTTTCTCATTTTTGTGTTATTAGTTAATTCTAGTTTCATAGGTTGCAGTTTGTGTTTAATTTCATAGGGTCTTTATGATTTAAGTTACAGAAGATTTTTTTTAATAACACTTACAACAAGAAGTTCAGTGAGAAACATAAGAGGTGCAAGTCCTATGTAAACAAGGTAAGTTTGGAAATTATCACAAGAAATCCATAAGAGACTTCTTTGTTATTAGAAATGAATGCAAAGTAGGAGATACCCTGCACTGGATCTCTAAGATGAGTCTTTTCTTAAGGGTGGGTAATTATCCAGCTCCAGAGCTCATTTCTACTGTAAGTATCGATAGACCTTGAAACAGTGATTTCCAGAGTCTGCGACTACAACATGGCCGTCTGAAGTAAGAGCCAGACCTTGAGGACCATAAAGTGGGTCAGCAGAGGTGTTAATGTAGGATAAAAATGATCCGCTTCCATCAAAAACCTTGGAGGGTGAGAAAGCACAGAAAAATGTTATGAAAAGAAAAGGAAAGTAGAGGACACAAGTTTGCTCTCAGTTATACTGTTACACTTCTCATTTCTGAAACAGTTGACATACAATAGAATAAACAAGGGCAAAATCTGTTCTGTTATCTCACAATATGCAAGTTTATATATAAATGTGTGTTCTTATGAAAAAGAACTAATTATAGCTGCCAGAATATTTGGTAAGAATTAACACACAATGAAATAATAATAATAACAACAACAACAACAACAACAACAACAACAACAACAACAATAATAATAATAATAATAGTAATAATAATAATAATAATAACAATAATAATAATAATAATAATAATAATAATAATAATTAAAAAGAACCTTGGCCTTTCCTTGTTAAAAATAGTCAACTATAATAAATAAAATTTAATTTGAGTTGGGAACTCAACCAACACCTTGTTTTCCTAACAGATATTACTGTTGTGGCTAGCCTGATTCTTAGGTTTCCACACAGAGAAAACCAGGAATTTGTTTACCCTGTTGACAGTGCTTCCTGAGAACAACTCAGAAGCAGCTCCCTTGGTTTTATATTCGGTGGAAATAATGCATACACTTATTTATTAGGTATTCTTTGGCAAATAAGAAGACCTTG
This sequence comes from Turdus rufiventris, assembly GCA_013186435.1. Classification (NCBI taxonomy): domain Eukaryota; kingdom Metazoa; phylum Chordata; class Aves; order Passeriformes; family Turdidae; genus Turdus; species Turdus rufiventris. Next base: position 2,703,023 of record PYHW01009688.1, on the reverse strand, counting down.
CACTTAAAAGTTAAAAAGAGTGCAACTCTCATAACTTAAAAGCAGAAAAATTTCTCAATTTAAAAAAGATGATAAAAATCTGCTGCATTCACCTCAGGTCATTTGCTTTTTCATATTTTCCACTACATCTCTGATCTTCTGTTATGGTGATTATAAATTACAGTAATTTCACGACTATAAGGTGCACCTTAAAGCCTAACATTTTTATCAAAACCTGGAAGTGCGCCTTATAATC
>PYHW01009688.1:2672014-2692100 GCA_013186435.1 Turdus rufiventris | reverse complement strand
TAGGATGTCCCATGCTCCTATTTCATGGTACATTCTCGTAGGTGGGGTTGCAGGTAAAAAATAGGAATGATCCTAAAATAAAGCCACCTGGGTTCCCTGAGGATAGCTACTACTAAGCCACTACACAACCTTTTTTAGTCTCCAGTAAAGAAAATTCCAGGGAGTAGATCTTGCAGCTAAAGGACTATGCTTAGCCAACATGCAATGGTCTTGTGTCAGTTTTATGTTCATGTACATATACTGGTATAAATTGCAAAATATTTAGGCAAATTCTACCTAATTGAATCATACTAAAATATCCCCAGGGAAAACTATTAAAAATTATTTTGTATTCACTGGGGGAAATATATCAGCTGACCTACAAAATGTATTCAATTTGCATAACAACAAAGCAGCAAAACCATAAATCAAATGCAAATATGTAGATGGTATTTCTTTTGGGGTGATTAAATCATATTCCCTTTTCCTTTGGGATGCTGCACGGTTGTCTGCTTGAGCATTGCAGCACCTTCTTACCATCTTTCCAGAATTCCTATGGGAAATTACTCAGACCCATGAGTAGGGTGTCTTCCTGCCCATATAAACACATATGGAAAAATATAATAAATAAATCACATACTATATTAATAGGCACTCAGTACTGGAAAGAGTAATAAAAATCACTATTCTTGGGCCAGGTTTAAAATATAATTTGCAAGCAGCAATAAAGTATGGCCGGTTTGCGTATGCTTTTTACTAAAAATCTGTTCCCAGTTTAGATCAAAATATGCTGATGACACATTACTGGATTTGGCTGAGCATACTCTTTTTATATTTTTATTTCAGAAAGTTTCTTAGAATTATAGGTTTGATTATTTGGAACAGAACATTATGAAACTCAGTCACTCCCATTAAGTGTATGGAAGGAGAGTATTTTCAGGCTTTTTTCCATTAGAAATTAATACAATATAATGAATCATGTAAACTCTTAATACAAATAATGAGTTTAATTGAATTCAGTCAGGGACATTATGTCCTTTATTTTATAGGCTCTTAGGAATTTAGACTGGTTTTCAAACATGTGTTTATGAAGTCACCCTACCAGTCTGGAAAATATTCTACTGTTGGATATTTCTAGAAGAAAAAAAAAAATTAGCTAGCCAGCATAAATATTTATGAAGGCTTTTCCACTGTAGAAGTAGGCATGTTAGGGCTAAGTTTAAATTTACTGATCTTGTTGCTGTCTGAAAGATCCAAGATTGTCAGGGATTAATTACAAACATTCAACAAACCATCATTTCCTGTTTGAGAACTTCTCTAATAAGGAAAAATAGCTTTATCATACATTGCAACATCACACAATAAGTGGATTTATCATTCATGTGACCGTTATAATTCAACTGTGACTGTTTAACCACACTACCTATTCCCATTAGAACATGCAACCAGCTTCAGAGAGCTCTTTCCTTAATTCTACTAGTGAGATAAGGAAGAAGTCTGACATATAAAATGTTTCCTTTAATCATTTCCCACTTGATCTTGACTTGCAGAGCCCTGTTCAGTTGATAACAAGCTTGCAATCTTATATACAGTAATTTCATGACCATAAGGCGCACCAGACTATAAGGCACACGTCTGTCAGTCAGCAAATTTCGCAACTTTGTACATTATACAAGGCACACTGGACTATAAGGCTCACTCTTTTTTTTGCTGCGAAGATCCGCGCCCGCGCAATGAAGTAACTAATTAGTAATGGAATCCCGGGATCGTGGAGTTTACTGGCATGTGCTCAAATTGGAAACATTTTAACAGATTGGTGTAGCCTTTAAACGCAGCACCAAGCATCCTCCCCAGGCGCAGGGCCCGGCACTCCTGCCTGCCCCCGGTGCTGGCTGGTGAGGCAGGGCTCAGGGTGGCCGCGGCTTGTGGCTGCCACGGCTCGGGGCGGCCACTGTTCACACCTCGGGGTTGCTGCAGTTCAGGGCAGCTCGGGACCGCAAGTGGCTTGGGGTGCCTCAGGACCGGGCGGGCTTGAATCAGTCCCACTTTTCCCCTGCTGGGGCTGTGCAGGCTCGGACTGGCCCCGCCCCCCCACTGGGGCCGTGCAGGCTCGGATCAACCCCTCCGCCCCCTCCACTGGGGCCGTGCAGGCTCGGATCGGTCCCGCTTTTCCCCTGCCAGGGCCGGGCGAGCTCAGATCGGTCCCGCTTTTCCCCTGCCGGGGCTGGGCAAGCTTAGATCAGCCCCGCCCTGCCTCCACTGGGGCTGTGCAGGCTCAGATCGGTCCCGCTTTTCCCCTGCCAGGGCCGTACAGGCTCGGATCGGCCCCCCCACCCCCTCTGCTGGGGCCATGCAGGCTCAGATTGGCCCCACTTTTCCCCTGCTGGGGCTAGGCAAGCTCGGATCGGCCCCGCCGCCCCCCCACCAGGTTCGACGCGGCTTGGGACCGCCCACAGCTCAGGGCCGCCTGCTCCCTCTCTCCCCGTCTGGCTGCTGCTGGCCAAGGGCTGCCCAGTCCCTCCCACTCCCCGCAGCTCAGCTCACAGCTCACACTTCCGGATTTGCAAATGTCGCAGTTTTGTACATTATATAAGTGGCATCGCACTATAAGGCACACTTCCGGGTTCGGGGGAAAATTTTATTCAAAAGGGTGCGCCTTATAGTTGTGAAATTACTGTACAGCTCTTCAAGACTAGAAAGAAAACAATTATCTTCTGAGAGGAACAGAAATCATTCTCTTGGCTCTGTTGTCCAGTTACATCACTAGGTCTGGATGCCACACTGGTGAGGAGCTGGTAGAGCTGCTTCAACATGCCCTCTCTCCTTAGCCTAGTGCTGTATCTGCTGCAACAGTTTTCTTAGCAATTTCAGAGTCCTTGCCAGAGGAAGCCAGCACTGTTATCTGCCTTTTACAGGTGAAGATAATAAAGCACTGGAAAGTGGAATGGAAGATCAGTAATCACCCTTGAGATCTGTGGCATAGCCGGAAAGAGAAGCCCCAAATTGTAAGACCCAATTTGATTCTCTATCACTTCCAGGATAATACAGCCTTTCATGTGAAGAAGCTCATGTTTTGGTGTAACCTTAGATTAGGGCTTGTCCGCCTCTGCATTTATGTAAGTTTGACAGCCTTGAGAAAAGAGACCTCTGTCGTTGTTGCTGCCAGAACTGAGGAAGGTGACATTTTTCTGCCTGGCAGTGGAGGTTGCCAAGGGGAGTTAGTCCAGTGATGTAATCAAGGACATGCCTGGGCCTGGCTCCAGGGAAATTTGCCTTATGGCTCACATGACTATTAAAATTCCACTAAGGGAGAGTGAGTGTAATAAATACAGAAGGAAGGGGACAACACAAAAAATATTTAGATTAAGCTCAACACAGCCCCCTGTTATTGCTGAGTTAACAACTAGAAGGCCACCTGCATCAGAGGTCTTACACAATGACTTGTAGGCAGAGTCCTTTGAAGGCACATGCCATTATCTCTCTCTCTCAGTTATTTAAGCAAGTGGTGCCCAATTTAATGTGACAAGGCCTCTGTAAGAATTAACACTGCCAACACACAAGAAATTACAAGGCTTTGCTCAGAATCCCATAGGCTAGATCTGTTATATCTATATTCTGTGCCTCCAATATATTTAATTTAACCCCACCACAGAATAATATCTTGAGCTGGAAGGGACCCACAAGGACCATCGAGTCCAAGTCCTGGTCCTACACCATCATACCTAACACAAGGCTCATCCCTTCATGGCATTGACTGTCCCCTATATCACAGCCTCACCCTCAGTGGACATGACCTCCCAACCCTGTGTGTGTCCCCCCACAGTTCCCCCAGGCCCTGTGCTCATCCCACCTGCATCCCTCCTCCCCAGCACAGCTGTCCAGCTATGCTGTGCAGTACAGGATCCCCTGACCAAGTGCTGCACCAATACAGGACATCCTACTCCCATTACAGCTCCTCAGTGTGCCCATTGCCCATCTGTGTCTCCATCCCAGTGCTCCCCAATACTTTGTTCCTGCTCTCCCCATGTACAGTAATTTCACAACTATAAGGCGCACCCTTTTGACTAAAATTTTGGCCCAAACCTGAAAGTGCGTCTTATAGTCCGGTGCACTTTATATAATGGACAAAGTTCGGAAAATTGCGAACCCAGAAGTGTGAGCCGTGATCTGCGGGGGGACCCAGCAGGGCCATGGCTGCTGGGTGGAGGTGGGGCTGCGGGCTGCTGGGTACCGGCAGGGCCATGGGGCTGCGGCAGCCGGGTGCAGGGGGGGCTGGGGGCCCATGGCGCCCCTCCTGTCGGGTACAGGTGGGTCCAGGGCCCCGAGGTTTCCGGGTATCAGGTGGGCCCAGGGGACCGCGGCGCCCCAGCGGGCATGCCCCAGCCCCGTGGAGGCAGTGCTGAGCGGCAGCAGGCATGCCCCGGCCCTGTGGAGGTGGGAGGGAGCGGCGGCAGGCATAGCCCAGCCCTGGGAAGGTGGCGTGGAGCGGCAGCAGGCATGCCCTGGCCCCGTGGAGGCGGGGCAGAGCGGCGGCAGGCATGCCCCGGCCCCGCCAAGTACAGGCGGGCCCAGGGGCCCGTGGCACTGCTCCTGCTGGGTACAGGCTGGCCTGAGGGCCCATGGTTGCCGGGTTGAGGCAGGGCCTCAGCCAGTAACTGCATAGGGGGAGCTGGGGGCGGATCCTCGCTGGGAAAAAAAAAAGTGCGCCCTATAGTCCAGTGCGCCTTATATAATATACAAAGTTGCAAATTTTGCCAACTCCTGGGGGTGCGCCTTATACTCCGGTGCAACTTATGGTTATGAAATTACTGTACCTTCTCTGCTACCTGCCGTCCACCCAGCTCCTGCACTTATATGTTTATGCCTACCCTCTGTATAAAAAACATTTTTTTTCTCTCATAAATATGGCTTACTGCATTCAATCTAAAAATAGTATTTTATACCATTGGTGTTTCATTTCATGATGTTCTAGTCCCAAGAACTATGAAGTCTGATGTATTAATTTATATTAACCATGCAAACAGTGTTACACAACTTTTCCATTTTTTGAAATCCAACAAAAACATTGACTGAAAACAAATGTAAACTTCATATCAGAGGAACTACATTAATAAATATTTTCCCAATACCTGTCTCCCTGCTACTACCCTGGTAGTATATTGCACAGAGGGTCCCAGCTTTTTCCTCCAGAACTGGCACCATCCAAAATGCTGGATTTACAGCATGTCTTAAGAAGGCAGGAAAACAAACCCTCCATGCTCTATGTCCAGATCAAGCCAGTTCACATTAAAGATGTTAATAATTATTTAAAACACACTTAGGATACTCAGAATATTTGGATTCTTAACTAAATTACATATTTCTTTGGGTTTGTTTTGGTGTTTTGGTGTTTTAATTTCATTTAAGGACTTCATCCAAAACCAAGGTTTTCCTGTTGTTGGGGGTTGGGAGGGTTTTTACTCTTCCTCTTCTGTGGAGAATTTTCCCATTATCATGCTAAGGAAGTCGGCTGGGTGGCTCCCTCAACTTTTGATGCTCAAGACAAAAGGGATGGGTGGGGACTGTCTCCCTCCCTCTATTGAGGGGTTTGGGGAATCTGAGTGGCTGGGGTTGTTTTTGGGTTTTTTCCCTTCCTTGGGACACTCACCAGTCCAAACGCTGAGAAGTTTCTCTGCAGTGGATTTGCCCTGCACCCTGCCCTGCTACAGCCTCCTGCCTCTGAGACCACCACTGAGAACCGGAATCCAAGCGGTGAGCAGGAAGTTCTTCCTTCACCCTTCTTCCACCTGGGACACGGCCCTGCCGCCTCCGCCTCCCTGCTCCCGCCTGCTGCAGCTGCTGCGGCTGCGAGGGGCCTGCCCTGGTCCCCACCGGGACCATGTGGAGGAAGAGAGTGTCAGAGACTGGAAAAGGAACTGGGACTGAGTTTTTTTCTGTTTTGTCACTGATTTTCATAGCTGATGTTGTTCTTGTTTGTCTTGTAGATATATACAGTAATTTCATTACCATAAGGCGCACCGGACTATAAGGCGCACCCCCCCGCGAACTGGCACATTTCGCAACTTTGTAGATCATATAAGGCGCACCGGACTATAAGGCACACCTTCTTTTTGCTGCGAAGATCCGTGCCGTGTGCAACAAAGTAATGAATTAGTAACAGAATCCCGCAATCGTGGAGTTTACTGGCATGTGTTCAATTTGCAAACATTTTTCAAAGATTGGTGTAGCCTTTAAACGCAGCCTCAAGCATCCTCCCTGTGCACGGGGCCTGGCACTCTCGCCTACCCCCAGTGCCAGCTAGTGAGGCAGGGCTCAGGGCGGCGGCGGTTCGGGGTGGCTCGGGGCTGTGGCCGCGGCAGGGGCCAGCGGCGCTTTCGGGGCAGGCAGCACTGTTTATGGGACTGCAGCGGCAGTGGTGGCCGACGCTGCTTACAGGGCCGTGGCGGCACTGTTTATGGGGCAGGTGGTGCTGTTTTCAGCGCTTTCCCGCGGCACTTTCTCGCCTCTTTTTGGCACTTTCTCGTGGTGCTTTCCCACGGTGCTTTCTCACTGCTTTTCTGCACTTTCCTGTGGCGCATTCTCGCCGCTTTTCGGCACTTTCTCACAGCACTTTCTCACGGTGCTTTCTCGCCGCTTTTCTGCGCTTTCCTGCGGCACTTTCTCACTGCTTTTTTGCACTTTCCCGCGGTGCTTTCTCACCGCTTTTTTGTGCTTTCCCGTGGCGCATTCTCACCTCTTTTCCGTGCTTTCCCGCGCTTTCCCGCGGTGCTTTCTCACCGCTTTTCTGTGCTTTCCCGCGGCGCTTTCTCGCCACTATTCTGCACTTTCCCGTGGCGCTTTTTCGCTGCTTTTCAGCACTTTCTCGCCTCTTTTTGGCTCTTTCTCGCGGTGCTTTCCCACCACAATTTCTCGCCACTTTTCAGCGCTTTCCCGCGGCACTTTCTTGCTGCTTTTCGGCACTTTTTCGTGGCGCTTTCCCATGGTGCTTTCTCACCGCTTTTCGGCGCTTTTGTGCAGCGCTTTCTCGCTGCTTCTCAGCGCTTTCCCACGGTGCTTTCTTGACGCTTTTCAGCGCTTTCTCGCGGTACTTTCCCGCGGCACCTTCTCGCTGCTTTTTGGCACTTTCCTGCGTGCTTCTTGGAGCTTCCCCATGGCCGTGCCGCTTCCTCCTGCTTCTCCCCAGCCAGCGGCCGTGCCAGTTCCTGGTTTCCCCCATCCGGTGGCTGCGGCTCCTGCAGTTACCGACTCCCCACGCACGGCCGCAGCTGCCACAGCTCCCAGATCAGCTCGCAGATTGCACTTCCAGGCTCGCAAATTTTCGAACTTTGCACATCAGATAAGGTACACCGGACTATAAGGCACACTTCTGGGTTCAGGGGAAAACTTTAGTCAAAAGGGTGCGCCTTATAGTTGTGAAATTACTGTAAGTGAAGAACTGTTATTCCTAAACCCATACCTTTGCCTGAGAGCCCCTTACTTTCCAAATTATAATAAATTGGAGGGAGGGAATTTTCAATCTCCATTTTATGAAGAACTCCTGCCTTTTACTTGCAGTACCTGTCCCCCAAACCAGGACACCTGTGTAGCTGCACGATTTCAAAATTACTTGAAAAGTAAAACCACATTCTCTCTGTAAATGAAAATAATTCGTATATTTTTAACACTTGCTATACATTTTAGTATTGTTTTATTTTAGCTTGAAGTCTGTACGCAATCTGGATACTTCTAAAATGTACACACCTGTTTCTCAGGTGGAGGTCACTGAGGACTACACAAGCACAATCACCTATTTGCATTTGTCACTTAGCAAAAACTATTCAGAGAAAGGTCATTTCTTGCTGCACACACAAGCAGCTCAGAGCTTTTTGGTCATTGGACTGCCAGAAAATTAGCCAAACAGGCCATATCCGTCCAATGCAGGACTCCATAACTAAGTAACTATGGTAGAAGTTTCCCTGCAGGTCCATTATCCTGATGACCAGTGAGTACTGCTAACATCTTCCAGAGGTGGCTGTCTCTAGTTTGCATCACCAGATTTGGTATCATGCATTCAGAGAACAGCAACAAATGGAGGAAACCTTTAATTCACTCTATAACTGCACCTGAACCCAAGTGAAATAAATATTGCAAGTTGCAAATCATGAATGCAGTGTAGTAGCTGCTCTCTTATTTTACTTCCATTAAAGGGATCAGAGTTGCTATGAAAATATGAGGTGTTCTTTACTTAGAATTTTTGATTTCTGAAACCTACAACATCATTACTGTCTTTCAGTTTTTTCAGTGCACAACACACTACCTGGAACACTCCTGTCTATGCTGTAGCACTGAAAAAACACCCTGGGTCACCTTTCCTTGCTTTTATTACTGTCAGGATCATACATAAATTATACATTTTATTTGCTGAGAAGTATGGAATAAAAGAGGAAGTCATCATCAGTCTGCTACCTTCTTTTTCTCATCCATATGTCACCAAAGAGCTTCATGTACTCCTTTTAAGATTTTGTGTTTGTCTATGCGCGTACAAATATCCGCATACACCCTTCTGTACAATCAGAGTACTAGTGATGTAAAGGTTGTTGAGCTAGTCCAACTAGCTTTGCTGGCACTTGCTATCCTTGACCATAAGTTAGAAAAAGGCATCTAAGCACACAGTATGGAACGTGTTGTCTCTGCTTGGTGTAACATTAGCATTACTGCTGTGATCTCCTCCTATTAATTATATCATGTGGCTGAGTCAGGGGTTTCCACATCACAACAATGGAATTTAGATTAATCTACAGCCAAGCTAAGTAGTTTCTTGAAAAACAATGTTGCTTTGCATTCCTTTGTAGGACAGAGAAATCTCAGGAGAGTTCACATGATAACTCATACCTTAAATTTTCCATCTGATGAGAATATGCTAACCCACTTGTTATCATAGTCTGCAATAATGATGTCACCACTGGGATGCACTGCCACTCCGGTTGGCCTCTGCAGCTGGCCGGGAGACCTTCCTCGTATGCCAAAACGGCTTTTGAACTGACCATCATTGGAAAATATCTGTAATAGAAAATAGGAATTCTAAAATTATGTCCATGTATGACCATCACCTATTTCTTGGAGCTTAGCCTTTACAAAGTCACTAATGAACATTATAGTCAGGAAGAGAGCTGGGAACATGAACCACTTTTACCCAGTCCATATTTGAAAGTGATATAGCTAATTTAAGAGGACCCTGATTTCAAGACCCTAATTGCACTGTTTCTTCAGTGATCTCAAAGTACTTCATAAACATTAATGAATTAGCTTTACAATATCTCTCTCAAGGGGGAGGAAATGGTATTATTCCATTGAACTGGGACACTGAGTTGGCCACAGTTAAACACTAAGTCTGTAGAAAACATAGGAATATGTCCACCAGTTGTATCCCCAAGGCAGATAACTAGACATTGAAGTTCCTCTGAAGAGACTGCAAATTACAAAGCTGATGAATGTTTGACTCTCTTTGAAAAGGCCTGGAAATTAGTTCTCATGGCATGTAGCTTGCTGGTTCTCATGTACAAGAACAATACTGCTACCATGTTCATTGCTACCTCGTGGGTAGTCGGAAGAGTGACGACAAATTGTTAATGGTAAAAAGGATACATGGCAAGCAAAAAACCCAAGAAAACTAGATTGGTATTCACACACATTACAGAAGCCAAGAAATTATGGGTGTCGGGGTGCTACCACAGAAAAGATTTGATCAGAAAGAGAAGTCAGTTAAATACACTGAAAGCCACTTGAAAATGACATCTATATGCTTTTTTTACTATTTGTACTTCCTAAAATATTTTACTTGTGGCACCTTGCTCTAGATGTACATTTGAAAACATGATAATGATAAAATTTACAATGTAAAATTATATTTACAAAAAGGCATTTTTGTAGATTATTGCACAACTTACTTTTTCATTCATTGCCAAACATAAGGAATGGAAGTAAACTCTGATTATATACTAGATATAGTACAGATCTGAAAAAGATAGCTGCCAATCAAGAAGATAGAAAGTTAGCGGATAATAAATTGAGCTTCCCTTGTATTTTCTATATCTGCCTGAATTGTACAAAATGTGTCTTTCTGAGACTAGAAAAACGGCAGAGGTGTGGGGGCAAGGAGAAAAACACTGAAAGTGGCGTGTTCTCATACCTGCACACACTGGTTGTTACTATCTGCTATTAATATTTTTCCATTTGTAGATGCAGCTACACCTTGAAGATTTGTAAATTCCCCTTTGTTTCTTCCTTTGGTGCCTAAAATGGAACACAAAGCATATAAGAAATCAGGTTAGACAGGATGAATCAGTGTCCTGGTTTAGGGCAAATTTAGGGAGTTGTAAATTGTCCTAACAATCAGTTAGGACCCAAATGCCAACATATGCAATTATTACATTTCTCATCAAAGGATTTCTATTTTGAAGAGTTCTTCTCATCGCTACAATTTCAAAGAACCCTCTCAGTAACAGATACACAATTCTACTGACAAGAGGGATTGTTCTCGCTCTTCAGCATGTGTGCCACCCAAGCCCCCATCAACGTTAATTGCCTCTTTGCCCTTCCTAAATCAGTGTTCACAAATTGCCTCTTGCATGAGGGAAGTAGTAAAAGGTTTTTACATGAGCAATGGACTTTTTAAAACTGCAGATCTTTATTCTACCGAAAGGGCAATTAAAGGGGCAGTACATGGGAACATAGAGAGAGGAGCTAAGATAACAACTTGGACAGATGGCACAGCTTTAGCTAAGTCTCCTTAGAGAAATCACAAATTTGAGATAAAACATATCACTTTTTGAAATGGATGGAGCCATTTCAAGTCAGGGAAGTTTCCTGTTCCCTCATATATAGTTTGCAGTCATATTTGCAGTCATATATAGTTTGCAGTCAAATTGTCTTAGCGGGGAAATTCAGATGAAGAACTGTCTTTGAATGAATGGGACTTGTGGGCCAATGAAGACCAGCACATGGAGATTGAATGCTTCTGGGAAAACCTTGGATTATTCTAATAAAACAGTGCCCACACACATACGAGTCTCATTTTAACCCAGGATAAATACACTCGTGAGTTACATAGAACTGTAAGTTTGTTACCCAGTGGTAAGGTAGTTATACGTAGTTAAGGTGATAAGGAGTTGTACAATGTCAATTTTTCACAAAAGTTCATTAAGTTTAGGTGGCTTTTTACTTAGATGTTTGTTCTAAGACATTCCAAGGGGAGTCATAGAGCAAACTGATGTCTTAAAAGATCAGCCCCAAAGTAGCTGGTCCAAATTACACCTGGAAGACAGGAACAGGATCCAAAGGAGGCTCGGGAGTCTAGAAAAGACTCAGGAGTCTTTAGAAAAGACTCCAGTTATGATCTTGGACTCAAAGTTACTCATAAAAAAGGAAGGAATTCTGAAACAAAACAAAAAAAGCCCACCAACTCTATCCATATCCTTTCCAAGACATGGATGCAGTGCTGTTTTTTCAGGTGAAATATTTTTGCAAGCATTCACTGGCCATGTATCTGGCATTAATTGGTTCCAATATATGGTTTTAACTGAAAAACTTGTATTTCATTTTCATCAGTCCAAAATGTCCTGGAGCTCAGTGCTTAAAACTATTCTGACTCTGATGCCTACTGTAAGTCATACGTATCAGCTCTAATTTGTATTTAGCTTTCATCAGAGATATGCACACTCATAACAACCCTTCTTTCTTCTGTGGTGTTGGTTGTGGGATGCATATTTCCTGTCACTGGCTAACAAGTAACATTTAATTTCTCTGCACTCAGGGTTGCAAAAACGTCCCATTGTTTCAAGACTTATTTTCTTCAACTCCTCTGCTTCATCCTCCAAACAAGGCAAATGCTTCTCAGTTTTTGTACTGCAAGGGAAAAGTACATATTCAGGGAATGGTGAGTTACATAACAATTACATTACACATACTTGATCCATTTCTGGTTATTCTCTTAATAAGGAGTGCCTGAGGGGTGCATACTGCAATTTTTTCCCACCGTATGCTAATGATAAGTTTCCTTTTTGCTTCTTAGCCAAAGAGAATGGATGAAAAGAGAAAAGTATTTCTTTTACTACTGAAAGTAAAGGGAAAACATTTGTTAGAAAAGAGAAGGCATAGACTAGAGCATCTGGAACTAACTAGCACAAACTTTATGGAATGTATGCTCTTTAGCCTTAGAAGAATGTTCTTGAGTGTCAAGGAATTTTCGTTTTAAAGATAAGAGAGACCTATATAAAAAGTTAATCAGAGTGATCTTCAGTCAAAACTTGTAAACATACAGAGGAAAAACCTAAGAAATTTCCCAGGAATGTTACAGTCATGTTTCACCGTAAGTTTAAGAAATAGCAATTTATTAGCAATGTGTAGATGAAATTCAGCTCCATGCAATGTTCTTCTTTTAGCACTTTACAGCTATTAAATCTATCACCTAGCTCCTAACTTGCATACAAGCCCTTTTACAGTCCCCTCTGCAATGGTAGATATTCCTCTGCAGAAGAAAACTTACTTCCTAATGTATGTTCAAGAGGAAATCAGATAACTTTGCTGCCATAATAAATTATTTTAAATGGAAAGTTCAAAGATCTGAAGCCAAGCGCAGGCACTTCAGATGATGAGAGGAAAGTCTGTAGGAAAGCATGTCAGCTTCTGGAAAAGCATGCTTATCTGCTACTGATTCTGAATACCCAAAGGACGATAGCTCCCCTCTGTAAGCAGAAATTCCTTCCTTATGAATATACCTGCTTAAGAGAGTCTTCAACAAATCTTTTGCTGGAGGATACTACCCCTCTGTATCAAGGCATTTAATGTTTTGTCTTCTCTCCATCATGGTCAGACACCCATCTCTCCTTAGTCTAGGGAGGTACCAACATTTCAATTGCACAGTAGGAGCCTCATTCTAGTTTTTGCCAAGCAGTCTGGTTAACAGATGAAAGCCTACATTTTTTGTGCCCATTGTTGCCCAGCTTTATTTCCCTGCTGTTTTGAGCTACTGCAGAGCATGAAGGAGGAAAAAAGGTATTTTACTGCAAGCTGATGGGAATTGGGAGAAAATGAGAGAATTCAAAAGGAGAAGACTGAACAGAGTTATTGGGAAACGGATCTGTGGCCTGTGGAATATCTCCTTTTATACCATTTTTGTATACAGATGATGATCAGGTTTGTTTTAGCCCTATCTAATTCCTTCTGGTATTACTGAGCATAGCCTGCACAAACCAATTAATTTAGCTTTCAACAAAGTGTGCATTTTCTGCTCAAGACAACTCTAGCACACATAAAATGCTTCATAATTTCAATCTTATTTTTGAGCAATAGAAGTCATACCAAGTCTCACCAAAAAGAAGAAAAAAATAGTCTAAAAGCCCATTAACAATGACAGGAGATGTTAAAAATAACATCAGGTAACCATAAAAATAATCTGTTCTTTAAGTCCTGGGAATCTGAGCAATTTTGCATAATGTATATTTTTGATGCTCACAGTAAGAAAAGGAGTGTTTTTTGCTTTCTAAGTTTTACTAATATGAATAATAAACCAGCCCTCCCCCCGCCCCCCCTCCCCCCCGCTTGCTAACCTAGATTCCCCAGCTTCCTAAAACACAAAGAAAAAACATCAGTGCCTCCATCAAGAAGGGAATAGATTCAGAGACAAAATCAAACTGCAGAAATATTGGGAAGACTTAAGAGGTTGTGAGTGGCCATAACCTGTTGTATAGGTACCATTTCGTTCCTGCCTGCAGCACTTCAAATAATTCTTCTTGAACTCTTTCTTATGTGACAGAAGGGAAAAAAAAAAAGGTAAAACTAAACAGCGTGGAAAGGTCTACATACATATTGCATAGACAGGCATCAAGGAGTTTTCTTGTTTCCCAGCTTCCTCTCTTTTTTTCCTCAGAGGGCCAAAAGATATTTAGTCAAATCTTACACATTATGAGGCTGTGATGGCTCCTCTCATAATAGATGCAGCTGAAACACAAAAGTCTCTGTAGTAAAACTGCACTGAATTGTTAACCCTATGTTGCTTACTGTAAAAGAAATATCAGTCTTTCTAATCCAAGTTCCCACATAACCTTAAGTTTTAAAATCAGTCAGTCTGTTGGCTGATGACACACTGTTTGTAACCTTTAAAGAGGAATTAGTAATTCAGTAGGAACCCTGGCAGATATGCCTTCACACTGTTGGTAGTGATTTGCGTTAATTTGCTTTACACAGCATCTGCCCCTAAAAGCTTGGACAAGACAACCTCCAAGCCCTGCTCATGCAGCAGAGCCCCTGTCACCACAGACAGGTATACACATACCTAGGGGTAAGTGCAAATCTGAAGTTCTTCGCTGCCACAGCAGCCAAACCTAAAATAATAAGAGTCAAATTCAGGCCAGGCAGGTCTCTGTCTTCAGCACATCAGAACTATGCTGGGGACTTTGCCAGCAATATATCAAGAGTTCTTCCCTCCCTGTCCAATACAGGTATGACTGCAATGCAATGTAGTGTAGGCCTGGCAAAATTCTACACAACCATCACAACCGCATAGAGTTCACAATGGGCATCAGAGCAATTTGAGCTAATAACGTGGAAAAGGAAATTCTGTTGCCATTACTAGGCATTCCTATTTCTACAGCAGGGAGGCTGACCCAGTGTGGTCTCTTCCAACCTTATTTATTTTGTGATTCTGTGAAACACCTGATCGAGAATCCTTGTACTCCCTCTAAGCCTGCTTTTTAAACTACACTAAAACTATTAATAAATAGACCTTGTTTGTGAGTTTTTATGTAGAATAAATTCACAGTAAGGCTCCTATTTGATAATATTTGATAGCATTGATGATATTTGATTGCAGTGATAACAGATCAGAAAATGACATTCACACCTAGTAAGGAGGCTGGCAGAAGTTTTATTAAAGGCAATTTTCTTTTTTTTTGACACATTAATGTACCAGCTAAACTTAGGTGCTCAGTTACGTGACTAAACAGAGAATTAAGCACTCTGAGGAAAAGGAAAATTGGAAAAATGAACTTTTTAGCAGAGGAAGAACTCTCAATTTGGCTATATCTGATGCCAATTTAAAATATAAATAAATGAAGAGAAAAAAAGCAGTTAAATTGGGAAATAGCAACACTACTGCTAAATGGTATCAAAAAACTCAGTCACAAAAAGTGCCAGAAGGGAAAAAATACCAAGACACACAGTGCAGCATGGCAGAACTAGAACACAAGATGAGGTCCTGGGCAAGGCAGCTGATGACAACCATGTCTCTTAACCCTTCTTTGAAGGACATGAAAGAGATTTACCAGGGATGGTGGAAATGGCTGACAGTATGAACACTCCTCACCTCTGCTCAGCATGGTCTAAGGTACGAAAGCAGGGTAATGAAAGAAATACTTTCCTCTCACTTTAGTGCTTCCTTCCAGTTGTAGAGGTAGCAAAATCATCGGGCAAAAATTATTTTCTAGATATCATAGGAACATTCTTTCTTGCATTTGTATAGACTAAGGACATGCTATGCAGATCTGCATGGGCACACTCTTAGAGATTACACCTTTAAAATATTATTTAAAATTTAAAAATATTATTTAAAAAAATAATAACTTGAGGATATAAATTATTGAGAGAGGAAAAGAGGATGTAGAAAATACTTTGCTCTTGTAAATAATGAATTACACGAAAGTATGAATGTGTAGTCAACAATTTGACCTTGGAATGTCTGAATAGAACCACATGCCATTTTAAAAGCCACAAATAACACAAAATTGGCAGAAGATACAATGCGCACACCCCCACAAACAAAATGAACTAATGTTGTATTAATGCTATGTCTTGTTAATACTAGCAGGAAAACAATCCTCTGCTAGGCAGCTAATCAATTTATTTGTGCATATAAGCCCATATATCAGCATATATACAATATTACAGTGTGAATCTCCAACACAGCTGTATGAACTTCTGGCAGGCCAAGTAGAAGATTTATCTTGCCCAGTTTAAAATACAGATCTGGATTTTGCCAGGGCCATTGGAGGAATTCAACAATGGGTTCAAAACAGGAAGACATAAACTTTACCTCATCAACAAATGAGCCAAACCTTAACTTTTTAAAGTGAGCTGAAACTGGAAATAAATTAACTTGATGAAGGCAATCCTTGTGAAAATGTCAGAAAATTTTACCTGTCTCTATAATTTAACATCTTTTGGAAGAGTGTAAAACCCCAGAACATTACAGCTGTTGCAGGTGTAGAAAAAGGGATTACAGGTGATCTCACCCCTGATAAGTCACAGTCCTACTAATTTCCAAAGAAGAGGAACAGTCTTGCCCTTAGTGGGTTGCAGCTGTGACTAATAAAGGTAAATGTGATAAAAGGGGTGGGTTGGTTTATCAGGGGGATCTTAAAGGAGGTGGACCAGCTCTGATGAGAAGGAAGAAGCTGAAGAAGGATGAAACAAGGGAGAGAGTTGCTGCAAGTAAAAGATCTGCTATGAGGTCAGTCTGGGCCTGATGGAGTTAGAGCCTGCAGTTATAGTTGAGCTAGGTAAAAGCTTGTGCTCAGTCTGCAAACTGATACTTGCAGTTCTAGTCCAGTAGGAAATAACTAGCAGGCAGAGTCTGCAATTGGACCCTAGGAGCTTGCTGTAGTCAGAGCTGGAATGACAAAGCTGTAAAGGGTACCAGTTCCCTTTTTGTGTTGTTAAATGAGGATCTGTGTCTTGGCTCATTTCTATCCCTAAGGAGAGGTCTGCTGCAACAAGCTGAGACCTTTCAGCCAATGCATATATAAGCCCAGAGAAACATCTCTATGTAGGGTCATTCTGTGATGTGGGTGGCTGAAAACTGAATATGAAATACTACTCTCAGCTCTGGTATTTCTATAAAAGAGAGATCCATATATCCCAAATGTGGACACTCCAAGAGATTTCATGGAGCAAAAGCTCTAAGACATGCATAGCTCTTGTTTTAATGAAATACATCTTCCTGTTTTGAGTGGTAAAGAGGGAGAGACAGTAAAACTCAAAATTAAATCACATGGTCATGGTTGCATCACAACAGATATAAAAGGCTATGCACTTGTGGGAAAACATTTAAGACTTCTAGAGTTTATGGTGTGTTGGAGAGAGTAGTTTAAAAAAACAAAACAAATACCACTACCAACAAAAGCCAAACCATACCACTATTTGGTAGTCAAGACAGAAATTGCTCACTAGAATTAATTTCTGCTTCTATATCCTTTGCAATCTGAAATTACTTTAATCTGTACCAAAAACTTTGTAATATTATTATTGACAATTTTTAAAATATCCCATATCACATTTATCTATTTCTCAACTGATATGAAATGTTTGCTGCAAACTATTCTCGAAGTGTGTATTTCCAAAATGTACGTATTAACAAAAATCAAGCGGCCTAAGGGTAGTATCAGGTTGCTCTACTTAGAGCTTTCACTTTACAATAACTAAACTTTGTCATTCTATTTCCCTGAACTATTTTTAAGTATTATCAACAGGCAGCCAAGTCACCTACCTATTCTGAAGATCAAATCATCCTCAATGGGATTCTCTTTTCTTTTGCCAGTACTGTACATGCTCGCAGGTCTCTTCACAGCTTTCTGCTTCACATGACCGCTGCCTGGTGATTTAACACGCCTCTTAACCCCTTCAGTGGTAGGAGACACATCTGCTGACCTGACCACTTTAAGTTTGAATGGGCTGCCCTTGATATGTTGATCATAAAGTCTCAGTGACAAAGTGAAGTCCCCTTCTTTCTGAACAGTATACAAAAATTCGTAAGTGCCATTTTTGTTGTCAAGTATTTCTCCATCTGCTACACTCCCATCAGGTGTGCTCAGTTCAGCAGTGAGGTAAGCATTCCCAGATTTACAGAGCTCCCCATCTTTGTCCTTGGTTGTGATGGTAACAGACATAGGCTGTCCGATCACTGTCTGTCTCAGTCCCTCACCAGTGGCAACTGTTTCAGAGGCAACAGCATTGGTGGTTAAAATAGTCCCCAGGTTGTGAATGGACTTCTTCAGGCCTTCTGTTTCCACAATAAAGTCCAGCTGATCATTTTCACGGGGCTGCAGTGGGAAGTCCCGCTCGGCCAGCTCGTTCAGCTTGTCACTCATCTGCTTCTTCACCAACAGCACTTCAGTTTCAGTGCCATGGTTGAGGGCTTGGGCTGTAAAGTTGCTGCAGCTTTTAATGCTTTCCTGTCCTTCTAGTAAGGTATCCAGCTGTGTCTGAAGGACCTGCATGAATTATCAAACATCAGATTAGCATCATGTTATAGGACCTATCCCAGAAAGACGTAGCAACTAAAGGTGTTTGTAGGAACTAGATTTATGATGTCTTATTTTAGAGTTTAATTAAAGCCTTTGTTTTAGAAGCAGCAGCACACTGATTGCCAACCTGTATTTGGAATACAATGCTACAATACAAAAAAATACTCTGGCTTGGGAATTCAAGACTTTACAGACCCACTGTTATGCTAGATTGAATTATTGTCCCACCTGTCTCGTTTGGGGTTTTTCTTTAGTTTTTCTTCTGTTTTGGATTGCTGCTGTTTGGTTTTGGTCTTTTTTGAGCAAATCCCAGCAACAAATGTAGAAGTTTGAACTCTGCCCCATCTAACTGTCAGCAGTCACAGTTAATGAGACAGTAAATGAAACCAAGCTGTGTTCACAGATGCAGAGATATTTTGGAGTCATGAGATCCATTAATAATAGAAGCTGTAAGAAACTTCTTGATACTATTGCTTCAGAGCCAAGGGAGTCCATGAATTATACCTTTATGGAGATGATTAAGAGGGGCTCAAGACCTGGATGCGCATCCATCCTGAGGAAAAGTGGGATTCCTGAACTAAATGAGGAAAGGAAAAATCTGCCTAGCAGAATGTAAATTGGTTCCTCACTCTCAGCAGGCAGGAAAGTAAAACATACTGAATGGGTTGTGGGTAGTGGAAAGAGTTGGATTGAGTAGCCAGAAATAGTGGAGAGCTAATAGCTCCATCTCTTAAGACTGTGAAAGAACTTGTATTATAGGGTCAGTTCTGGCCCTCAGTCTAACACTTTAAAACAGTATTGACCTCAAAATTGCTAGGTGTGGACTGGGAACTGGGCCTTATTTTTTTTTTTTTAAACCAATTTTGTAATAAATTGGAAAAAGGGTCCCTGGATTATAACAATCTAGCAGAGACATTCATGATTGTCAGGAAAACATTTCTGTTTCCCCCACCTCCACTGATTTTATTAGTCTCCACTGATAAAATTCCCAAACAAAGGTACCCAGTCACACACTTGGTATGTTTTTCATACATAGAAGAACGAGGGCACAGACATGATTGTGGATTAGAGAAGTTATTCTGTTGACTATTACTGTCATAAATATTTTTTAAAATTTTCAATGTATGTAAACTAAAAGATTGGATGTATTTATTGCTATGAAATAATCTTCCCTTGCTGAGACACACTATATAATCACACTGAATTCTAAAGGCATTTATTTCTGAATTTTCCAAAGCTTAAAGCTTTTCATCCACTGAAGAAAACCCAGGCTTATGTGTTACTGATATGTGAAAGTAATAACACAAAATCAATTAAAACAGAACGAACAAATTTCAAGACTACACAGAAATTTCAAGTAATTTACTTTCCTAGACACACAGCAACTTCTCATGATGAAATACAAGGCATTTCTAATCTGTTTGGTCTTCATTCAAAGGCGTAAGTAGTTAAAGATAGAGCATAGCCAATAAGATCCACGGGTGACAAAACCCCATAGGCTTCAGATGACAGGCCACAAACTAAGAGGTGATTTGCAGCTATATTTTAATATCAATACTTTAAGACTGTTATCTTTCATTACAAAAATGAAAAATATTAAATCCTAAATAAATATTTAAAATGCATGTAGAGTATTTTACATCTTATACTCTTTCCGTCCATTGGACAACAAACTGAGCTGTGAACTTTTTCTTAGTAAAGTGTAGCCCTTTCATTTTTTCATTTTTTAAAAGTGTATGTCTTAGGTTACAATACAGGATGTGATAAAAGGTATCTATTCTATCACCATCTGTTGAGGGTGGGGGCAGTGATCCTTATCTCCACAGGAGATA
>PYHW01009688.1:2652535-2671855 GCA_013186435.1 Turdus rufiventris | reverse complement strand
ACTGAACCACATCTGTCACTGCAAGAGAACTGCAGCCACCATTTAATGGGACTGCTACCAACACCCTGTCTGACGGGGTGTCAGGTTGTACTCTGACTTTGTTAGGGGTTGCAGTTTGTTTCTTTGTGGTACTGTATTTCTATTTTAATTTCCCTAGTAAAGAACTGTTATTCCTAATTCCCATATCTTTGCCTGAGAGCCCCTTGATTTCAAAATTATAATAATTTGGAGGGAGGGGGTTTACATTCTCCATTTCAAAGAGAGGTTCCTGCCATTCTTAGCAGACACCTGTCCTCCAAACTAGGACAGTAGATGATCAGTGTGATTGCATTTTGTAGGACTACTAGGATTTCAAAAGTAAAATCCAGTTTCAGTTGGGGTTTTTATATTCAAACAGAGTAGATGCCTCTTTTACTGCCTATGTACAATTTCATAAAAATTTTATTCCCTAATGCTCAGAGTAATTAAATTATTTTAAATTTCTTTAAACAACAATAAGGTAATTCAACATCGTATTCTATTTTGTGTAGACTTTGTATACATACAGAATATATTTGCTTGCTATGGAAGTGTGACATCTTGAATACATTATGACATCGTGAATATATTTAGATGAACCTGGGATCAAAGACCACATTATTGATGCTCAGACTTCTGTAAACTGCTGCTTATCTCTGGAGATGACTAAATTCTGTGCCCCAACGGGCTCCCTGTGTTCCTAAAAGTATGTATCTTGTGCATATGTTAAATTTCCTCGATTTCCACAGACTCAGCAGTTCAGCACCTTTCTAATGATGTTTTCAAGCATCTTCTACATCCAGGAATGCAACATTCTTCCACTTCAGACATCTGGAGATGATCAAGCTGCTCAGTAGTGGCACTCTTGCAACTCCAGTTATTTTAAAGGCAACTTTCAGGGAGAAATCTTTATAAAGCAGAGAACTGATGCCCAGAAAAAATAAGGACTAAATTCTTTCATTTTCCTGGTTCAGACCTACTAATTCTCAACAAAATCTCTACCCACTGGGCTACAGGCTTTGCTTTGTAGAAGTACAGGTTTCTGTTTTCTTCCTCTAAAGCTTGGTCAACAATATAGGGGGAAACCCCTCAGAATCAATCATCCAGATAGGAAGTAAAAGAGTGAATACAGCTCTGCCATCTGTTATTCTCCTCATGCTTCTAAGGAAGTGAGATGTCCCTCCAATCTTTTTGTGTTCTGAAAGGTGATATCTAACATGAAATATGTTACCAAGACTGGAAATGAAAACAGTGCTTTGAAGCAAAACAGGCAGCCTTACGCAGTTCTTCAGGATAAATTGTTTGACCTGTATCTTCATGCTCATCTTATAAGGCTAGGCACCCACAAGCAAAGCTATGCAGCACTTGGTTTCAGGATAACAAAGTTCTCTGGATATCAGACATGATTTATCAAACTGGCGTCCTGTATCATTTGTAAAACTGGTTAATTAAATTAACAGCTTTTCATTGAAACAAAACATGCATCTTACTTTGTGTTTAAGGCCATAATTCACTTCCAGCTCCATGAGTAGCACACTCTTTCTCACATTTAAAGTCTTCTGGAGTTCATCAAAAGTGGAATGAATGTCATCTACGATGCTAGCCTTTTGGTTGGTTAACTGGTGTATGATTTCAGATATAAAATGAAGTGCTGAGTCAATTTCTGGAAGTCTGAGGGAGGAATTAAATTACAAAGACTGCTATTTCAAAAGTCATTAAACATTGGCCCTTGCCCTGATATCTTTTGGTTAAACCCTCCCATCAGCAGGCTGTCTTTAAATTTGATCATTTCCCAGAAGTAAGTTCATGCCTTTCATTCCTTTTAAAACTCCACAGTAGGTCTGGTCTGATAAAATAAGGCTAAGCCACAGTCCTCCCCCATTAGATTTTAGGCATTACCAAAAATGAGGCTTTGGATCCTCTGTCCTTTATGCTGTATAGCTACTCAAGAAGATATCACTAGATTTATCTCACGTTTCCTTCTTTTTTTTTTTTTAAGCCATTTTGCCACTGTAGTGTGTGTACCCGTCTTTTTAACACCCAGCACTATTTATTTAGCTATTATAAATTCATAATTGGACAGTAGTTTGCTCCTTAGCCTTTTATGCCCTCTCTTTGGACAACACTTGCATTTCTAATGGCCTCTGTTTTTGAAAGACAGATATCAATCTTTTGCTCTTTTTGGTAACCCCTCAGTACATCTTACTCAATGTATTTTTTGTCTTTACGCTAGCCTCACTATCCCTGTTTCCTAGGTAAATACCTATGGCACTAGCACAGGAAGCCAGTGATAAAACTGAAAATGGAAAATAGTGGAGTCTCCATACCTCTTGTTGACAGCATCCAATTGGACTTGAAGAGAAGCCTTGTGTTGCTCCACCACATCCTTGAGTGGTACTGTGGGATGTTCTGCATGTTCTCCCTCTGTGCATTCCCGGCACATAGCTGTCTCACAGGACTGGCAGTAAAACTCCATCACCTGAAAAAGTGAACTCTACATTCAAACATGGCAGCAGTAAAATAAAGCACATCTTACTGAGCCTTGAACTCATTTATAAGTCCAAGCTCAGAGACAAAGCTTCTGTTTTCTTATGCACCAGTAATTTACTGCTTAAAAGATGGCTGTTATTCTTACATATTTTATATCAAAATGCTCCTTTAAAAACATTTTATTCTATCATAAAGTGTCAGAACAGTAGCCTGTGAACAATGCTGGGCTTCACTGCTGGTCCTAACATCATCTTTATACTATGTAATAGTAAGTTTGGTGTCTTTCTTATGTACCTCATGTAACAACTCAAAAAACCAGGCATTCAACTACCGTCACTAACTACATCCTTAGTCTTCCCAGAGGGTCTGCTAAAGAAAATGTAAACTGTTTTTCATAACAGGGCCACTCTTGAAACACAAACTCAATGGAAATCACCTAACAGCAACTTTATTTCCTAGAGGAAAGCACCCTAAATGAACCAACACACTTCAGGGAAAAAATCTCCATATCCCATTACTAATCCCTTAAACCCATTAAACCCTCATATCTGAGATTATAATAGAAGTGCTGAGCAACACTTGAAAGAGGAGGAGATCGTTTCAACCTGTTATGTACCCAGCAAGATGCTCTTTAGAGATAAAATTAGATCTTTACATGTAATAGATATCCCATGTTCTGAATATATTCATCAAGGGAAAGAAACAGAGAATTGCTGTGCCCAAAATCATACACTAGTCAAAATAATGCACATATATGCAAATTTGGCATGAGACTTTCTTTTACAGCTAGAAAGTCCTTGGGGACAAAGTGTTTTAGTCTTATTAAAAAAGATATAAGGAAGTTTGCAGTATATGTTCAAAGCAAGACATTGGCAGCTCTTTTGCATTCAGGGCATAGCATCAGAATCTTGAATAATTCAGCTGATGCTTCTGGCACTCAGACATCTTGTACAAAGATGACTGTGCTGGAGTTGTTGGTAGATGAGATGGTTGTGTAGAAAGAGCTGTTTTCAGGTGAGCAGAGGGATTTGTAAAAGCATTGCACAAAATAGCTGGCTGCTCAAAGGCATCTTGAGAATTAAGAAGGAGGAAGAAAGAACCATGATTTGCATGTGGCTGTTAGCATTAACAGGGATTTTCCTCTGATGTGCTCCTTTCAGTCTTATTCCCATTCTTCCCTCTTATCTCAACTTACAAGATATGGGACTCACAGTGAGGATTTAGTAATTTGTCAGCCACTCGTGTAAACTGAGAAAATTTAAAATTTGATCCAAATAACCTGTGTAACATCAAATAGATTAGCACTGGGAAAAGAAAGTAGACCTAAACAATGTCAACCCTCATGAACACTACTCGAGTCACTGTGAATTTAGCAGTCTCACTGTAGTAGATCATCAAAGGCCTGATAGAGGCCTGATAGTTACTTTGGTAGACACTGTGATGTGATGCATTCTTACAGTGCATAGAGAAAATCAGTTAAACAGAGTTTAGGATTTAAGTTCTTTTCAAAGGCTTCAAAAGTCTGCAACCAGAAGCAACCAAAAGGAAGGATATTTTATTAGGAAACTCTGAAATATTATATGGCTAAAAAAGAGATAATTTCTTTGGCTTGATTGTCCAAAATTCGTCTTTCTGCCTCTTAATAATTTAATGCTCAGGTTCAAGGTATTTTAACAAGCCCTTTATTTATTCAGTGTTTTTATCTTTGGATACAGTGATTAGAATAATTTAGTATTTCTGTTTTCTACTGACTATCCCCATAATAAACATCATTATATTTGCAGCCACATATATAAGAAAGGAAGCATCTTATTGGCATAAAGGTCATTGTCTGAGGGTACAATACAGGGTGTGATAAAAGGTATCTATTCTATCACCATCTGTTGAGAGTAGGGGCAGTGATCCTGATCTCCATGGGAAATATTCTGCTAATGGGCCATCCATTGAAACCAGGCGGGGCAGTGTTCTTTCACAACTCATCCTTCCTCAAGGGAGGTATCTTCTGCTAATGGCCCACTGAGTCCCACTGTGTGACTGATAAAATTACTTCATCCCATTGGAGGTTGCTCCAGCCAGGGAGAAGAGCCCAACATTTCTTACCAAGATAAAACAGAGGTTTTGGGGACCCTAAAGTAGCCCCGTTCTCCACTGGACTCCAGAGGGAAGCTGGATTTCTCCACATCATCACTGGACCTCCAGAGGGAAACTGTACCTTCTACAGGACCACTGCTTCAACTGAACCACATCTGTCACTACAAAAGGACTACAGCCACCATTTAATCAGACTGCTACCAAACCCCTGCCTGACAGGGTGTCAGGCTGTACTCTGACTTTGTCAGGGGTTGCGGTTTGTTTCTTTGTAGTACTGTATTTCTATTTTAATTTCCCTAGTAAGGAACTGTTATTCCTAATTCCCATATTTTTGCCTGAGAGCCCCTTGATTTCAAAATTATAGTAATTTGGAGGGAGGGGGTTTACATTCTCCATTTCAAAGAGAGGCTCCTGCCTTTCTCAGCAGACACCTGTCCTCCAAACTAGGACAGGCATTCAGCCTAAACAACTTCCTTCCTCTTTATTCAAGCATCAGGGGAATACAGAATGATAATAGCAAACAGATCACAAAGACCTAATGTGTATCTCTATATAGGAATCTGCCTCAAATTCAAAATGTTTTGACAGAAGCACCTTTCATTTCCCACCATAATTTTTATATTTTGCATAGATGAAGGAGAAGGAAAACCTAATAATAATACAATTCAGGCTTCAACTGTCTAGATAGGCTGATTTCCTAAGATTTTTTTCCAGCATCTCTTAATCAGGCAAGACTAATTTCTAACTACAGACAGAAAAGTATGACTGGCTTTTCGTCTCTCCCCTCCATGCCAAACATGAGCATCACATTTTCTGGCAATCCCAGAAAATTTTTCATTATGACAGGTTTGCCTTACAAAACATCTCAGAAAATGACATTTTCCTCTCCTTTCCAAATTCAAGAGAGCTCTTGAGCAGGATATACTGTAGCATCAAGGACTGGCTTAAGCAGTATTTCCAAACTCAGTGAGAACATTCCCATCAGCTGTAATGAAATGTGAATTAATACCCACTGGCTCTGAAATCTCATCCACTAATTCCCACCTTAAACCAGACCAGCATATTTCAGCACAATGATGCAACTAGAGATGCACGCACATCTTCACTACTGTAATTCAACTGAATTTACAGAAACTTTTAAAAATGCATAATAAAGGATACAAGTACTTCTGAACGAGCTTTCACAAAGCCAAGACACACTAATTCCAGCCCTTCAAAGTTCAGGTCTTGAGGAAAAAGCTCTCACCAGTTACAAGTCCCTCTTCTCTAAAATCACATTTGAACAATCACATTGCTCATCCTCTGCTTTGTATTTGCTTGAATTAAAAGAGCAGACTACAGAAAAAGGATGACTCAGCTCTTTGCCACCCACCTTCCTCATGTCACACACATGCTTAATTCCTCTGTCCCAGGGCTATTGTGTACCTTAGCTTTCTATGCTTTGGCTTTCAGAAGAAAAAGAAGTTTGAATTACCTGAGGGTAGCTCTGAGATCCCTGACAAAATTTAGAACTTGAGTTTTTCTCCCTGTGTAGTCACAGCTTTTGCCTTACCCACAGATTACACTTTAATGGGATACATGAGTAAGTGACATGGTGGGAAGTACAGAGTGAGGAGAAAAATCAAGGGTTTAAAAGGTAAGATATGAAGTAATTTCATCAGAATATCAAGGATAGGTGATTTTTTATTTTTCTAAGAGAAGCATACAGTCAATAAGCAGCACATCTACAAGTTCAGCAAGTGTTTTTTGTAAGCAAGATCTTATGCCTGTCAAGTTGTCAAGCTATGCTATGATCTTTTCATAAAAACTTAGTCAGAGATAAGGCATTCTCTCTTGTTAAAAGCATTTAATTTAATATGGTGTGTCCTCTGTTGTTACACTCTAGAGGCAAGAAATACATTGCCCCACCTTCTACACTGTAAAAATGTGGATCCTCCACTCTGAGCAGGTTTACAGTTCAAATTCAAACAAAACCCAAGTACAGGCATTTCAGAGGCTACATCACTCATTACATTCATAGCGTCCCCTGCCCTGGCTTCTGTACCTGACCCTAAATGATTGTAGATCATTATTTTAATTCCAGAGTGCTTTTATACACAAGAGCTGTAGGTGTTTTGCAGCTGAGAATAAAACCAACCTTATTTTAATTTGTAGGTAGAAGATAAGAATCTTCTAGTAGGTTCAAAACTTCCATATGTGCCCCATTACCCTGATTTAACAAGAACATTCAAAAAGCCCCAACATACTTGTGCTTCATATTGGGTCAAAATGAGAAAGCATTTTTTTATAGTTCAGGCATAGGGAACCATCTTTCATATTAACATACTACAAAGTAAGTTTCCTTCTTTATAAGAACACACACAGAACAAAAATTCCACAACAGAGGACAGGAGGATGTGCACAGAAGGAATAATGTAAACATAGATGCATGTGGAAAATATGAGTGATGGGAATAGGGGACCAACTGGGAAGGAAAAGTATCTAATCTACATGGCCTGAGGAAGGCTAGGTTACAAGCAAACGGGCAAGAAAATGAGAAAGTATCTCTGTATCAGTTTCTATCTCATTTTAATCAGAGAGGTTTAAGTCCAGGATGCCTGAAATGATTGAAAAAACTTGTTTAAAAAGGAACTTATTTCCAAGCTAATATGAAGAAAAATTGGTAATGTTTAAAATAAATATATTTGATGCAAATAGTAAAAATACAGTGGCTCTCACCCTACCCCAAGCAATATATAGAAATTAATGAAAGGTGGATTTAGTACAGAATGACTGCTGTTTCTGTAAAGGCATTCTCCACCAGCTGCCAGCTCAATCCTTTTTCATTTCCTGAAGCCCCCAGTAAAGTTACCAGCAGCCAGGCACTTAGAATCACAGAATACCCTGAGCTAGAAGGGACCTACAAGGATCATCCAGCTCCTGGCCCAGCCAAGGTGGTCCTCTGGAGTCACACCATGTGCCTAAAAGCATTGTCCAAATGCTTTTTGAACTCTGGTTGGCTTGGTGCTGTGACCACTTCCCTGGGATGCACATTCCAGGGAAAATTCTTTAGATACTTCCTAATATCTAACCTACTTGACACACAGTGTTCTTGTGTCCTGAACCTATGAAGGCAGCATAATCCCATTTCCTTGGTGAGGCCTAAGGTGCCCAGCACCTTGCCCTGTGCACCCTTGCAGCCAGACCCACCTTTCTAGCCTCAAGCAGCTCTCCCCAAATCTTACCTCAGCTCCCCTCATCACAAGAACTAATGTGTGCACTAAGCTTTTCATTTCTAAGCTTCACAAAGCTTTAAATTGGAGTCATCATCAGGCTGTCCCCAACCAGATACTTACTGAAGCGAGAGGATGTTCCCATCACACACTACTCAGCATCCTAAATGGCATGTTATGTTTCAAGGAAAGCCAAGTACGTTTAGAGGACTTACAAATGCACCTTTCCCTATAAAGAAGTTCTCAGAAGTATAAAGTGGAATATTTTTATTTTAGACAAGCCAGGTTTTTTTAAACATACCCAAATAACAATCAGCTGATAATTTAAAATACAATACAAATAATGCCTTAATTTTGACCTTTTTCTGCATTTCACAATCAAATGGCTCCTATCAGAATGCCTGTCAGAAAACAGCTACGATTAATTTTAAAGAGAGCAAATAAAATGCAAACAAAAACTAGGAATGCATTAATCAGTAACCACTACACACACATAGGTATAGTACACATTAAAAAAAAGTTACACCAGTTATTCATTAATCAGTGTCCCACATTCAGTCCACCTAATCAGTCCATAAGTCCACCGAATTCCAACAGAGAAGGAACTGTTCCTCTATTACAGTAATCATTACCTGTTCACTGAATTACTCCTATACAACCAATGTACCTACACTGAGTATCAAATAAAATGGTCCCCAGAAAGTTGTCTTAAACCACTGACATATGTTTCTTGGTTTGCATAGAAGCACAACATTCAGTTTACAACACAGCATCGCTGAGTTTTACAGTCTCTACTTACATGTTTGCATAAGCTTAGCATCTTTGCATAAGCTTTAGCATCTGAGTCAGGAGCTCATATGCCTCTCATGAAGTTACACAGGTTAATACTGAAAATTGTGTAGTAAGCAGTTAGAGCTGTTCTTGCAGTAAGCTGTTAATATTAACTCAGTTGGGGGTAGTTGCCAATATACTGATATGATTTGAGAATATGTTTGGGGACATGCTAGGTAAAAAGAGTACGTGGAGGGAAAAAACAAAGCAGCCTCCAAGAGCTGATATGAGAAATCCACAAAACACTGTAGATAACAGAAAGTCTCTGTTTCTAGCCTGTGATGATCCAAAGCATCCTAAGCTATGACTCCCTTTTATTCAGTTCTATGTTAATATGTTCACATACCTTATGGTACTGCCCCGGTATGCAGGTCAGTAAAACTCAAAAGGTCCTTGTCACATATTGCCAGACAAACAGAGGTACCCATAGCAACAGCTGATGGGACGAGTAGGAGGGCTAAGGAAACCCAACCCAAAGAAGTAAAGGCACAAGGTTCAATACTTGCAGGACAATGATTCTGACCAAATGTGCCAAAAGACAGTATATCCCAGATGATTACTAGGATAAAAAAATACTTTGACTACTTCACTACTCCACTAAGAACATTTGAGATAATTTGAAGAATCACTTGTCTTTACTATATTATAAAATCAAAGAAATAGTGTGATTCCACTTCCCCTGCTTTCTCTTTAGAAAAAGACATCCATGAAACCCAGACAAGTGAGCACGTATCAATACCTGTAATAGCACAAGAGGCCGTCTCACTTACATTTCCATCATGATTGGGGCAGGAGAGTGGTTTGCCTGCAGCAACAGCAGTGACAGTCTCCAAGATGGATGACTCCTCAATGCTGTTGTCTGGCGTTCGCTGCAGGACATCCATGAGGTTGGTAATAAAGAAGTTGTTCTGGAGTGCAGAAACCCCTTTCTCTGGCAGAATAGAGGTCTGGCGGCACACGGGGCAAGAAAGGGTTAAGCTATGGGCTGGAATGTAATTCTGTAAACACCTATGGGGAAGGAAGGTGGAAGGAGAAAGAAAAGTATCATCAAAGAGGGGAAAAAAACCTTTCATCAGTTAAAGAGCTAGTTTAAAATAGTGTTACCCCTACTTATAAAAGGAAAAGTACATCAAACAGGCTTCTGAAGCAAAAGTGGTTATGGGGAATATTTTTTTCTTTTAAACCTCTTTTTACTCTGCCACATGAAAAAAAAGGTTCAATAAGCAGACATCATTAAAAGAGTTACATGCCTTTGTTTGAGATATTCGTGCAGTTGATCATGATTTCAGAAATCTACTGCATCCTGCTCACAGGATGTTTTACGCAATAAAAATTTTAAACTCTCAGATAAAGTCTGACAGACATGAAGTTGCATCAAGTATTTGAGCCTGTGCCTTTAACTGACTAACCAATGCTTGACCCTTTTCTTTCCAACAGAATCTGCTTCAATAACATGTATTTGTGTGTATAGTGTTTCAGAGGTAAAACATGGTCCCAATAAAACCAAAAGAAATTTTTTCATTTATTTCAATTTGGAAAGTTATTTGGCAGCTAGCTAAAATCAACAAAACTTTCTTTACAACATAGGAAACTACCTACTAGGTTATCATAGTTTATGTTAAGGGGAGTTTTGAAGGAAATTTTTGTTTGTGTTTGAGTGGGGGGGCAGTGTTGGCTTTTTTCAGAAAAAATAGATTTCACAGAGTATAAGCCTGACACAAAAGTTCAGCAATCAAGAATATTCACAATATGCAGCAAGCTGGCCTAGGTGAGACTTAATGCCACTTTTGGCCTTGAAATTGAAGTTAACACCTGGCTGGGAATGAAACATACAGTTGCATGCAATATACCATACTCAGTATGGTCCTATAAGCAGAAGC
Source organism: Turdus rufiventris (assembly GCA_013186435.1). NCBI lineage: Eukaryota > Metazoa > Chordata > Aves > Passeriformes > Turdidae > Turdus > Turdus rufiventris. Next base: position 2,661,333 of record PYHW01009688.1, on the reverse strand, counting down.
TTTGCAGAATGCAGTTCTTAAGGGGAGCAGTGCTACACTAAATTCCTTATGGGATGCCAACTGATGAAGTGTGACCTCACACATCTCCACAGCTCTTATCCTTTTCCAAGGGTTTTGGCTGCACCACTCTTCATCTACCTGTGGCATCCCTCCTCCTGATTCCACAATAAGGGTTGTGTGAAAGAAGAACTTAGGCTTTGCATGTCAGCACTACACTGGAAGAGTTCTTCCAGCCTCTCTCCATAACCAAATCAGCATAAGAGGATTACAGTGAAAACCAGAGGCTAACCTTAGGTTTTATATATGAACAGAAGGCAGGAAACTTAATACATGATGGTGAAAATCTTGTCTCACTGACTTCAGTAAGAGCTTCAGTGCTGCCTTTTTTAATGCTAGGATTTTCTAATCTTCTACAAAAGACCATCTGACACAAGCAGAGATCCACAATTTTTCTTTCACCCTGTGCAAAGTTAGAGATTCACACCACAATTCTTGCTAAGAGGTGGAAATCTCCTAAATTAAATAAGTGTTCACACCACATACCATTTATAAAAATTCTCCTGCCATCATCAGATTAAGAACTCTAACCACTAATTCTTCAGCTAACTTTTCTGCAGATGCTGTATTTTCTCCACAATTTGATGGATAATGCAACATTAAAGTATCATTATGCATATTCAGTTCGTTCAGCCAAGTACAGTAAAAGGCAGGTTGCTGGTTTATCACATTCCTTCCAGAGAGTTTTCCCACTTCAGTCAAACTGCGGAATAATGAAGACATTTAATATCACATTATTAATAATGTGTATATCATGTCTAACCCTTGGACATTAAAGGATGGGATACTTATTGGCTTAGTAAATCAACAAAGTTTTTTTATTGTTTCTAATCATATAATAATCGGAATAAATTTGAGACCATTAATTTGAGACCATTAATTTGAGGTCCAAATTCTGGCTATCATCACCTTTCACACTGTCGTAACTGTATTCATTAGTTTAATTGGACTTACTCTTTGTTTACTCTAGCATAAAAGGAATGTATTCCAAATATGTCACTGCTTTCTCTTCTTCCTGCCTGCCACAAATACATTTTTCTACATCCCTCCATTGTCTCCAGCCTTCCCAGACTTTATCATGCCTTAAAACGATATTTACAAGTAACAGGAAAAGTCCCTTAAGGATGCCTTATCCTGTGCTTGCAGCATGACATCCTGAGTTACCAGCATGAGGAAAGGACTTACCTCTCACAGAAAGTATGCAGGCAGGGAAGTACTTTGGGGTTCTTGTAACGGTCCAGGCATATGCTGCAAATCAGAAACTGCTTGTCAATCTGTCGGACCACAGGACTTGGGATGTTGGAGCCTTCACTGGCCATCCTAGACCACTGACATATGGGTCCTGTTCCCTTCTACCCTGCACACTGCTGGGGTGGGGTGGGGAAAAGAAGAAAAGAAGAAAAATGGCTTAAAAACTCCATGAGATAATAAAATCATGTTTTATCTTTATGCAGGAATTCATATTTCCATCTAAAACCAAAACAAGAAAGAATTAAACTTCTAAAATGGTTTATCACTGATGAGAGCCAGGGAAACAGCAACATCTACAACACCTCTGTCTGAGCATTCTGGAAGGGCATGCTGCCTCTGGACTGAAAGAGTTATGGGACTGTCTGGTTTTAAAGAAAACCCATGATAAAAACATTCTTGTGCCAATAGGTTCAGCCAGTGCTAACAAACACTGGATTTCTTGTATCTACAGTACCACTGGCAACATGCTCAGACTGGAACTGCACCAGCCATTCAAATGGCTGCATCACAGAGAGAGTTTGAAAATGGGTCACCTAACAATTTTTTTTTCCCTTATTGGTGCTGGTATTGCCAAAAATATGGTAGATTTTGACAACAGGAAGCCCCCAAAAAGGAAGTTCCAGAACCAGCCAGCCCCTGGGAAGGGAATGCTCAAATTCTGCATCACCAATAGGGATAAGATAGGCAAAATGAAAACCCTCATGATAAAAGAAACAGAGCAAAGAAGATAGCCACTGAGAATCAGCAATGGTAGGGTGAAGAATACATGAACCCCATCCAAATAATAAATGCCAGAAAAATCTAATTTTAAAATCTTCACAATCTGGCATATAAAGCATGAAATAAAAGGCTAAGAAAAAAGTCTACTAACTGTTAGAATTAAAATCTCAGGTTAAAGAGATGGCAGTGGGATTGGAACACCTCCTGTCCTGGAATAAGGCACAGGGAGATTAAAATTTAGGTTCTTTTCAGCTGGAATATATAGTCAAAAAAAGAAATTATAGCAAATAATAGAAAATGTGAAAAGACAAAATAGGAGGAAAAGGATGGAAGCAACCATAGAAAAAAGTAAACTGCCTGCTAAAAGAGTTTGGGGAAACCTGGCAAGCAGAGTGGCTCAGCAGGAACTCCTCTCCATAAGCATTTCTAGCAGGCTAAACTGCCGGGTGGTGCAGGTGCAACTGTCACAGCACTTTGTTCTGCCAGACCTCCCACATCCACAGCAGAGTTGGGCTTCTCTTCTCTGTGAAGGCAAGCCCAACCTGCCTTCTTCTCTGCAGGTACACTCCTGAGGATTCTAACTTCTTCCTGAACAATTTCTACCCCTTTTTAGTCATCCATTTCAGACAATTTGAGATCTAGCTTGAGGGCAGTTCCAGCTTTCCAAGACAGAAACAAGCCCTCTGCTGATCATGCTCAAAGGTCACTCAATTCCAGAATGATTTGTGTGATCTGCGTCACGCAATTTTATTGTTAGCGTTACATTAGGTCTACTTCCTGTGCTTGTCAGAATTGAACCCAAGCTGATCTTCTTGAGCTCTGTACTTAGCCTACCAGTATGTTTTACTAATGACATGGAGCAAGGGGCTATTTCTAGGATAATGACAGTGATTATATATCATAAGTCACCTTTGCTGGCTTCCCTGATAACCAATTCCTGGGGCATCACCTCTGTGTTAGCAAATACAGCAGTATAAAGTTATTCACATTTCAAATACATAACAGCAGTAACTGACATTTAATTAAATGTAAAACACTTATGGCAGGCCCTTTTGTTTCCTTTTTTCCCAAGGAAAGGGAAACTGCAATGTTAAAAATTGCTCTAATACTCATAAAATATCTTTTTTTTTCATGACCCAAAAATGCATAATTTCAGGATTGATAATATTTGCATGTCTTTTTCATGTATTTTAATTTTTTTTTAAATCTCTTTCCCATAGTAAGATTAAAAATGTGAGAATTACATAAACAAAAATTATTTTTTCCTATTTAAGTGACATAAATCACACAGAATAAACCTTAGGAGACCAAGTAGAAAACTGTATTACTTTTAAAAAGCTTGAGCTAAAGGTAGCTTTACAAGAAGTGAAAGTAAAATACCTGGCTTTTACAAAGGGGAGTAGAAAGACCAGACAATCATATACCCAATTACTTGTTAATACATTTGGCAGTACAACATGGAGAACATCAGCAACATGTTTCAAAAGGAAAATTCATTTCACCACTTACACATCTGTGTTTGCCTCCCACTCTCCCTCCCCAAATGTTACGGGCAGAGACCCAAAAAAAAACCAGGGAAGATAATCAGAGCAGGAGGATTTCTTACCAAAAGCATGGTTTCCAAGTTGGACACACAGCAGTATAAATTTTTTGTTATAGACTGAACTCAAACTACTGGAAAAAGCTGTACTTAAGATATGAAAGAATAGGTCTCCAGTGGATGCTGCCTGTCATTTAACAGAAGAAAGTTCTGTAGTAACCAGGTATTTTCTGTATTTCATTTTTCCCTTATCAAGTAAAGTTACACCAGCAAATAGTGCTTACACAAGAAAATCTGCTGCTGCATGAAAAAAAAAATTGATTTAACCTGTTTTTCAACTTATTTTTTCACATTCATCCAATGTCATTGGAAAACCAAGTAATTATTAGCATTTCATACACTAATCTCATGCCAGCCACTTTGTTTTTCAAATGTTTATGCTTTAAGTTTTGTCAATTAATGATTCAGAAATAAGTGCTTTTAATATTCTATGTTTTGTCTGAAATGCAGCAGGCCATGACTGTCATTTATCCCTCGTGTTCACATAAATCAGATTTCAAACATGTACTTGGAAATAGAATTTAATCTGTGCATTTCAAGCTTGGGCCACTACCTGGTACAGCAACTTCTTACACAAATGGTCCCTTCAAAAATATTTTTTTTAGTGTGGGATCTGCAGGATTCTGTAGCCTCTCTAAGGCAACTCCACCTTTGATGTAATCTTGATGAATGTAATCTAGCTATGAGAAGGATGATTTTGCCCATTTACTGCCCATAAAAGCAGTTGTACAATCAAAGACTATTTGAAGAAAATCTGGAGATTTTTAGACAATGTTTTTGAATTTCACCTGATAGTATTTTTTCTGATTTACTGCTATGCTTGCAGCAACACAAGTTTTAAATGTATTAGCCATGGGAGATTTTACCAAGCAACACTACTTTTACAAGAAAAATGTTTTGGTTTTTTTTTGGTTTTTTTTAAGTAGCATCTTCTGAGCTCATAAACTGCCAGAGTGCTTTTCAGAGGCTCGTTATGTCTCACAATCGAAATAGAGCAGCTGAAGCATGAGCTTTCAAAACAGGGCTCTCACTTCTCCATATAGTTACGCTTCACAATTTGAACATGCAAAGCTAAAGGACAAGGAAACATTGCATCAAACACAAACACACACACACACACACACACACACACACACACACTCAAAAGGAAATGCGGGTTCGCTAAACCAAGTGCACTAAAGGGTTCTGAAATGCACTCCCTTTGTCGCTCTTTTGAGGCTCAAGGATCGCTAACTTCCCAGCTACCCCAGAAACAGCATTACTCTTTTTCTTTCTGCTTGGAGATAGGATTTTTATTTAAAATATACTAGACAGCAAAGAAAGGAGAAAACAATGGCTCTCTATGCTAGTAGAAAGCTTTGCCCTGCTATGCATGCATGCTTTCAGGAAAGCCAGAGAGCAGCCCCACCCATATGAAAGGAACTTCCTACGGCACTGGAAAAGGGGGAAAGGAAAAAAAATCACGTTAGGTATAGCATATAGCAAATAACTGTTCCAGAAGTATTGTTTCAGGTAAATAGAGACATTTAACAGAAAAATGCACCCTTTCTATAGGTATCCTTAAATGAGCTTTGGAATTCCTGAAAATTTTCTATTCATTTCTCAGACAAGAAAAGACATTGGGGAGTCAAGTAACTGTTCACTTCACAGGATTTTATTCCTAAAAGAGTAGAATTCTGTGTTACTGACACATTGCTGTCTCTGAAATCCAGCCAGCCAGAGCAGCAACTAGCCTGAAAGTACAGCCTAAGGAGAACAAATTGCTTGCAGCTTATTTATCCTCTTTATATCAATGGTATTCACAACTTAAAGGGTCTATTCATGTACTATGAATGAATAGGTTTCCAATGGCAACGTTTCCAAAAGAACAGTTAGGCCTCTGGAGCTGTAATAAAGGGTGAGGAACCTAAATAATGTTGCTTCAAGGACTGGGAAATCTGAGGCTTAAAAGTCTTTAGAACAAATAGATCACCTGTCCATAGTCTCTAGGAATAAAGAACAGATTCAAGCCATTTCTAGCAGCAGAAGCCCCCAGATTAGCCAATACAGAACACACTGAGCAAATCAGAACCATCACACAGTCCATCTGTGTAAAAGGCTTGATAAGCTAAATTTGCATTCCTTTCTCTCCCACTCTTGCAATCAGCTTAAGTGTCTTGTTTAAAACACAGCAACCCTCTTCATTCTTACAGCATGCAGAAATATAATGAACAATCAGGGGCCAAAACCAAGCAACCCAGCAGCAGCCACCAGCAATAACACTGAGCAAACTTGAGAATTTCAGACCTACCCATCTTTGTAGAAAAATAGCTTAATCAGTGCAGTGCTGAGGACACAATCCTTGCAGGGACGGAGCTGCAGTTCCGCAGTAATCCAAACGAACAAACCATCATCTGCTAATATTTCAAGCCTCACGCATAAAACTGTTAAGGAATCTCTATGAGACCACAATCATTATTAGTTGCCCAAGGGATTTTGTGCTCTAAGGAATGATGGTCCATTCCATGAAGAGGACAGGTGGAAAGAAAAATGGAAGAATAAGAGGAGGCCCAGTGAAGTCGTCATGAATTTTTTTATCTCCCTGGGTCATTTACAAGTGGGAGACCCCTTCAGGATTCAAACCAATCAATCTTTATTTAGCACATCCTTTTCTTACTCAGCCTGTGTAGAAAGACTGCAGTAAATGGTGCAAGGGATTGTGGGATGGGGATGCAGCATAGAGCTGCAATCAGATTCGCTAGGTTATTTTTTTTTCCTCCCTACTCAGCAATCAGCTGTTCCGAGGCTCCGCGCAGGGCCATTGAATTTGGTCACCAGAATGTTATTACAGGATTAGCAGGCGGAGACGGCTATCACTGTGTATTTGGCATGTCAATGCAGCTAAGAAATACATATGCGAATATTTCTCACAAATTGGAAAAATAATTTAACCACGAAGAAGAGAGTAAATATTACATAACATCCATTACCAAGACAGCTGCCAGAGATAAAACGAAAGCACTTTCATTTATAAAGAAGATAAAGTTTAACACTTAATTATTCCCCTCAGATTTTTCCAGGACTCGGGGTATTTCTTGGAATGTAATTCTTCCTTGCTCCAGCTTTCAGAAGCAACAAAAGACCCCACAAATGCTCTTTGTTTCTCTCCAGATGTTTAAAGCAGAAACAAAGAGCCTCTCCAGAAAACTGTGCTACTGACACATAAACCAGCAGCAGCTTCCTCTACTTTAGAGCCTTAGATTTGTGTCCTGATTCAGTCTGAAGTCAAATATTCAAGGCAGCAATTAGTAAACTCATATTAAAGGAATTTGAGAATCAAGGATAACAGACTGTTCAACTCTTCTATTAAACATTAATGCAAAGGTATATTATCATAGTTCATCTATTTACTTGCCTTTTTTTTTTTTTTTAATTCACAGATCAACTCTGATTTTACTAGGCTGTTACCAAAGAAATGAAAATTTTGGTGCCTGCTATTTTTCAGCTATGCAGAGAAGGTTGTTAAAAAGATGCTTGTGAATACACAGACACCACTGAAGTAAAGCAACATAGACTTAGCTTTGTCTTCCAGTATAACAGCTTGTGAGTTTTGCAGACAAGGTAGTATTTGCATCTCTAAATACAATGTATCTTTTCTTTTGAAAAAAACAAATGGTATGCAATTATTTCTGCTAACTGAGGCTAACAAAGCTTCCCACAAATAAAAGAACATAAAGCTACATTTGCATCAAGAAGAAAACATGTGGGTCTTAAATACTCTCTTTGCTACCTTCACTTAATTAGGACAGATATAGCTATTTTAGAAGTTTAAAATGTTGTCCTAAGCTCTTTAAGCACGGTTTCTAAGATATAACATTTATTCTATTCTTGAATTGAAGAGTTAAATAGTATTCTTAATCATTTAGTGTGACTGAAATGTAATCGAAATTCCTGTTGAAAATAAAAATTCTGCACACATCCTTTATTTTACACTTGGCGATCATTTGGCCATATAATTTTATGCATTAGGCAGATCCAGCCTGGTTTCCCTGGACAATGCCCACAGGGTGAAGGCATGTTGTAATCCAGTTTATAACGTGAAATGAAACATCAGGCAGTGTGTGTGTATGTATTAGGATTTGGGATGCCTATGCCAAAATACCGCCCCTTTAACTCCCTTAACATGTGCTGAACTCAATCAAACAGAAAGCTCAAAGTATGTTTCATTTTAGCTCCAACATTCAGGAGCAGCAGGCATCTGTACAGCAGGATTCACAGTTTAAAAGAAGGCCAGATATTTCAGGCATGTTTCTGGAGAGGTGGATTTTTTATCTTTGGTTCAAGGAGTTTTTTGGTTTTCTTTTTAAACTGTCTGGGGAATCCCTATTGCAAAGAACAAGCAACAGATTTCACTCCCACAACAAGAAGATCCAAGGCCTTTTGTTTCTGCCAGTGGAACAAAGACACTTAAAACTCAAGTGAGAAAGTTCAGGAGTGGCACTCCCAGAACTGAAGTGGAAGACTGTCAGACAGAAGCACACAGACATCATTTAGTTGCTTGCTTTCCCTTGCTCATTTCAAACACCGTATTTACATACACTTAAACAGAATGACTAGTATCACTCAAACTACTATTTCCATTTATGGTCAGAAGTAGGGACTACAAACCCCTCAGAACGGATTCCATGACATCGTGGCCAAAGAAGCCTGCTGAAGCCATAGCTGCAACCACTCTCATAGGGAAATACATCTCTAAACGAGAGATTCCTTCAAAGTGCTATTCTCTTACAATTAACTCTGAGAAGTTGTGTGCTGACAATGAGCTGATACTCCACAAATTGTCCTTCTTCTTCAACAAAACGAAAACATGCTACTGTGGCAAGGAAAATGAGACAAAAGGCACAGCATTCCCCCGAGATTTTTCTTGTTACATGTTGATATGTGGGTTTCTTCTCCTTAGCAAAAAGGATTCATTATTGCACTTTACCCCCGTAACAGTTACAAGTCTATCAAGTACAGTAGTTTCACGAATATAAGCTGCACCATTTTAACTAAAATTTTGCTCCCACACCGGAAATGCNNCTTACATTCAGGGGCGGCTAATATGTGAATAATTTTCTGATATTTCCAGCCCATGAAGTGGAAACCAAGGTGCCGAGTCGAGCAACCTGCCAGTAAAAGCCGACATTTC
>PYHW01009688.1:2617875-2632060 GCA_013186435.1 Turdus rufiventris | reverse complement strand
AAAATTTTAGTCAAAAGGGTGCGCCTTATAGTCGTGAAATTACTGTAAGTGGAAATAACCACTTTCAGTTTGTGATCCTTTTGCTGGCTGAATGTTTATTCCCCCAAAGGAGCAAATGCATTAATTCACACTGATCTCTCAGGTGGTCTTCAATATATCTGTTCTCTCAAAAAAACCCAGCCCATTTACATCAAAGGTGACTTTCACAAATAACAATTCCTCAAGAAATACTCAAGAAAATTCAAGATTCAAAAACAATAGATTAATTTTAAAAGACCTGTCATTTTCCAGGCTCTGGGGATCATTCTTACTCAACTTTATCTCCTTTTTTTTTGTCTTTTTTATTTCCTTTTTTATCTCATCTCTATGAGGTACCAGTATCCTACTGTCCATACATAGCTCCTATCTCCAGGCAGGCCAACTGCATGTCTCCTCACTGTTGCCTGGATCCAAGGCATTATTTGATGCTCACATTCTCAAACTTTGTGAATTTTGGGGCAGTCAAGCACCATGTTGAGCACAGGGATCTTGGCTTTCTGGGGAAATGGAGATGGAAGATATTCATCACTTTGATGATGAGAAAATTTACTCTAGAAAGCTTCATACAGGAAAGATTGTAACAAAGAACAGATCAGACAGGAAAAACAACTTTCTAGGAGCAATTTGTCTTTTTAGAAAAATGGCAGCTACAAAACTATACTGTTATTTTCCATATTAATGTTTCACCAAGCTCAGTTTTGTTAGCAGTATTAGTAGGATAAGAGTGGAGTAAGATACAGCTTAGATACTGGTTATGTATTATTATATGTAGATGCTTGAAAGGATTTTTCAAATGTCATTGCACATTCCCTAATGCAAGGGAAAAGGGTCCCTCCTCAGTCAGTGACTGACAGGTTGTGACACACAGGAGGTGGCAGAATATGTATCTTTCTTGGTCTGAACTCTGTTCCCATCTAGTCTAGTGTGGTTGTATTGGGAGCCCTGCATTGCAAAAGGCATAGTTGAAAGTAATCTGGTTTTCAACCAGCTTTTTTTTTACAGTTTAAATACTGAGAAATTGACAAGTGAAAGGTCTTGGTTTATGGAATGATGCACCTTCCATTTAATTTGAATCTGTGAAATTACCTAAATGATAGAAGCTCAAGATGGTAGATTAACAAGCCTGGGTCTCACCACAAGTGTTTGTCCACCTTTGGTTTTAACATTAGACCACTTCGTGTAGGACTTTAAATATATTTATGCAGATTTCTAGTCAGTCACTACTCAAGTTCTAGATGAGTCTTCTGATGCAAACAAGCTGGCAGGCTTTGTATTGACTGAGAAAACATGGGTCTGATATACTAATAATAAACTAAGACTCCTGGAAGAGTTCAAAGTGAAGCTTCACTTCATGTAATGAAATAAAATGACATAGATTTTAGCACTGATAATAACTCATCTTTAAAAGACAAATTAGCTGTGACATTATTAACTATTTTATCATCAGCATTTTAAATCCAGCACATGGAACAGCTGCCTTAGGTCTGGGTTCAGATGCTAAACTTGTGTTCGGCAGGTCTGGCCTCACATATTTTATTATAGCACTTCAGCTTGGTGGCCAGTGACTTGAGTTTGGCAAAAGCCTGCCCCCTCCAGAAAGACACATAATTGTTAGCTGATCTTTCAAAGAGATATCATGTGATAATCCTTTGCTGCCTGCTCCAATTCTTAGATGAGAATGGGGCTGTTTTAGTGCTTTTGATATTTTTTTCATTATGTACGTATTTTGCTTTGTAATGTATCACTTCTCGTCCACCGAAAGAAAAAATACATCTCAAACAAAACCAGAGTGCATTATAACTTTGATGTCATTGTTGAAGAAACCTCAAGGCTTCTTCTGTTTTCACTACTGCCTGCAGTCCCCAGGAAAAAAAAAAAAAAAAAAAAGAAGGAGAATAAGTGTAACTAAGTTGCTTTTCCCATCAAGTCTCATTTACATCTGTGTCTGCAGGGATCTGGACTTGCCTGGGGCACACGAGCTCATTCATTCGTGATGGAGACATACACAGCCTTTTCCCTTCTAAGCGAGACAAAATGATGATTCCTTTGTCCCACCTGGAAGTCTGCAGAATAGAAGTTAATGGCTGGATACTTCATAGTCTTTAAGCAACAACTCAGCAAACACTACACAATGTATATGCCCCAGTAGTTTTCATCAGGAAAGGTCAAATATTAGAAGAACATAAATTCAAAAGACAAATATTAGACTGTTTTCAAAGGTCCTGTTCCCCTCTGAATACACCCTCACACTGAGGCACTAATTGGCCTCCCAGTGAACAGATACAGTTCATTGCCTGACAGAAAACTACCAAGTGAAAAAATGCATCTGAGAGAGGTGAATTAGCTCATAGGTGTGCACTAAGTGCTGCAGACATTATGGACTGGAGCAGGGGAAGAAAAACAACTGCAACCAAATGCTCAAGCTTCTTATAAAAATATACCATGTAACAGCAGGTAAGCCCTACACTCCTCCTGACTTTAATCCTACTTCAAGGTCTACAGTCACACTTTTGTGGCAACCACATCCCTTAAATACAGGCATACATTCAGTTTGTGCCAGGCTCATTCTTCTGCTCTGCACTGCTAGGAATCATAGTTTGCTACTCTTAGAAATTAACCATCAGACCTGGCTCCTGTAAAATTGTACTGTCTCAGTATTACTGTTTTTCACAAACTTCCATTCATGTAAACTTCCTTTCAAAAGCAACTATCCAGGAAACTCCAACATACGACATTTTTTTATGTCTGCATTCATGAAAAGTTCTGAACCAAAAGTAATGCATCCAAATGCCTCTTTTTGTTTGAAAACATAATTAATCCAAGAATAAGAAATGTTACCATGTGACGGTACCACAAAGAAATTATCATATAAAGAATCACAGCAAACAGTTCGAAGGCAACTCTGGGCCTGAAGCTGGTTCAGAAGATATTTGTTGAATACTGGACACTTGGTTTGCCAAGAAAAATAGAAAGGACTACATTTTCTAAAAAAAACTCCTAACCAACCAACAAAAACAAACAAAAAAAAACAAAACAAAACAAAACAAAAACAAAAACCCAAAAAAACCCCAAAAAAACCCCCAAAACAAACAAAAAAACCCCAAAAAAACAAAAAAACCCCAAAAAACCAAAAACAACAACAACAACAACAAAAAAACAAAACAAAGAAAAACCCCTCAAAAAAACCCCAATGCTTATATATTTCTTGGCTTAGTCTTTCTCTGACCTGCTTGGAGCTATTCCCCTTTACAGCACAAAAAAACCTAGTATATGCCTGGTTTACCCTGGACCTGCCCTGCTTTCCTGGTTTCAAGTACAATAAAGAGGAAAAAGAAAGTATTTGCGACCTTTGCACTGAAGAGCTTGAAACACCAGAGTACAACAAAGAGCCCTCTCAGACCGCAAACACCGGGCTGTAGTGAGGAAGACAGAGAGCAGGAAGAGAACATAGCAAGCAGAGAAGAGCTCTGGGGACGGTCTTAAGGACTGAGAGGCAGGGAGAACAAACATTTTAAATGGCATAGAACACAGAGGTTCAGGAGGATAGGACATAGGATGCCAGGAAAAAAGGTGCCTCTAGGATAGGAAAAGAGTTGTGGCAGAAATATGAAGAGGCTGTGAACTTTGTGAGTAAGGCAAGGGGCACAGATGACAGGGGAAAGCTGCATGCCTTCCCTATGCAGAGATGAGCTGGAGACTTGGATGAAGGATGAGGGGCCTGAGGCCAGAAGACAAGCCAGAGCAAAAGGCTGACAGGTCTGAAGCTGAGCAGAGCTTTGGGACAGGTAGGAAACAAGACTTCTTCTACCGAAACTTGAAACTGTCCTTATCTACATAGCTGTAGGAGAATAGTTTGTAGGGATAGTGCAGGAGGCAATCTTTCCCAATGAGTTATAGCTATGCTAGTTACCGAGAAGTGGAAACAGCCTTGCCTGCCCAATATGGGTGGGTGTTATAGAAGAGTGGGCTACCTGGCTACAAGTTGTAGTTGGAGCTTGAGAACTGGAGTCTGCTGCAGTTTGGGATAGAGTATGTGCTGCTGTGCAGAGATAAGGGACATGCAGTTGTGCAAAGGACAGACAAGGTAAGAAGAAGCTGTGCGAGAGACAGACAGGGTTAGGTGCTGGGTAAGGTACAGGTTGGGGTTTAGCCAGTCATGCAGAAGGAAGAAGAAAACATGCAGAAAGAAGGACTCAGTCCTGTGTGGAACTGCCTGCAGGGAAAGAAGTTAGAGCTGTATAGAGCTGCTTGTGAGGAAAGGAGTCAGTACTGTGTGGAGTTACCTGAGTGAAGTTCACTGAGAGAAAGCATGAGAAGTTTTTAATAAAGGACTGGTGACGATGCCAGTCCAGTCTGTCTTGACATAATTACAGTAATTTCATGAGTATAAGCTGCACCCTTTTGACTAAAATTTTGGTCCGAACCCGGAAGTGCGTCTTATACTCCAGAGCACCTAATATATATGGACAAAGTTCTGAAATTTGCCAACATGGAAGTGCAAGCCATGGTTTAAGCCAAGCTCATGAATTGAGCACCTGCCAGTAAAATCTGCGATCACGTGATTGTTACAAATTGGTTACTTAATTGCATGGAGCAGGCTCCCACTGGCACCGCAGGGCAGTGCCAGGTCGGGGCCAGTGAGCCCAGCGGTGGTGGTGCAGGCAGCGGGCCGGGGCGAGCGAGTCCAGTAGCAGCAGCAGCAGCCAGCGGCCACTCCCCTGCTCCCCGGCAGCAGCGGCCAGTGGGGCCAGGGTCACTCTCTGGCGGCCGCCCCGAGCAGGGCTGGGGCCGCCTGGCCCCAAGTGGGGCTGAGCCAGTAAACCCCGCGATTGCATGATTCCATTACTAATTGGTTACTTTGTTGTGCATGGACCCTTGCTGCAAAAAAAAATTGCGGCTTATACTCCAGTGCACCTTATACACGTGAAATTACTGTACTACACATACCTGCATGCATATAAGAGATTCTATCCCCACTCTATCCATGTGGACATCTCTTCCCACTCTTGCATCCTCTCTTTTGCAGCCAGAGCCACATTAGCCCTGGCTTCCTATCTGTGTATTGGAATGTGACAGAATAACATTTTCCATAGCCAGTATGATCCAAGGAAATGTTTTGATGTAGCTCTGGATCCCAAAGTGTATATAAGTGTTAAGCATAGATTTTCAAGTGATAGAGAAGAGTAGGTATCAGGAGAAAATTACAGAGAAAATAGAGAGAAAGCCACTGCATTGCTGGAGTTTATATTAACCTCATCAACTACTTATCCATTTGCTCTTACACATTTGAAAACTAATTGAAAAGAAGGCTAAAGGTATCATGCTAAAGTTAAGCATCCCAATCAGAAGCAGAAATTAAAGTACACATATGGGAAGAGATTGTAATTCTCACAGTTCCATTTCAGTCCTTAAGTAACCAGCCTCTCTATTGCCTGCAGCAAGAGTTTTGCCAGATTATGACCTGCAGAATTCCATGCCAGGATATTAGTTCAAAAAATGTTAACTTTCGACAGTATATTAGGGGATTACATTAGGGAGCATTAGGTAAAGTGTCATCTGAAGATGCTTCACAAGAAGAAAGAGGTTGAGAAGAAAACAAGCCACAAAATTATTTCATTTTGTCAGAGAAACTGCAGTGAACACCTTGAATTTTAACGGATACAGTGCTTCTCAGTTTCACGTTCTGTGAACAAGCAGTGATAAGAGGAAAAGGCTGATGACAGCTGTGATAATTTTTTTAGACAGCAACAAAGAAGAAGAACACAGCAAGATACCCTGTTAATTAAGGACATTTTATGCCACAAGCTAAAATTGCTGATTTCTTAGATCTTTGGGCAACTACACAGGCAAAAAGAAGGAAACAAATATTTAAAAGCTTCATGATGGATGAAGAAACCATGGCATCTACAATATTTCCTGCCTACTTAAGTACACACGGGGATATAGTTTGCTTTCTGGGCCAGAGAGAGGTGAGCTAAAGAGAGAAATGAGCCATCTCATTAATAAACCAGTCCTGTATGTACCATGAAAGAAGGTAGTTTGCACGACTGTGCCTTTAACACACTATCAAAGGAAAGCAGCAATGCAGAGAGCCTGTTCTATAAGCCACTAATTCTAGTAAGAAGAAAGTTTAGGCCTTGTCCATGGAGTCCAAGGAAACATCTTCCCAGCATGAGAGCAGTGCATAGCTAGTGCAAGTGCTGGAATGCCACTGAAGGTTGCTTCTTTTCAGCATTGCTGGCTAGCACAAAGGCCAGATATATCAGACAGGAGGGAGATGAGTCAAAGGAATCAGTGGAAACTGGTAGATACTGATGATTTAAAGGCAGAACAGACCTGAAGACAACTTAGCCACTGCTATTTGCTCTCTGTCACAGGCAAGGAAGGTAGGAAGTAATCTCTTTTTTTCTCTGTCTTAACCCAAGTTTTCCATTATATTTAAGGCAGGTTACCCTAAAGAACGAGACCTGTGGTAAATACCTGGTTGAGACTTCCTCTATACTCCTAGGATGAATTTTACACATACAACCTGCCTAGCAATCCTTTCCTTTCCTAAGAGAAGTACCTTCTCCAGGTAGCATCACCAAAATAAAATGCATACATTAGAGGAAGACCCTCTGCTCTTAATGTAGGAGTATAATAAGTACAGTAATTTCATGACTATAAGGCGCACCCCTTTGACTAAAATTTTGGCCCAAACCCGGAAGTGCACCTTACAGTCCGGTGCACCTTATATATGGACAAAGTTTGGAAATTTGCCAACCCAGAAGTGTGAGCCGCGAGCTGTGGGGGGAGCCGGCAGGGCTGTGGCAGCCAGGTGAAGGCAGGGCTGCGGGGCCGTGGTGCCATGGCTGCTGGGTGCAGGCGGGCCTACGGGGCTGTGGTGCTGCGGCAGACAGGTGAAGCCAGGGCCACTGTGCCGTGGCAGCTGGGTGGAGGTGGGGCCATGTTGCTGTGGCAGCCGGGTGGAGGCAGGCCCGTGGGGCCACGGTGCCGTGGCAGCCGTGTGAAGGCGGGCCGCGGCCAGCAGCCATGCGGGGGGAGCTGGGGGTGGATCCTCGCTGCAAAAAAAAAGTTCACCTTATAGTCCAGTGCGCCTTATATAATGTACAAAGTTGCAAAATTTGCCAACTCCCGGAGGTGCGCCTTATAGTGCCCTGCCCCTTATGTTCGTGAAATTACTGTAATATCTGGGTACTAGAGCCCTGCTGCTTTTTTTTAATGGAAAAGGCTATATGCTTAGCATTTTTCATTGTTTTAGAACCAACCAGTATGTTCCATTTTAGTGGCAACAACCTAGCATCAAATACAGTAATTTCACAACTATAAGGCACACCCCTTTGACTAAAATTTTCCCTCAAACCTGGAAGTGTGCCTTATATGATCTACAAAGTTTGGAAAATTGCGAGCCCGGAAGTGCGATCTGCAAACTGAGTCAGGACCTGCGGGAGCTGCAGCCATGTTGGGGGAGTCGGGAACCATGGGAGCCACGGCCGCCGGGCGGGGGAAACCAGGACCCAGCGCGGCTGCCAGGCAGGGAGAAGGGGGGGGAAGCGGCGTGGCCATGGGGAAACACCAAGAAGTGCCGTGGGGAAGTGCCGAGAAGCGGTGAGTAAGTGCCACGGAAAAGCGTTGAAAAGGCGTCGGAAAAGCGCCGCAAAAAAGCGTAAAAAATGGCTGCAAAAAGCCGCCGAAAAGCGGCGAAAAATCACCCCAAAAAGCTGCTAAAAACGGTGAAAAATCGTGGCGAAAAAGAGGCGAAAAATCGCGACAAGAAGCCACCAAAAAACGGCGAAAAAATCGCCCCTAAAAAGCATCAAAAAATCACCGCAACAAGCGGCGAAAAAGCGGCGAAAAATCGCAGCAAAAAGCAGCGAAAAATTGCCGCAAAAAAGTGGCGAAAAAGCAGCAAAACCTTTGCAAATTGAGAACCTGCCAGTAATTCGCTACTTTGTTGTGCGCCGCGTGGCTCCTCACTGCAAAAAAATAGTGCACCTTATAGTCCGGTGAGCCTTATCTGAGCTACAAAGTTGCGACTCTCGCGGGGTGCGCCTTATAGTACGGTGCACCTTATGGTCGTGAAATTACTGTACTTAAGAAAAGGGAACTGGCGGGGGGGGGGGGGGAAGCCATAATGAAAGATTCTAAAAGCTTTAATATGCATGGGGGAAAACTGACATATCAGTCAGAGGGTTCCGATTTAAGAGAGGACAATTTACCCAAGGAGGCTGAGGAGGCAAATCTCAGCCTTTATCTCTATGGAGATCTGACTTCTGATAGTGAGTGATTCCCTATAGAGACCTGACTTCCGATAGTGACTGACTTTACAGGAAATCTGTCCAAACATGACAGAAGGCTGACATTGCTTCTTTCAGATCCTCAGACTTTTTCCTGTTACCTGAGAGTTCAGTTTCCTGATCAGACTCAAACAGCTTATGGGAGGGAGACACATGCAATATTGTTTCACTCACAGGCTCTCCCTTATCATAGCCTTAACTGATGTGTCAAGCATGTAGGACATACCAGGACAGCACCTGCTAATAATGAACACTGAGGCAAAAAGTACCCTTAAAGCCTTCTGATTTCACTAAAAAATCAAATGCCCAGTGTAATAAATTAACACTCCAATAACTCAAAATTCTTAGTAATTTAGAGAGTTGTTCCTTCCCAAGATATTGATCCATTTTTGGAGCTGGTCTGATATCCCCAAGGGCACTGGGAATCTAATAATCTGGTAACCATGAGTATATTTGGGAAATACTGGTAAGAGGTCAAGGTTTCAGTCAACCTCAAGTGAATACCTTTCATTAAGTTCTAAAGAACAGCTGTGTTACAAGTGTGCCTGCAGACTAAATACTCAGCCACAGGAAAGTATTGGAAAATACACCTACAGAATCAGAGGAAGAAAATTAATCACATTAAACAGTTCTATTTCCAGGTTCCCTGCAAATTTTATCTCCTTTTTTTGTAGATTGATCATGATATGCTTCTCTGATTCCCAGAGAAGATAATTACTATTAGTAAATAACTTTGTTTTCACAAACTGCCTACCAGCTCAGAATCAAAGGTGCAATTCTAGCTTATTCCATTCAGAGCAGTTATTTTATGAAGGATGTTGTTTCAGCACCTTGTTTTAGCAAGCCCCGTAAATACATTTTCAAAATTATCTTTCTGGGAGGGGAAAAATAATTTGAATTTCCAGGCTGTTTACCCTGATGCAAATCAAACAGGCACAGTCTGCCCCTTCAGAACCAGCTGTTGTGCTGAGCTTGTGATGCACAAGGGATTTCTTTCTTTAGTCAGGAGACAATGTGGTGAGCATGTTGATTGCTCCTAACTATGTACTTTGAGGGCACACAACAATTCCTAGGTGTGTAGTGTATATCATGGCTTTCATTGAAGTACTGAGATGCTGCTTTATTAATCTATAGATAAAAAACATCTTTACTAATCAAGGCTTAGTATCTATCTGCTGCTTAGTGCAACTGACTGAAACGCTCTGGCTTGTATTCACAGCCTGGCACAGAAGCAGCTTATTGCGGTAATTAGCTTTAATTCATACACTACCACACAGGCATTGTACTGAAGAGAAGGCTCAGACTCAGAACTCAACATCATCAAGACCCACCTAAAATGTACCAAGTATAACAGCTGCCTGTAATTTGATCAGTGTTATTAGAAAGTTCTGTCTAGCTGTCTCTTAGCCACTGCTTTCTAAACATAATATTGCTTGACTGGTCCTCTACAATCCACAACTTATTGAATAATTCAGTCATTAAGATTCTATAGGTGAGTAGGATTGTTGAGCCAAAAGTTTCCAAGCTGCCCCAGGGCTGTCTGCAGAAGCTATGCACAGCCCCAAAACATAAGCAGTATAGCAGAGACAAAGGCACAATCCCCTGGGTATTCCCCTACTGGGTACATCCATGAGAGCAAGTTAAACAAGCTGAAAGGAACATGGCATCAGACCTTGCTTTTGATTTGCTTTTTGGTTAGTTTTTTTTTTTTTTGTGTGTGTGTGATTGCAACTTACTTTCCCGTGATTTTAAATAGGGAAATAATGAACATGCTTATTTACAGCGACAGCCAACTTTCTCCCCCTCAGGTATCTTGAACTCACAGCCTGAGCCTCAGTTACCACATGAAATCTGCACACAGACTTGCCCAAACTTCAGAAGCAGACTAGTTCTGAGATTCTGCATGGTGGTCGGCTCTGACAGGGACATTAAGACTTTCTTTGGTGGTGTAGATGGTAAAAGAGAAAGTCTAAAAAGTCCATCAATATATGCAGTGCAGTGTAAGTTGAAGAATAATGCCCAAACAGGCAATATTTGATTTAAAATTCTGAAAATTAAAAAGAGCATACTGAGGATCAAGAAGTCATGCTCATTCCATCTCTGCAGTTTTTTGCTCTGTGGAGCTGTGAACAGTTCCCATTAACAATTCCCAGTCAACAAAGAGGACAGATATCTCTGACCATGACTTTCTTTTTCTACTGCTAGGTACATATATTCAAACATGACAGCACCTATCAGCATTTTGGGGAGCATTCATTTTATAGTATCTCATTTCCAGCCATTTCACACTTTTCCAAACCACACCACTCACGACCTTGCAAAAAGTGCTGCTGTTTAAAATTAGACCGAATGATCAAATACTGCAAATGCATCTAAAAATAAGAACTAGATGCAGATTAAATGAAATATATGAATATGTACATCCTACATACATATATCCTATACATACATCCTATATACATACATAGATCCTATATACATATATCCCAACAACTTAGTTTAAATGGGTTGTGTCCTTACTAGCTTCTTCCCTTTTGCCTTCCAGGAAGGTCTCGTTTGAGACTGAAATTGTGCGGTCCTTGCAGTCATGACACTGCATACAAAGTAGCTCCTCTTTTACTTCAGACAGAGGAAAATGCTTTAATAGCTGCCTCTCTTAATGACAGCACCTACCTGCCTTGCTAAAACATGCCCTTAGTCTTATGAGAAAAGCCACAACAAGACAGAAGACAACTTACTAGTGTTCCATAGAGTCAAGGCGGGAGAATCAGAGGCTGAAATTTACTGTGCCTCACATGAGAAGATTTAGCTTCCTGCAGCATTCAGACAGTTGGTCCCATTACAGGCATCGGACGGCGGAGTTAAAGGGTGGCTGTGCACGAACATAAACAGCTTGTCAGCGCAAGCCAAAGAGGCGGGCCTGTCCTGCCAGCCACAATGTGAGCCAATGATTAGCTCCTCTTTTGCATTCTGGGTGTTCAAGATACTGTGTTTCATTCTTAAGCAGGGGAACAAGAGGGAATGATTGGGAGGGGCTAAGGCTTGACGGTTTACTGCTAGGCATTAAAATGCTTAAGGTAGAAGGAAAAACAAAAATCAGTAGATAATTTCAGGTAAAGCACATATTTGCTGTGTATTCATAGAAACATTATTAGGGAGCCTGCAGGCATCTCCAATGCACTATTTCTTTTAGGTCAATCAAAGATACAAGCAAACAAAAGTACTCTAAATTAAATTTACTTCATATTCACTCCATAAAAATTTTACTTGCAAAGTCTCTAATTTTGTCCATCCTTTTTCTTATTCTCATTCTTCCTAACATGATTTATCTGCTTTATTTGCTGACAGTGGCATTTCTCACTTCTCTGTCACAAATTCCTTACTCTGACCCTCTTTATCTGACCCCCTAACCTTCATTGATCCTCCTATGATTGCTTCCCTTAGGCTCCATCTTAACTGTTTGGTTTTTGGTTCCTGATCCTGGAAAGAGCAGAGTCACAACAGATGCACCTTAGAGTAAAGTTCTGTGAGACAACCAAGTTGATCTAGCAAGTTATTGCTGTCAAAAGTGGAGGTATTAAGCCTCCCTTCTATTTAGCACCACACTTGTGCCCTCCTTGTCTGTCCCCCCATCATTCAAGGAAAGTTAATGTAGCACAGAAGCAAATGCTTCTCAGTCAGTTTACTGATCTTAACACAGAGACAAAAGAGGTATTGCATGGAGTGAATACTCCCTGAAGTATAAGCTCCTTCTGATCTTGCCTCAGTCATCTATGCTCCCATCTGTCTGCACAAATTCCTCTCTCCTTTGTCGTTTGAATTGAATTGTTCAAAATTAATTTAATATCCTGCTTACAGCTGCTGATGCCATGTCATCCCATCCTACTTTCTTATGCCTCTAGTTTGGCTGTGAGACCTGTCTGCCACCAAAATCTGTCTCATCAAATGTTTTATAATTAACTCCCTGCATAAATATCATGCTTTGTGCTTCAAGCCTCAGACCCTTCAAGCTCTTTTTTGCTTTGGAAATAACTAAAATCCTCCTTATAAACTATGTTATCATTTTTGACTTTCACTGTTTTTTCTCTGACCTTTCTGATTAATTATTTTCTCAACATTTACTCCTCCCTCTCTTGCACTCCCAAAGGCACCCTACATCTTTTTATATCCTATCCAGCTTTTACTATTTGCTTGTGCAGGCTCCTGTACCACTTTATGTCAGTGATTTACAAACATCCATTTGTATTTTTCAGAATTCTGCTTTTCCCCAGTCCCATATTTCACCCTGTGTTTTAGGTATATTGTATTAAATGCCCTGACAGTTCCTAATTTTCGATCCTTTTCTAGGGTCAAATTAAAGTAGTCCAGTCATATTACTTTCCGTGTAGTCTTGGCACAAGTCATTGCTCTCCCCTCTGCTTTGATAAATTAGCTGAACGCCCAGCAGAAGCAGATGCTGGAGTTAGTGCCTCCTTCAAATGGGTGGGCGTATCTCAGCTCTCCTGCTTCTCCTGATAGGTTGCATGAAAGTTTTGGCCCAGAGCACTGCACCACAATGTGCTCGGGTCCCATTTGCAAGTTTTTCTTCACAGTGAGATGTACTAGGTGTGTTCTTCAATGACATCTCAGATTCTGGTGCAATTGCACAGCTCCATCAGCTGCCACCCAGATACATAATATACAATGCATCTATTTTTGCCCAGTTTTCCTACTCAGTCTGTGCTATCCTCGCCAACATCATTATTTTACCAGAGCTCTCTTCTAGTATTTTTAACATGCAAATCCCTGCTGAGGTCTACTGTGTGATCACAGTATATGATTACTTTAATTATTTTGATTATTGAGGCTGGACCTTATTTCCAATGCACCTGCATTGTTATCACAAAAAATTCAGCAACTGAGGTAATCTTTTGTTCCATACCACAGCCACAATGCCTGTGACTCCATGAAAGCCATGCTTTCATGTCCTGAGCTTTGAGGCCTTTTCAGAGTTTCTCCTTTCTTATTGATCCACTCCCACAGTTCTCTTCATCACAAGGCCTGGCTTTTCAGCTTTCTGTCTTCCCTACAAACTCTCTTTTCTTACCTTGTTTTCTATGCAGAGAATGCCTTGCTTCATCAAATAATTTTTTTTATTTGATACCTATCTTTCTTTTCAACCTTTGCAATCTACATGTCACAAAATATAAAAATAATGTATCAGAGGGAGAGTAGGAGAAACTATGAAAAGGTGAAAAGTCACCCCAGAAAGAGAGACGTCTCATCTGTGTATATAAAATATATGTGCTACAAATCTTCTACCATCAACTATATATTGCATGTTATGCACCTTACACTGTTAGATTTTTTTAATGGAACAGGATAGGCATGAAAAGCCCTTGATGGATATGGATCAAGTGCCCAAACACTGTACATGAGATTGTGAAAAGACTGCTATAAAAATACTGTTTGTTGATGCAAAAGAGAGAGCAAGCTAGCTATTGCATCTCCAGTTCCCACGGAAATTTATTTAAGATGCTAATTCAGTGTAGCCTCAAATAAAGAAAGGATAGAGCAACAATGAGCTGACTTAGTGGAGTTTGTTGAAAAGGCACACTTCAGACAGTCACCTGGTTACAACTCTGTGACTCCAATCATAGTATTATGCCAAGGATGAAGCTGCCTCTTTGTTCTTAAGCTTTGGATGACAGAAAAATTGCCAGCGGTGTGAATAATACCAACCTAGGTAACCAGTTAAGTGTGATGGCCAAGCTGGCTTAATAACTCACTTTCATCAAAAAGACATAATTCCCAGCTGCAGGGCCTGCTCATCTCCCACATGCATTGCAGGAACAGTGTGAAAGCTCACA
>PYHW01009688.1:2588709-2603797 GCA_013186435.1 Turdus rufiventris | reverse complement strand
GGAAGGAAGGAAGGAAGGAAGGAAGGAAGGAAGGAAGGAAGGAAGGAAGGAAGGAAGGAAGGAAGGAAGGAAGGAAGGAAGGAAGAGGAGGGATTAATTACTGTAAGATGTTTATGGGAATTTGTCCGTACCTAGTTCATTTGCCTCAGAATTCTTCTTGTAGGGAATTAAGAGAAAGGACAAGTGTTCACAGAGTACTAACTGGAAAGAAAAGACCAACATGGATACACAGCCTTTTCTACAGTAGAGATAAGGTGATCATAGAATGCAGTGTTCCCAGTTTTAAAGAGCAGATGGGGAGGAAACTTCCCCTGTGAGTAGAAGAAAAGAACACTACAACAAAATTAGAAAAAGCTGCTTGCTTGTAGTAAAAGAAAAAACTTGGAGTGACACAGAACTCCTACCTTGAAAGGGAAGGAAGAAATACAATGAAAAAAACCTGTTTTCCTTTTCAGCATCTTGGTAAGGCATCTTGGTAAGTAGCAATGGATTTGGCGCTATAAAATCTAAATATTTAATGCTTTGCAGGGGTTATCCATGTTGGCAGCTCACCCTGTGTTTTGCAATGTGTATATTGAAAATTCTCTTGAACTGTGGCCACTTGCAAACTGGATGGACAAGACTGGTCTGGTGCACCCCTTCCTTACTGGTGTACCCCTTCCTATTCTCAAAGAGAGGTCAAACACAAGGTGAATGGGTTTGTTCCCTGATCAGCCATACACATCGCCTGGCTTTCCTACAGGCCAAGGTAAAAAGCATCAGGCAGTTTCACACCTCCTAGAAATGTTTATGCAGCAGGGCTGAAACTAAAGAGGCAGCCTATCTGTGTCACTGATCTGTTACCAGGGGTAAAGGTATCTGAGAATCTGACACACCAGAGAGCAGGGGAATGCTCACACCTCAGTGCCCTCAGAGAAAGTTACAAAGCATCCATGCATGTAATAGCAAATGAGATTTCAGCTCAGAGGTGCAACACCAAGAACTGCAAGGGATTGTTTAGTATTCAGTGAGCATATGCCTAAAAAGTCAGTGCACATGCTATCAGACTTTCAGCATCCTGTGCACATCAATGAACTTTGATTAAGCTTCATCAGAATCCATTTACATTCTGGATAAGAAATTTGGGAAGACAACTGGTAAATTACGTAAAGAGCAAAATTGAAGCCCAAAATCTGCTTTTCAGGTTATCTGTCAGGAAGATGCCTGAGCAGATTTTAAATAAAGCACCTCTGAAAATTTCCATCTATGTCCCAAATCTTCCCAGAAGAACTTCTGAAATTATTCAGGAGACATATGAATAATTTCTCTATATTTTAGAGACTTAGGCAGGGGGTTTCCATGTATAATCCAAACAAGCAGCGGATTAACTGTCTTCATCTGAAAGCCTGCCAGATGACTACCCTTCCCCTCACACATGGCATTTGATATCTGCCATTTTAATATTTTGACATTTTTGTGAGACACATTGTCCTGAAATGTCACCACTTGTCTAACCAGCTGGCTGGCTGCCACTCAGGCTTGGGAAGCTTAGCTTCACAGCTGTCATCAAAAATGACCATTTTTACAGCTAAGTTCAGGAAAGCTATGAATTTATGTCTATGAGGGGAAAAAGGAGACAAGAGGAAGGAAATGGAAGCTTCAAAATCAGCTTTTACTTGCTACAGTGAAGACAAGCATTTATACATATACATCTATAAGATGAGGCAGAAGTATTTCAAAAGCAGCTTATAAACACAACAGAGTCATCAAATACCTGTGTTACAGCAGCATTATCAAGGGGGTTATATCATGAATATGTTTAGTCTATTAAAGCAAACAACACATATATTCTATCCCTAGTCACTTAACAGTCACCTGTTAAGTGTGAAAATGACATTTTCACATGGCTCATGAAAAACTGACAGTACCAATGGACCCCAAGAAATAACAAAACCTGTAAATAAAGCAAGAAACATGACATAGCAACAGAAAAAAACTGGCTAGAGTCTGTGTAATTATCTTGTGTAATTATCTGACATTTATACTTGATACTGATCACAGGCTGTTTTCAAGCAGATTTCATTCACAGCAGAGTAAGAATATATTAGCCATAAACTCAAAAGGACAATAGCAATACAGAAGCTTTGAATTAGAAAGGAGAATAAAAACGAACATACTGCTTCTTCAGTGCTATTAGACCAAAAATACACTGACAAGTATCAATTTTCTTCCTTACAGTATCACCACAACACTGAGAAACCTTCAGCTCCACTGTTTTCCAGCCACCTTACTATCCTGTCTTGATATCACTGTAGCAGATAAAGATCATTTAATATACAGACAGAGTGAGATGGGTGAAAAACATGCAATGCTCACCGTGCTATGTTCATTGTTCTTATCAAGTCAGATGCAGACTTATTGGTGCCCCTTATGATGACTATTTGTTTGCGCTTCTGATAATAAGGTACTGTCGAGTCTCTTAATGAGAAGGCTGGGTCTGCATTTACAGATTTTTAAAAAAAATATTCCAAGTGAAAAATACCATGGAAAACTTTTCTTCTTTTCTTTGTGTTCACAAACCATCTATTACTGCTGAAGTATCTTTCTTGCTGTATATGTAATACTATCTAATCTGAGCAGAAAAACATCTCTCTATAAGTACCTCTTGCATTTGCTGGACTTCTTCCCTCACAAACAAAATGGCAAGTAGACATCCCCAAAATCAACAAACACAACGGCAAACTATTTGTTCTGGAAAGCTTTCATGCATCCCTTTCCTTCAGCAGGTTTTCCACTGAAAGCCAGAACAATACTGCAGAGAAGCTTTCTCTGTCAGGATGTTTTCAGCTTTCATCTCTCTGCTTTTTCAAGCAGAAGACTAAGGTAGAAACTAATTAGCAATCTGAAAGCACCACAAAGGCAAGGAATACTTACATTTGCAACTGTATTTGTGGTATTTGCACACTGATCCAGCGACTGGTGATTGCAAAGAAGAGAAAGTGCTTTTTAGGCTGCCTTTCAAGTCTTGCAGCAGTGAAATGAAGGCTGCTATGTGAAAGCAACTCATTTTCTATAAGCTGTGCTCTACTTGCTTCCCATGTGCATACAACACAGCTGCCAGATTTAATAACCATGTCAGCCTGCTTCCCTCAGAAAGCAGCAGAGAGATGACAGGATGAAATAACCAGCATATTAATCTGTAGTTATGGCTGCACTAAGCCTTGAATGAACGAAGTTTTATTGCCCTTGAAAAAAAAACCAAAACCAAAACAAATCAACGTTTTTTGTGAAAAAAAATAAGTACAAAAGGATTTCATAAATGTTAATCCATACTTGCCTCAGTGATATTAAATTACATTAAAGGCGTTTTGCCTTTTTTATTCCACTCAGTCAACAAATCCAAGGACTTGAGGTTTTTTTATTCCTTTCAGAATACAAGCAGTGTATGCTTGTACCCCAAAAGAACAAAACCATTACCTGACAAATTAGTTGAGCTTCCCTTGTCTACTGTTCTCTCTGCCTGTTTGTCTTTGCTGACTTCTTTCAGGAAAAAAAAAAAAAAGAAGAATAAAAAAGAGGGTTAATTCTCTTTTACCATTTAAATTCTCCCATGCACAGTGGTTTCCTAGAGCACTGGACTTTAGTATCTGCTGTGGTCAGTTCACTGCCAAGGTGGAGCATCGCCATACCTCCAGCTGTAAAACCGGTTCCACAAGAGGAAAGGGTGGCCAGACTTCACATGACAAGAGAAAGTGCCATTCATGCAGTCAAAAACAACAAAGCTAAAAATAAACCCAGAAATGCTCGCTTGGTTGAATCTGCAACAGTGCAGAGATGCCACAGAGGTCATATGACATCTGTGTTTGTCTTTTACTCATTTATATTCCCTTCAACTTCCCTTGGAGGCACCTTCTCAGCAGGGAGCTGTTTCTGTGGAAACTATGGACAGTCAATTTTCCCCTCAGAGAAACTGTTACTATGGTAACCTTACATAATGTATATGGCCTAGATTATTTTTTAAAATAATCTAACCCTGAAATTCTCATTATAAATTAGAGCTGATTTGTCTGGGGGGCAGAAAATAGTTATTTTAAAACTGCATTAGAAATGTAGGATAAAAAAATTCCAAATGATGTTACAAATTAAATTAAGAGTATAGGGGACATGTCATTGCATCAGTCACAAAGACAAAATAATTTGTAAATGCCAATAAAAAATAAACAATGCCAATATTTAGCACTTGTGGGAAGCAAGGAGGAAGGGAAGCATATACAGTAATTACACGACCATAAGGTGCACCAGACTATAAGGCGCACTATTTTTTTGCAGTGAGGAGCCACGCAGTGCGCAACAAAGTAGCAAATTACTGTCAGGTTCTCAATTTGCAAACATTTCACTGCAATTTTTCGCCACTTTTTGGCCGCTTTTCGCAGTGATTTTTCGATGCTTTTTCATGGCCATTTTTCACCGCTTTTCACCGTGATTTTTCACTGCTTTTTTGGCGCTTTTTCATGGCGATTTTTCGCCGCTTTTTGGCTGCTTTTTGCAGTGACTTTTCACCGCTTTTTCGCGGCCATTTTTCAGCGCTTTTTCAAGGCCATTTTTTGCCGCTTTTCAGCCACTTTTTGCAGCAAATTTTTACCGCTTTTTTGGCCACTTTTCACCTCGATTTTTTGGTGCTTTTTCAGCACTTTTTTGCGGCAATTTTTTGCCGCTTTTTGTCGTGATTTTTCTCCCCTTTTTGGCTGCTTTTTGGCCGTTTTCTGTGGCGATTTTTCGCTGCTTTTTCACAGCACTTTTTCGACGCTTTTTGGCCACTTTTCGCAGCAATTTTTTGCCGCTTTCTCACCACTTCTCAGAGCTTTCCCACGGCTCTTCTTGGTGCTTCCCCACGGCCGCACCGCTTCCCCCCGCTTCTCCCTGCCCGGTGACCGCACTGGTTCCTGGTTTCCCCCGCCCGGCAGCCGCGGCTCCCATGGTTCTCTACTCCCCCCACATGGCCGCAGCTCCCGCAGGTCCTGGCTCAGTTTGCAGATTGCACTTCCGGGTTGGCAATTTTCTGAACTTTGTCCATCATATAAGGCGCACCGGACTATAAGGCGCACCCCTGGGTTTGAGGGAAAATTTTAGTCAAAAGGGTGTGTGGAGAATAGGGACGTGCATGCGGAAGAAATCGGGCTGTATGGTCAGTCAGGACCCCCTCCTTGCAGTCAGACTTTTGCCCCGTACCTGGCYGCACCCAGCCGGATGTGAGCTGAAGGAAATGTCACTGACTGCCCAAGCTATAAAAACCCTTGTGACCCCTCAATAAACGCCATTTGCCGTCCACCACATTGGTGTCTGTGAGCAGATGGACCGAGTGACCCTGGGATGGGTCACCGTGCTGGTTCCTGAACTAGGTCGCCGTGCCAAGTAAGGCAACAAGGGTGCGCCTTATAGTCGTGAAATTACTGTACTTGACATCATTGTTCACTGCAGCAATCAATATTGCATCTTGAAGAGTGGAAATTTTCCCTTTATTTTTATTCTTCCAGCAACCAGGACCTCATTTAATGATGTAAGCCCATCTTACATCTTACATGCTTACATCTACCCCATTCAAAACTGAAATATCAGCTTCAAAGTCACTCTACAGTATGAAATCATGCTACATCAAAACTCAAGGAAGTGCCTGAAAGAAGCTTTGTGAGTCAGTGAGGCACAGCATGCAGTAGAGCAGAAATAGAGAAGGTACACTGCTGTTTATATGACTTCCCTCTCATCTCAGAGACACACAGCCCTGGTGGGGAGGGCAGGGCAGGTCTATCAGATGGCATCAGGGACAGGGGGATATTAGCCCCAACAATGGGGCTGGGCAGGGTGAGCCTTCTAAGTCAGCAGCTGAAGACCTGCCTGGTTGGGAGTGACATGAAGTAGTAGTCACATCACAGATGCTTTGTGACCATGGTGAAATAGGTAGGTAGATGTCTCCTCTCCCTCCCCTGTCTGCAGCCATCCTTGCAGATAACCCTTATCCCGGTTCTACAAACCAATAGTCAAATGGTTAAGAAGGCAAAGGTACCTGATCAACTCAATACGAAATTGGAGATTTCAGTTTGAACAATACTGTTGGGGAAACTTTGCTAGAATCCTACCTCTGAGATATCTGTATTGTGACTCAGTGGATTGATGTCTCTCCTGACCTGTCAACCTAGTAACTGTTATTAACATCAATATAACCATGGAAGACTGATTTTTCTTCTCTTCTCCTACTCAGGAGATTAACCTGGCCTACAAAAAATTTCCCCCAAACTTCAGTAAGGTCCTCCTACATTCTGCAGTGCAAAGGAGGCTCTCCAGGTGGGACAAAACAGACATGAAGCATTGCTTCAAAGCCCACAGCATTTATCTGTATTTCTTGTGATGTGTGTAGCACCGTGGAAATGGATGGTGATTGCTGCCATGTCTCCTAAAGAGTCTTCTGGGAAAGCTGCTCGGACAGGCACAGTCGCTCAATCCACACACACACACATACACACATACACACACACACACACACACACACACCACAGATAGGTCATCAAAGAAAGATGGGAAGTGTTTCCTGTACAGAGTTCCAGAAAGGTTTATTGCAAAGTCATGCTGAAGGGAGTCCAAGGGTAGGGCAAATGGCAACGACCTATAGGGAACTAAAGCAGATTAACATAGTGCTGCAGGGCACCATGGGGGAAGCCTTTTTGTCTCATTTCAAGTAGTGAGGCATTCTCAAAGCCTGTGGCAGACTCTTCCAGGGCATTACCCTAGAAGTTCCCCTGACAGGCTCAAGGGGCTCCACAACTCCCCTGTTTTGTTTTACTAAAAAGAATTTCTGTGGACATTTAACTAAACAGGAAAACACATGTAGAATGATAAAAATTATGATTACAACCCACACAATCCCTTTACCAAAAGATTAAAGCCATCCTGTCAATCCCCATTGTCCAAAAATCTCGTTGACCCAATCTGTGTTCTTTTCCACTTTCAAGTCTTTTACTTTGCTCTCTCAGTTTTTGGATGCTTACGTGGATAGATTCTGTGTGAGAAGAAAGGTTGAACCAGCACATCCCTTCAAAGGTAGCCATGTCTGTGAACAAGCTGTGCTGTGCTCCCGCGGATCAGGGGAAAGGAGGGGAGGGGCCGGGCCGGGCCGGGCCGGGCCAGGCCGGGCTGTGCCCATGCGGCTGAGCTGCTGTTTAAAGGCAACGCGGATCCATTGGGAATGCTCGCGAAATGACTACACTATTGTTTGTGTCTTTTTCGGCTTGTAAATAAAGGGTACGCTGCTGCAGCTATGGTCTGTGTCTTTTTTCACTTGGAAATAATGTTTCCAAGGTCGGCGATCCGCGATTCTGTTACTAAATGATGATTTTGTGAAAGTTCGCCTAGAACAAAAGAGCGGCTAATATTTGGGTGCAGCTTTTTTATTGACAAAGACATCAACATTGCCAACACACCGGAAATGCGGCTTATACTCCGTGCGGCTTGTATTCATGAAATTACTGTATTTAAGTTTCAGGTAACTATCTCAAGCCCAGGTTCTTCTAACTTTTAACTAAAATCCTAATTTCTTTAAGATTAGTGTTTCAGCGTGCCTGATAGTTTCAGTGTCACTAAGCAGTGAGTGCAATGGAGGTGGTGCTGGCCTGCTTAGTAAGCCAACATCCCAGGTGAGAAAGCTCACCAAGGACCTTGGCTGTGGCCACCCAAGGTAAAAGTAATGAGGCTGTGATTCTCTTTCCTTTATTCCAGTTAGTAACTTGGCCGTTGCAATTTTCATCAAATTCAGTATATGATCTGTTTTGGCGTGCCAATTTCCCTTTTTGTTTCAAATTTTGAAGTAAAGTTATGTTTGGGGTGAGGATGGTAAGCTGGCCAAGGCTGCAAGGACCCCCTTGGAGGCATGAGAGGATCCCAGCCCATACCCAGTCTCCACAGATAAGAAACACTCCCCCAGGCACCACCTTGGGATGGAGTGAGGATGAAGAAAGTGCACGACTGGTGTAATTGCGCTAATTTGGAGGATTATAAATTTTGTTAATTTGTGTTACATCTTTTCTATGTGTGGACCTAATAAGGTCAAAGTGAGTCAAGTGTTAGCCAGGATGTCTATAAAAAAATTGCATACAATATATAGCTTTGGAGAAGCCCAACAAATCTAATTCCTGGTGCTTGTGGCAGAATCTTGGTCCATTTGTCCCAAGTGTCTACTGAACTGGGTTTTTTACCTGTATATGGGCATTCATTTTCTGCTAAAGGAATTCCTACCAGGCAAGTCGACAGTGGGCTGTCTAGGCTGCCCATGGACAGGCATAGATTGTCTTGTTGTAAAGTTTTGGCCAGTGTGATCCAGGTGTTCTGATTGGGCTGAAGGAAAATGCACGTACTAGCCGATGGGAAGGTAAGGAGCATCAAAAATCTTATATGGAGCAGTTGAAGGTTCCCTGCCACTGAACACATGGCAGGATACTTAGGGATCTGTGAGTTTGAAAAAATGGGTTTTTAGACTCGTATATGTTTAACAGCCTCTCATATATTTTCATTCAATTCCCTCAGTTTATACCGAGTAGAAGGGGTGTGGGAAGAAAGAGGGAATAACAATACAACAAATGAAAAAGATTTAAAGAGGGGTAACAGTGCAACACAATCTGTGAGTAAAACCTAATGCAGAGTCTCATAATTCTAGTAGGTAGAGCTGTGGAGGGCCATCTTCCTTTTTGACGAATATCTGTCTTTTCATTTCTTTCTTCTTCACGCCACATGAGCCTGGTCTCTTTGTTCTCTTTGAGGTTCTGGAGAAGTGTCTCTGCATGCTGCATTTGGCAGTTCAATGTATGGCTTGATATTCTTGCCTGGAATCCACCTTGGGCCAGATCCTGTAGAAACACAAGCATACTCTCTCCCCCAGATTATTAATGGAAAGGGGCCCATTATTTGCTTGGACTCAAGGTCCTTGATCAGCACAGGCACTTCTCTGTGAGCTGAGCTCTGCTAGTGTTTGAGAAGTGCCTGACTATGGGGGGGATCTGGCTCCATAAATGAATTATTATGGAAATTGATTACATAAAGGGCCTTACATAATCTTTCTATACTTGATAGTGTTTCAATCCCCCCATGCTGCTGATCAAGGATTCTCTTGAGGGTGCAGTGAGCCTTCTGTACTATAGTTTATCCTGTTGGGGAGTGGGGTATGCCAGTGGTGTGTTTCATCCCCCAGTGATTTAAGATCTGCTTGAATTTTTGGGAGGCGTAAACAGGACCATTCTCAGTCTTTATATCTTGGGAAATGCCTAGGGTGGAAAACGCTAGGACAAAATGTTTGATAACATCTTTGGCCTTTTGTTCTGTGTGGGCCAATGCGAATACAGCTCCAGATAATATATCTATAGAAACATGGATATATTTAAGTCTCCAGAAGGGACGCTTAATGGATAATAATGGGTAACATCCTTTTGCCACAGTTGTAAACTCCCGAGGCCCTGGGGATTAACCCTGGTCCCCATAGATGGCATAGCAAAGTCCTGACAATTGGGGCACAAACCCACAATTGCTCTTGCCTCTTCCCTTGTGACATTAAACATACAAACAAGGACTGGCACATTCTGGTGGAAAAACTAGTGGCTCAACTTTGCCTGACTGCCATGGCCAAAGCATCTTCCCTCTGGTTGCCCTCTGTAATTGGTCCTGGGAGGCTGGTGTGTGACCTTACATGCATAATGTGATATGGTTGCTCTCGGTGGTTGAGGAGACTTGCTTTGAGAGCAAGCTATATAAATTTGGATTTGACACCTCTTTTAATAAAGAATGTTCTGCTCTTTCAGCTATCCTAGCAACATAGGCCGAATCAATAACCAGACTCAAGGGTAGTTTGAACTTCTCAAAGGCTCTGACAATGGTTGCTAATTCTGCAATTTGTGGGTATTCCTGAACTGTAACATGGACAGTACCATGTCTGAGACAGAGACACGGGCACTCTGTGATGTGCCATGTGTCAAAAAGCACTTTATTGTTCTCCACTTTACCTTAAATACTCTTCTTAATGTCCCTCGGCAAGCACTTGTGATCGGTTCAAAGTTCAGGCTGCCCAGTTCTCTGACCAATAACCTCTGTAGCCCAGGCAGGAACCCACTGGGTCAAATCCCTGTCTGATTCTGAATTTGTCCTATCACTGTTCCCTGGAGACCTGTCTATCACACCAGGCTGCTTTTCCCTTATATGGCTAAATCATTTGCCTAGTACAAGACAGTGTAGAGGTACTAATTCAAAGGCCTCTTTTTGTCCTCACACATTCTCACACGTTATTGAGTGTTACAAAATAGTGATGAGGGGTCTTCACAGTGACATTTCATTATGATCTTTGATCTAGACCCTCTATAACAGATCATATACCACAGTACTACCGTACTTAGCTCCCTCACACTGGAAAACCAGGACACAGACTCAGTGTTTATTCCTGCTGGATGGAGGGAATGTATCACTGCTAAATAATTCAACAAAATCACCTTCTATCCAAAACCACCTTGTAGATTCCCTACGCCTCAGCAGCAATGAAAGCACTCCTTCCCTCCCTCATGACTCCCTTAACTTATGTATAATCTACCTTTATCCTGAGTATGTATAAATAGAGCATGAAAAATAGTTCTTCTGTAATTAGTAACAATGTTTCTTTAGCTGTACACAGCACCTAAAAAGTTGACCACTTAAGTAAATCCTTTCCATCTGCTGGTTCAGACAATAACTTATCACTGGATGTCTCAAGACCTGGGACCCCTTGATCGCAAATCCACAGTCTCACCAAAAGTGCTGGTTATCAACATGATGAGCCCCAAGAATTGGAAATGTACTTAACTTTTTATCTCTTTTACATGCTGTACCTGGTCGTACTGCTGGTATAAGGATGTGGCTTTGTGAAAAGCTACATACTGAGGTTTGTGCATCATTAGACAGATGAAAGAATGCTTATCTCACAATGGGATAATGATTCAATTATAGACCAGTGAAGGAACAAGCTTGTATGTCATCTGGAAAGGAGAATATTGTCTAGCTAACATTTGAAATACATCAGCATTTCTACAGTAAGGTGAACTGTTACATGTCCTGTATGAGAATATTTAAACTGACCCCTAAGAAAGTGATGAATTACAGGAAAACATTAAGGAAAAGAGGAAGAATGCTTGAATCTGAACAGAATTCCAAGAAAGGTTTGGCCACTTACCACATGTATGTAACCCATAAATATAGGGGGTTTTTTTAAGTGACATTTACAGCCAAAGTAGGGCCTTTGTCCAAGAACTAAATCCCAGCCATAAAGCACCAAAGTATTCTGACTGCTTGCTAGCTGAAGATGAGCTTAAATAAAAGTGGATATAAAGATTTGGTTTTATTCCTTTGACTTACTATATACACCTACTAACTTTGCTGTCTAGATTTGGCTTATGTAAATATATCATTCTTTGATTTATCTTATGAGGGATTTAAGTTAACTGTCAATAAAGGCAACATTCTGCTCTGATGGGTGTGGATGATCATTAAGACATGAGTATTGGAGCCATTTTCAAGGTGCCCAGTCCCCACCACTATTAATCATACAGAGTCAAGAAAAGGTTAGGAGGACTTCATTTTTCTAAGCTGTTCTGCCTGCTGGAAGCTGGTAATCCAGTGCCAGTGTGGAGAAAATGTTATGCCCACTGATTAGCACTGGCTGGAGATATCCCAGCATGCAAGAGACCTGTAGGGAAAATGTCAGGACCATGAATCAAACCTTGTCAATGATTCATGACATATGACTCCATCTGGGCAAGGCAGCACAGCAGCACTGAACAAGAACCTGATGTGTATATACATGCATACTCCTAAACTGCATCAGAAATGTTTGGCACATCCTCCAAGACTGAATATTTCTGTTCCTTGCTCAGTAATGACAAGAGATACTTCTCCCTCTGAAAGAGTAATTATCATTCCTAACTCCAGTGTATGACAAGCCTGCAAAGCAGGCAACAATTTCCCATGCATCACCTCTTTATTAACTTGCTTATCATCACTGTTCTTTCCTAAATTTCTCAATACAATACAAGTATCCAGACAAATAGAAAAATGAAGTTTTGTAAGGTTTTATGTTGTAGGGCTCATGAGTCCTGAGTCACAGCTATATAGTCTGCAACATGTTTGATTGGAGAGGTCTTTTCTAACTATTTTGGACTTCCCATTTACAGTACTTAGCAGAAATATTTGTGGTGACATTCAAAAGTGCTCAAAATGAGGATTCCTTTCTATTTCATTAGGAAGTCTGCAGTAAACCCCTGTTGAAAAGACCAATACAGGCAAAATAAAAATCATTTGCATAGAAAACTGATCCACAAAATAGCAGTGTTCATTGCATGGACAGCAATATTTCATGATTTTTCATTTTCACATAAACAATTTTCACATGCTCAGTTACTGGCTACAAGTGAATACTGAGATTTCTCTACATGCCACAGCATGAAATAATGATCTACATTTGATCCTAAATGCCCGGCAAGTCTGTGTTCAGATATGCCTTTGTCTCTCGTCCCATTTTTCTTTAAAAACTCAAACTTCTTTTTGAAATGTACCCATCTTATGCACATGTTTTCAAGCTTTTACTCTATATCAAAAATACCTGGAAAACAAGATGACAGACATCATAACGAAAGAAAGCTACAGTTATTCTAAAAAGTCAGGATTGGCAACATATTCTAGAAAATGACAAAGGGTTTGTGGAATAAATTCCATTTGGCAAGTTTAGAGAGAAAATCCAGCTGCTTACAAACACCAAATGCACCTCTAAAAAGTGTCTCAAATTCCTAAAACATCTTAAACAAAACAAAACATCTTCAACAAAACATACCATCCTCCTACACAAAACAAGAACAACAGCAGTAAAAGAACATCAAAACATTCCTATTTATATAGACTTCAACACTAGCTGAAGTATGTCTGTTCCATGCAGTCTGTCAAAGAATACACTTACATGCAACAAAGGGCATAGGGTTGAGGGATTTTATTATTCTTCAGGCTATTGTAAAGCTAAGCAAAAAGATGAAAGCAGTCATGCTCATGAGGGACCTGAGCCATACAGTGATTGGTATCCTTTGCAAAAGTACCTCTATCCACTTGATTACTGTATTGCAGTGACTGCAGTGATCATTGAATAGGAGTTACTGGCTTAGTGTTCACTAAGTCAGTCGTGACCTTCTACTACATTTAAAAGGTCTTTTAATCAAATGCTAAAAGAATAAACACCATCTATTTATATATCCTCTTCCAAATTTAGGTACAACCTGTTCAACTCCTTCATGACACACAGGGCACACAGAATACACTTTTAAAAAAACTGGAACTTGGAACTACCTAAGAAAGGGACTATCTCCTTCATTGTAATGGGAGAAAATACCCAGAGGATTCTTTGCAGAAATGGCAAGAAGACTATCCTTTTAATTCTAAAGAGAATCTGCATTTTCAGTTGTTGTTCCTTGTTATTCCTTCAACAATGAAGAATATCCACTGGCACAAGTTCCTAGCTCTGCTTCTCACAGCCACAATCCCATGGCAGAGGTTTATGCCCTGCACAATCTAGCAACTCATGGTACCACACTCCAAAACAGATTTGCAAAAAGGGCTTGCCCAAGTGAAGTGTGAACATATTTCATTTCATTTTTAAATTGAATATTTCACAGAAGGGTTGAATTCAGCCACACTAGAACAACTGAAGGTAAGGCAGTTTCCAGTAAAAAAAAGACAACTAAGCCACTGGAAACTACTAACAGAATAATAGCATAGTGTCCTTATGGAAAGAGTTGTAGGCAACTAATAATCAAAGGTAAGAAGCAAAATTGACAGTTCCTTTCATCTCTCCTTATCTCCTGATAATTCTACAATATCAGTTGTGAGGAGCTTTGAAACACACATTTCAAGCTGGTAATTTCCAGCTAGTCTTTAAAAAGGTAAGTATCAAATCTAAGCAAAAGCAGTTCAGTAACTCTACAGTACAACAAACACAAACTTCTCCATTTCTAAACATGCACACAGAGAACATTGAAGGGACTTGTGCTGAAGTGACTGGAGATAGAAGGCACATATTTGACAGGCAACATGACTAAATAAGAATAAATGGCTCCACATTTTCCAATTCAAATGAGATTTACTTTCACTGATCTGCTGCAAACTAGTCTTTTTGTCTTTCATTGTTGAGACCCAGGGGCCTACCACTACAGCTATAATGCCTCAGCCTTGGAGAGACAGAGGCAGGCAAGGAGAAACTCTCCTCTAAGATTAGGGTGAGAAGTACCTCCCTTCCATAGGCCTTTGCAAGCACATGTTAATATCTTAAAATCTACTGTTTTTTACAGTTGTTCCACCACTGTTCAGCCCCTGTTCACCTTATTTGTATTTCTCTTAGAATGTTCTCCCCTCTCCTGATCTCTGTTGGTCCTAATTTGCCGCATTGCTCCACCCCTGTTATCATATGGTTCCCCTGTTGGCTGCCCCTCCTCTGCACCACTTTCCCCTGTCCCTATTGGACCTCGACCCTCAGATCTGCCTCTTTTTTTTCCATATTTAACCCTGTGCCCTCAAACCAGTTTTGTCTTTGTCCCTGGACTCCCTCTGAGACCAAGTAAACCTTCCTTTGGATTTCCATACGAAGACCCTGCACCTTCTTTTTCAGCCAGTTTTTTAGCAAGCGTGCTCCGGGCTCCAAAAGTGCAGGTCACTCTCAGAGGAACACATTGAAGGGCACCACTTCACTTTATCATGTGTATTCCCTCAGCCCAAACAAAGCACCCAGGGAAAATCATGCTGTGCTTGTGTACAATTATCCAAGCAATGAAACACTCAAACAAGAAACAGTACAGCCCTGTTTGGGATATGTAGATTTCTGTTCCATGCTTACACAGTGCTGAACATCCAGTATGGTAAAAGCACCATAGCTTTCAATATCTCTGTATTTGTTATATCCTGTTAACATGTCACCTCCACAGTCTGTATAAAAAAAAGGCCTGGGTGAATTACAAAAACCGTAACATCATAGAAAGGTCTATTTGGGAATGAATATTGGCACAGGGATTTCAATATC
>PYHW01009688.1:2567094-2580659 GCA_013186435.1 Turdus rufiventris | reverse complement strand
GCGCTCCCTGCTGGCTGTGATGGGAACTGCACCAAAGGGGAAAATGCCTGCAGCTGAGAGGAGTGTTACTGGGTTCCTGCTTCTGTTTTTATTAATCCCATAGTTGTTGGGGTTTTTTGCCTTGTGATACATACCAGTAAAGAACTGTTATTCCTATCCCTATACCTTTACCTGAGAGCCCTTAATTTCAAAATTATAATAATTCAGAGGGAAGAGGTTTACATTCTCCAATCGAAGGAAGCTCTTGCCTTCCCTAGCAGACACCTGTCTTTCAAACCGAGACAGCAGCTCAGACAAAAATCATTAATTCACAGCCTTCTGTAAATTCACATCCTATAGGTTATTGTACCATTTGCATGTTACAATGCTATATGCAGGGAAAAAACTTGCTGATTTTTACAGAGGCCCAAGTACAAACATTAGAGGCAGAAATTCTCATCCTAAAGAGCCAGGTGTGCAATGCTCTGCTGTCACATACCCATGTCCTTTACCACAAATAGCACTGAGCCTTTTAAGTAGAATTCACATCTCACTTTCAGAATTCTTCCCTACTCAGGTATCCCTGTTATAGATGATGATATAATATTGGCTTTCACATGCATAGATTAGCTTTTTGCATTACAAGTATTTTCAAATGGTATAATTTATACTTTTAACTGCTTTTTATAGTATCATCTGTCAGTTTATATATACACTATATAGTTCATGTGACTAGTAGTGTGCTTGAGCAAAATGTTAAAATAGAGACTAAAATACTTCTATGTAACCAACTTAGAGAATAGTGTAAAGCAATTATTTTTCTTCCATCTGTGGACTGGCTTCTCTAAGTGATAAGATAACAGTGACAGAAACCAGAGCATAAGCATCCGGGAAGGATTTATCGACTCCTTGCTATCAGGGAGTATGAAAAAATAGGATGGAAACACAGGAAGAAATAAAATATATTGACCTAATCTACAGAATGTCCTGCAGAAAAGTCACAGGTTAAAACCAAAGAAGAGAGTTTCTGGAACATCAAAAACTCAAAAGAATGTTTGAATAATGTATAAACTTGTGAATATGCATTTATCCCAGCAATCTAACAGTACATAGAGAATGATGTTTACATTGACACTGTGTTCTTTGGTTAATTGCCAAAAGCACCCCAGCACTGGATAGATATATATATATATATATATATATATATATATATATATATATATATATATATATATATATATATATATATATATAGGTATGTGTGTATATATATATATTTGTCCCTGGTTTTATTTCTTGTTAAACCTTTAAAATTCTAAATTGTGAACTTTGTTTTTCACATCCCCAATTACATTTATTCCCTGTTATGGCTTTAAGAGAACACTGCTTTTGAAAGAAAAGCTATTAACATTTGCATTATGTCTTCACGCCAGGAGAACTCTAATTGAGTTGTCAGTTTAATTGTTAATTACTTAATGTACCAGATACCTCATAAAACTAATAAATACGTAGGTCTTGGTTCAAACAATCTGCAGTCAGTATTATAATGGTCTCACACTTAACTGTCAATAAACTAAATAAATGAGACTAAAATAAAAAGAGTGAGGGGTAGAACACAGACTATAAGAAAAGCCAAAATTTCTCTAGGCTCTTACCCAGATCCATACAGCCAGAGCTCTTTGCCTGTATGACTTCTGCAGCAGCTAAAAAACTTCTACCACATTTTTAGTTCTTCAACTCCTGCCTTCAAATTTAATAGAATATGTATTAACATCCAGATACAACCCACTGCTCTTCACAGAGCAAAATGTCCTCCATTCAGCAGTCCATTTCCTGGATAATGTGAACAATCAAAGTTGTCTTGAAAGTAAGTAGAGTAGTTGGCCTCAGGCCATCAGCTGCACAAAGTATGCAGCCAATGTACATTATACAAGATCTGAATGAAAGCATTTCCTGCAAGCAATCTAAAAAAGCTAAATATTAAGATCCCCCCAAAACTAGCTTGCACTTTTTCTTTTAAATTAATATTCTAGGAAGACTTGAATAAGAATCTGTGAACTGTGCACAAGAAGAAAAACATTTGCATACTAGTGCTTTCTCAGCAAGTGCTTTCACTTGCACTGTGTGCAGTTTCACTGTTGATGTTGATGCAACAGCCCTGCCTAACTCTGCACCTCGCCTTGCTTTGGTTTGTACTGTGTAATATCATATTGTGCTTCATATTCACAATTAATCTCAAAGATTTTTTCAGACCGATTTAGACCCATAATTTATTAATCTAGAAAGCTGATCTGGGTGTCAGAACATCTATTCAATTCATGTATTTGCTTACCTTGGTTAAGTAGTGACCTTAAAAAACAGAACAGAAATAACAAATAGTCTCAAGATGGCCATCTGTCATCAAAAACTGGATAATTGCATAACAAGAGGATGTTTTCCCCCCACTTCACAGGCCTGATTGCGTCTAAGGAAGGGAAAGGACTGC
Organism: Turdus rufiventris; assembly: GCA_013186435.1. Classification (NCBI taxonomy): domain Eukaryota; kingdom Metazoa; phylum Chordata; class Aves; order Passeriformes; family Turdidae; genus Turdus; species Turdus rufiventris. The sequence goes on along the minus strand of PYHW01009688.1, from coordinate 2,578,195 downwards.
AAAGAAATAGCCATGGGATATCTTAGCAAAGGGAGGTACAAGAGCAATGCACATTCAGGTGGAACAACGATTTCAAGTCAGTGAGGCAGTCCGGCCGGTCACAGTCTAATGACAGGAACCTCACAGGGTAACAGATTAAGTTGAAAATTTATCCTAATAATCTGGTTTCCAACAAAGTGTATTACCCCCAAACCCAATTACAATCACACTATATTTTCTTTAGTACAACATTATCTGTCAAGAATTAAAGTGATGTAGTAGGTATGTAACTACTTTGTAGAAATTGCCTAAAGCCTAAATTTGTGTAAGAGCCACAGCAAGAGATGTGGGACTTCCGACCTTCAGATGGCTCTTTAAAATGCTGTTTTATTGTATCCAGATGATACAGCAATTCACAGCTCGTGAGTGACAGAGCCTAGCCTACGGCTGTCAGCCACAGCTGTAGGCTTGTCTGAAGCCACCTCTAGTTCTGGTTACAATGCATTATATACTTTTCTTTGCTGAGCATCTTAATACATAACAACCAATCAATACCTTTACTATTACCTGTCATAACTACTAATATGACCATATTCACGTTACTCTTCTCCAATCACAAAAAGTTAGTGTGTTACGTTTAAGCTAGAAGTTGTTTTTCAGTTTTCTTGCAGTGGAAAATTCTGAGACCTTTTTTCTACTTGCAGCATTGGAAGTCTTATTTACCTGTGGAATCTTTTTGCTTGGCAAAAACATCTTCTGTTTGAGGTGGGTTTATCCTTTGCTCTGAGCCATAATACTCCTTCTAACTAGCATACCCTTTGCCTTCTTAGTTATCCAGTAAAACTGGCTCAGCAATTCTTTTCTATCAAAATGACTTTCATTTCTAGTCCTCCTTCAGATTCTACATTCAAAGAGCTTTCTGCCAAGCATACATATCTGTGAGACTTTCTTGTCAAACGTTCATCTGTCCTAACAAATTTGATTAAAATTTAATAAAGACTTGGTTACTTTTCTTCTCCAGTACCTAGAAAAGCAGTATCTTTTTCCTTACATAGCTGGTACATATTCAGCACCAGTCTAATTTAAAGCACAAAGAATGTATCAGCTGTGTCTCTCTTCAATATCCTAAAAATACTACACTCTTCTTCCCTTTTCCCCCATGTTTATAGAAAGTAAAATAGCCTTTTCTTGTATTACCTTTATTTGAAGTTTCCACACAAATTGTTCCTTCAATGCCTTTAATGCCTTCAGAGGAGAAAAGTCATAAATATCCCTCAGCTGTAGTGCCTGATATTTGACAGTTCATACTGACTATTCTTCTAGGTCTGTACCAGAGGCCCTGGCAGTGCCACCAATCTCAAACATATAGACACAAAACATTAAATTAACCAACCACTGTAATATCTCAACACCAAAATATTTAAATGTTCTATTCCTGGACTGTTATACATGTATATGGTATGTCATATACAAGGTGACTTTATCTTTCTGTATCAGTCCAGTCATAGACTTTGACATGTTACCTCTAACAAAAATAATCACATAGGAAAAAATAGTCCATTGCACTGAGTACTGTACCACCCAAGAACTGCAGGTGGGTAATTTGCAGTTCATTCTCAGTTTTGAAGGATTACACTGACAGGAAGAGAAATTCAAAAGTTGTTTCCCACGGACCTGTCAGTTTCTTCCTTACAGAAAACACTGCATCTTCAGGGTTGAACAGTCTTCACACATAAATCTTAAATCTCTGTAAACATCTGCATGATGGTTCATCAATTATCTTTCCTTGCCTTCTGTCACCAGCAAGGTTTGGGAAGACATTTTTTCTCTCACGGGAGAGTGACTTTTTCTGGAATAAAAGTCTATGTCATCTCTTTGTTCCCCATCTAGAAAGATAATGAAAGAAACATGGCTAGTTGTTTATCTAATTAATTGCCTTACCCGAGATTTTTGTTCCCCCATTTTTAATACACTTTTCTGAATTTCGCTAGCTCCCTGAAGTCTTTCACGTTTTTTGTTGCTCGGTGCTTTGAAGCTGTAACACGATGCAAGACAGGGCAATGATACTGATGACACCTCAGTATGAACTGATTCCACAACCAGCCATCCCAGAATGGCTTCTTGAAACAGCTGTGTATACATTATGTCCTAGGGACAAACCTTGCTTTTTTTCCCAAACAGCAACTCTGAGTCTGATTGTCACCTCAAGACTGTCCATGTAAATGAGAAATTATTTCCATTAGCACTGAAGAACAACTGATTTAGAGACTGGGTTTAGTGAGACTCACACAAATTACTCAACACCTGTTCAGGCAGGGCCCTTTTTATCCTGATTCTGTACAGTGGGTAAGCAGCTAGCTCACATCACCCTGACCTGCAGCAGGTGTTTCTAGGCATAAGAAAAGAGGTGGTGGAAGAAGAGAGAAACAGAATTATGCACAGAGAACTCTATTTATTAGTCAGGAAGGAAAGACAAATCAAACAAAAGAGATCCATGACCCAGAGGAGGTTCTGACATTATCATTTACAAAATGCTACAGCTTTGCTCTCTCATCCATGTTCTCTTATTCTTCCTTTTCTTTTTACATCTATGAGCAATTATTATCCCTTATGTGAGATGTTACATAGTGATTCGTGTCATTATGGAAACACACCATGGAATCACAAAAATACTGAACTTAAGGCATGGCCATGAGACAAAGGAAAATATAATGATTTCATAGTATTTGTTTAAATCACTTTGCTGTGAATTACTGGCTTTTGCTGTTAGGTATTTTTTCTTTTTTTGCCACTATAATTATGAATTGTATCCACTTTTTATGTATAAAGAAAACGTGCACTTGTGCGAACGTGAAAAGGCTTGTTACTGCTGTTACCGGCTTGCTAGGAGTGTAACCTGACAATATGTTCAAGCCTTGTCCAGACCAAGTGCAGGCTTGTAGCCGCTGCTGCTTAGGAGCTAGTTACCATGTTTGGGCTTGCTCCAACTTGTACCCCAGCACAGTAGGCATGACATGGCCCAACAAGAAACTGCCTATAAAAGGGCCAGTGGTAGGATGGACGTGTTGGTAGAGCATCCCCAGCACTGCTTGCCCTTTCCTTTTCAATGAATTAATAAATTGCCTTATTGATTGACCAACTTGATTGTGGTGAATAATTTATAATACTTATCTTACTTGGAGCTGGAACTGTGAGTCTGGGGAGACCAGATCTTTGCAAAGTGTTTTATCCTTTTGTGTCAGTATTAAAAAGACAGATTTCCATAACTGCATTTTTCCGTGGGAGCGGGATTCCTTTCCTGATGCATCAGGTAGTGCTAGCTGTCTATCATTACAGAGCACTTGGAGACTCTGGACTGGAAACAAATGAAGACTATAAGTTCATACACTTTAAAACCCAAAAGAGCCTCTTCCCTCTTCTCTTATTTTAATGTAACTGATAGAGCTTCCCACACTTTTCAAGGATAACTCAAAACCCCTGATCAGTGCTTTTGCTCTAAAGTCCCCAAAACAAACAAACAAAAGGAAAACTTAACAAACCAAAAACAACCACCTCAAACCTGCAACTGAAATGTCTTACAAAAATTAACCCCTTTCTCATTAGAATTTACAGGGCCAAATCCTGCTTAACGAGGCAATCCAGGCAAACCCTAAGAATCAGTGAGTTTGACCTGTGGCATTTTATTCTCTGCAACCAACCAGCTAAAGGTCATGCTTACAAAGATGTGCCTATTTCATCTGTGATATGAGTGCACAAACAAGCATGGGACAGAGAATGGGAAAATTCAAGAGAAGAAAGTTTTGTGAGAATCAAGACAAAATTCAGGAAAAATAATTTAAAGCGAGGAGAGATTGTGTCTGAAGAGAGGCTAAACAAGGTCTCATTTCAAATAAGAAATTGTAAGATATTTGATTTTTCTGCTGATTCCTTAATGTTGTGACTTTGAAAGCAAGAGGAAGGGTATACAATGGACGGGAGCAATGTTTCCTCTCCTATTACAGAGAAGTTATTCAAGGAGGAAAGTGAGCTTCACTGCTCACAGCATTTGCTGACTGGCAGAGATTTAGGAAAGGTTTAGGGGTATGACATCCACTGGCAAGGAGGAAGCTCATCATCTGCCTCTCTTGCAATTGCTGATACTCAGCCAACACATTCCTGCTCTGCTGTCAGTGGTCTAAATGAGGGCCATACTCTGACAGTTTAATCTCAGGAAATCTCTGCTAAATTTTTAGTGAGGCTCTGACTCCCATAGCAACTGCACAGTGCTCATCAAGCACAGAGGAGATTCACCAGCCTCTGATTCAGGCAGGGAAGAGTTTGGAGCTAATTAACACTGCTGCAAACTTACTTTTAAGACAGAACTGCTTACATCTGTTCATCACTACCATGAACCCTCACTGAACAGAAGAATGTTCTCCAGTCCCTCAAGAGATTCGAGCTGGGCTAGGTCAGTAATAATTACTAAGTGAACAAAATTCCATCTTGGTACTGAATAAAAATACTCAGAATAAATGAAAATACTGTAACAGCATTTCATCTTTGATGTCTGGAAAGCTAAAATCCATTCAGCTTTCAGAGTCTCTTGTGGATATAATAATTTAATATATAACTGGAAGACTTGTTCATGACTCATTTCTCTGTATTACCAAGTGGATTTTTTAGTCCAAAAGCCAGGCATCCATTATACAGGCTGCTAAATGATTTACACTAATTGGGCACGCATGGTACGCAGCTCTTCAAATTTTATATGCTGGCTGAATGGAGAATGAATGCTTGCTGATTATGCTCCAAATAGCAATGAACCCGATTACCTAAGCCACTAACTCCCAGCAAGGAAGCCAGAAATGCATCTATTGCTTGTTTGGCTCTTAACTACTGTAATTTGAAGTAAATGGGAGATTCTCATCAGTGAAGAACACACCTGTTACTTCAAAATCACCTCTTTTAATGACCATTGTTAATTCCTTATGCTCTAGAGCTTGTATTCCAGCCTAAGCCTTTAACCCTCATCTGGGAAAGTAGACAAGAATCCAGCTACTCTGGGAATCTGAGTGACTTCCCAGGTGTAGCCACCAAGATAAGAAGCCTGAAAAAAATGGGTAATTTTCAGAGAGAAACATAAGGACACTTCTTAATCATCTTATGGTGAAAACATGACTTCTATCATCCAGAGAGCGAGAATGAACTTTGGTATGAGGAACAGGTACTAATGACTGCAGAAGAATCATTAAAAAAATAAAATCTTGGCTGAAAATAATATGTGGAGGTCATCTAGTCAAAATATATTTCACACAGGGGTAAGTCCACGGTAGATACTGCAATCCTGGGACTTGTCCACTTCAGGTTCAATGTGGACTGAGCAATCACATCTCTGGCTCTGTTTCCAGTGCTCCACCTCCCCCATGGAAATTACTTTTTTTTCCATATCATAATGAAACTTTCCTGGTGGCAACATTTGAACGTTGCCCGTTATCCTTTCACTGGGCACAGTTGGGCACACCAGTTTTGTACCCTGTGACAGAGAAGAGTCATCACCACAGGCGGCCCATGCAGAGTAGTGACAGCAGTGGGCCTGGGATATGGGTGCGAGAGCAAAGGGACATCACCACCAAGGAAACAGCTGCAGTTCTACAGATCAGGAGCAGCTACAATTTTAGCCAGGAACTTCACTTAATAGCTCATATTGCATTTCAGAGCTCTGATGCACATGCAGTTGACTGACATCATCACACAGCCCTGCAACCAACATGTTGCTGAGTCTATACTTCAGAGGACTTAAAACTAGGGCTGCAATAACAGGAAAATCAGGGGAGAAGCTTATTCTTCTAAGTTCACAAAGCGCCTGTCATGCAAAACAATTCTCTTTTTCATGAGCACAGAAGTCACACATTGTATCACAGAATTACAGTAATTTCACAAATACGAGCCGCACCATTTTGACTAAAAATTTTGCTCCCACACCGGAAATGCGGTTTACACTCAGAAGCGGCTAATATGTGAATAATTTTCTGACAATTCCAACCCCTGAAGTGGAAACCGAGGTGCCGAGTCGAGCAACCTGCCAGTAAAAGCCGGCATTTCGCGATTGTTACAAATTGTTACTCTGTTGTGCCACGGGTGGAGCTGGCTCCATGCAGGCAGCACGGGGCGGGGGCGGGGGAGGTCCCTCCTTCCCTCCTCTGCCACAGCCCGAGGGAGAGACGAGGGGGCCCTGTGCTGCCATCGCCTCGGCCCCTGGGGTAAGCGGGGGACTCCTGCCCCCTGCCTGCCGCGGCAGGAGCAGGCAGGCTGCGTCCCTGCCCACCGCCACCGCCATGGGAGCGGGGGGGCTCCGTGCCCCCCTGCCACCACGGGGCAGCACTGGGCTGGGGCAAGCGAGTCCAGTGGCAGTGGCAGCCTGCCCTGAGTGGTCCCGCTGAGCGGCCCCACCGAGCTGGGCCACCTGGCCCCGTCGGCAGCCCTGAGCAGGCCGAGCCTGCACAGCCTTAGCCGAGCCAGTAAACCCCCCGCCATGCCACAATTCTGTTACTATTTGGCAACTTCGTTGCACGCGGGTCCTCGCTGTGAACAACGGAGCGGCTTATACTCAGGTGCAGTTTATTTATGAACAAAGAACGAAATGTTTGCCAACACACAGAGATGCAGCTTATAGTCCATGTGGCTTGTATTCATGAAATTACTGTACATTAAAAAGCCAAAAATTACCAATGTGACTGAAACCAGACCCCCCTCCTCTTGTTCAACAGTCACATTATGAAGACCAATGTCTAAGTGACCTTCCATTTCAATCAATAATGAAATTGCTGTCTATAGTCAGTAAGGTTTTAGCTCCTGTTCCAAGCTTCTAGGTATACCCGCAAATACAGTCACCACAACAAACCACCCTGCTGTACACCTTGGGAGACTAAGCACATATATAATCTCCTAAATTTAGCAATATAATTCCAAATTTTTAAAAATAAAATTTTAGAAGGGATTTAAAGTAATTTAGATCTAAAAAAAAAAAAATCCTAATTAAAAAACAAATAACAAAAAAAAAAACCTTCTCTAATTAACTCTCTATTTTGCATGTGTGAATCTTTGATCTTCCAAAACTCTAAAATTGTTTTTATAGATATTAATGGGTAGGACTAAACCATACTGTGAAATCTAAGATGTCTGCCAGCACCTATCTGTAAGGTTTGGTAATGGCAAACAGGCTCACCACTGAAACAGAAGTTTCCCAATTAGCAAAAGGTACAAATCCAATTATAGAGAATCAGGCAAAGCAGAAGGAAATTAATTATGAAACTCCTCTCTACAAATGTGATTTGAAGATTCAATTCATATCCCTTTCTCCTGGAAAGAAAGATAAGATTCTTTGGAGGATCATTCTGGAGACCAATTTATCTGCCCATTCTCTTTCCTGCCCTACATATTTCAGATTACTTTGTACAGCGGCTAAAAGGGAGGATATGAACAGATGGCTGTTTGGTCTGAAAACTGTGTCTGTTCCTAGTCAGATTAATTGATTACAATCCAGTTAAAGATTAGAATCTAGTAAAATGATACAGACAGTCCCTCAGTTACGCTTCACTGTCTATATGAAGAAAATAAAATGAAAATAGAATTTCAATACTTGCTAGGGATTATGCAAAACACATTGCCATAGAAAGAGTACAGTATTTATCCTTCCAGACTACAGTTTTAAAGAGTATAAAAGCAGCCCCTTGGTATCAAGCTGCTCATGAGACTTAGGGGCTGCAGCAGTATCTAATTTCATATCTCTTCTGATTACACTGAGAAGAGAGTCCCCTTCAAAAAACTGGGAACATGCCAGGATAATGAAGCATTGTACTGATACTCACTGAACAGGAGATTGGGTTGACATCAGTAATATAAGCCTCAGAGCATAGCAAATAATGGCAAAAACTATGCAATGCAATCAATAAAGAGTGAAAGGGTGAGGATATAAGTAGGGCTGGCCTGTCAGATTATACAGAAAATAGACACCAGCTCGCAAACCTGATTGCATGCTCTGAGACTGTGGGATTGATTAGCAATGATTATCATGGAAATGCAATAACTTCTGTAGAGCGTTTGACACAGAGCTGCAGGGTACTGCACTTTAAAAGGTAGCTCTTACCCCCTGCAACAATGAAAGCACAATATATGCACTCAGAAACATCTAACCTGGCAAACTCACAAAAATATGGGAGAAACATTATCAGCTGAGCAAGTTTCTAGTGGGATTCTGCAGGGTTTCATTCTGGGTACACAGCCCATAAAACAGAAAATCTTTTTCCTCCCTCTTCTGTGAAATAAAACTGTACCTAGCACACATGTTGGTACATCTGATGCATACACATGTATGTTTAACATCCTGAGATTGACAAAGAGTAAAATAACTTGATACTAAGTAAATTCAGTTCAGTAATACATAGCACTCAAGCAAATGCAATACAATGTTAGAATAGCAAGCACAAGTTTTGCAGGATAACAGCGTGTTCTAGAAAGCAAAGAGTTTGAAAAGAATTTTTAAGACAAAATTAAGACACTACAGACACATCTGAAGAAGCAAAATGAGTGCAGCACAGTCCCTGGTTTTGCACTGTGCTGCAGGGGAAAGCAGTAGTGGAAGAAGAGCTTGTTTCGTAGATTAAGAACTTGGGAGGAGGTATAAAGCACGACAAAGAAAAAGTGAGAGATTGAGAAAATACTTTGCAGAAGAGGCCTAAGGAGCTCCAGCTGTTTGGGCTATCAAAGGAAGACTAAAGAGACAAATCAGTTTCAGTATATAAATCCTTCAAAAGGAGAAAATTAAATTAGAGAGATCTTTAACACAGTAGAGAAACACACACACACACATACACCCCCCATCAGAAAAACTCTGTAGTCAAGCCAAGAAAACTAATTTGTGAAATCAGACAAAGGTATAATCTACAAGGTGAATAACCCAGGGAAAGTTTTTTCATCATTGCTTGATGTTCCCAAATCAAGACTGGACCACTTCATGAAGAACAGAAGTTTTAGTCTGACTCTTCAGACTAAGGGGGAAAAAAAATTGAAATTCTGCCCAAAGCACCAGTTCTCAGTGTGTGGTGCTCACCTGTAGTTTAATTCCGAAGTTGCATGGTCTCGGTCTCGCTCACAGTGCTGACATCCAGGTCTTGTATCAGTCACTAAGAGACTGCTAGGATTCATCCTCTCCCACCAGAAAATCTCATGTTTCTTTACTTTCCTTTACTCCATGTACCTTTAAACAGGTTGGTGAGCAGGCATGACCATTTTTAAATGCATGTCATGAAATACAATACCTAAACCCCCAGGGAAATGCACATGACCCGTGCCACGAGCAGCTCTAACACATACTTTAAACGCCTCTCAACTCCAGCCTCATCTCTTACTATACTACACTGCCTGTGCCATGCCCTATGTGTGCCTCACACTCCCTTCCTCTCACGTAAAATTCAAGAATTTACGGGAATTCACGCAGCAGGGAATGACGCTCAACCGCACTCCCGCCACGAAGCCTCTGGCGCCACCTAGCGGTAGCCTGGGCCAATGCGGCCGTGAGGGGCGGGCTCTGGGCCTGCAGCCTGGTGCCCCCATAAAACCACATTTTCATTGCAGCAACTCCCCAACGAGCCGGCAACATCCCGTTTGGTGGCTTTTATATCCCAGAAGTAAAGCCCAGAGGCGTCCAGGGCTAGCCGGTATGGAGCTCGGCTGCAGCACACTGCCACACCCCCTTTGCTCGTTTACCCTTGGTCCGGCTTTCCTCTCCCCTTAACGAGCAGGAGGAAAAAAAACTCCCAAGTGTTCTCTAAAGAGCTCAGTCAATGCCATCTGCTAGCAGGAAGCGATGCAGAGTGGCCGTCTCCACTGGTTTTTCGTGACCTTTCTCATTGGCGGGGCTGCAGCCGCCCATCAGGGCTGGCCAGAGCAGTCGTGCCATGCGCATGCTGCGGAGTTCACACGATGCTCAGCATAAAGCAGCCAAATTGAGTTTTCTCATCTTTCCCTTCTGACAGAAATTCATTTGGGGAAATTTCATTTGCTCATTCTGAGCAAAAATTCTTTGGGGGAAAATGTTTTTCTTTTAGTTCTAGCATTCAACCCAATTTTGACAGAATAGTCTAAGAAAAGTCTAAGCTAGCCCCTCCTCTGCCCCTAGGTGTGAGAGCTAGGCCTGAAAATTCAATATATAATTTTTTTAAATGCCATTTTTTTCTGGGAATTTCTGCCAAAGCTTGGTGGTAGGACCACAGTGAAGTGAGTGCAACAAAAACATGCAGTAATATCTTCAGATGTCCTTGGATGCATTGCCTCTTTCAACCACTTAAGTGATATAATGAGTTAAATGAAAGCATGTGTGGGGTTTTTTTGTATTACAGAGCTACTGCTTACAGTAGGTGAACCTCTTGACTCTTAACATCTGAAAGAACTAAGCTATAAATTCTAATAATGATTAACCCACAGACTTCAAACTTGGTCTGAATTGGCTCCTGTTCTCTGTCTTTTCCACCGACCTCTTGCTCAATCTCTTCCTGGAATATCCTAAGTACCCATGGCTTCCTCACCTGCAGCACCAGCAAGCCAAACCCTTCCTTCCTCCCCGTATCTCTCGCTACCTTTATATACTTCCATCATCTCATGCAACAATATCACTTTGGCATAGTTTTGTTTATGTCTTGTTTTTATAGCAATGAACCGATCATTATTCTCAGGGAAGACAGCATCAGTAGCATCTCAGTTTATTTATTTTGTACATAGTGTAATTTTTATTACAGCGGTTTTTGGTTACTCGCAAAGTGATCCGGTAATCCAATTGCATTTTCCTCAGGCCCTCACAAAGCCTTTGGCTTTTTAGAATCCTATTTCTAAATCCTGAAAACAGCATTTTTCTTTGCATTTCTGTTTAATACTTGCCTTTTGAACTCTACAAGCATCTTCCTTCTGAAGAGGGAAATGCAATTACAGTAGTTTCACGAATATAAGCCGCACCATTTTAACTAAAATTTTGCTCCCACACCGGAAATGTGGCTTACATTTAGGGGCGGCTAATATGTGAATAATTTTCTGATATTTCCAACCCCTGAAGTGGAAACCGAGGTGCTGAGTCGAGCAACCTGCCAGTAAA
>PYHW01009688.1:2538105-2550608 GCA_013186435.1 Turdus rufiventris | reverse complement strand
AAAAGTGGCAAAAAAGCGGTGAAAAAGCGCCATGAAAAAGCAGTGAAACAAAGCGAAAAAGTGGCAAAAAAGTGCCATGTGAAAACAGCAAAAAAGCGGCAAAAAACTGGCAAAAATGCAGCGAAAAAGCACCATGGAAAAGCAGTGAAAAAAGCCGCAAAAAAGCTGCAGAAAAGTGCCATGAAAAAGCTGCAAAACAAAGTGAAAAAGCACTGTGAAAAAGCACCGTGAAAAAACTCCACGAAAAAGCAGCGAAAAAGCGGCGAAAATGTGCCATGCGAAAACGGCGAAAAAGCGACAAAAAAGCGGCACGAAAAAGCGCCACTGAAAAGCAGTGAAAATGTGCAAAATGAAGTGAAAAAGCACCGCAAAAAAGCTCCATGAAAAAGCCGCAAAAATGTACCACAAAAAAGTGGCAAAATTGTGGCGGAAAAGTGCTGCGCAAAAACGGCGGAAAAGCGGCGAAAAAGAGCCGCGCAAAAGCACCAACAAGCAGAGAAAAAGTGCCCCGAAAACGTGGCGAAAAAGTGCCATGGAAAAGCAGCGAAAAGGCAGCGTAAAAGTGGCAAAATAGCCACGAAAAAGCACCACAAAAAAGCAGCAAAAGGAAGTGAAAAAGCGCCGCAAAAAAGCGGCAAAAAACCCACGAAAAAGCACCGCGAAAAAGCGCCATGGAAAAGCGGCAAAAAAGCGCTGCCCCAAAGGGCCGAAAAGCAGAGAAAAAGTGCCACGGGAAAGCGGCAAAAAAGCACCACGGAAAAGCAGCAAAAAAGTGCCGCAGAAAAGTGGTGAAAGAGCGCTGGGAAAGTGCTGGGAAGTGGCACCACCACCAGCTGGGGAGAAGCCGGGATGCAGTGTGGCCGTACGGTGGGAGCTGGGAGCCGTGAGCCATTGCAGCTGGCACCGGAGGCAGGAGGGAGTGCTGGGGGCTGCTGCATGGGGACAATGCCTAGGGTTGTGTTTAAAGGCTACACCGATCTTTGAAAAATGTTTGCAACTTGAGTACGTGCCAGTAATTCATTACTTTGTTGCACGCTGCGTGGCTCCTCGCTGCAAAAAAATAGTGCGCCTTATAGTCCAGTGCGCCTTATGGTTGTGAAATTACTATACTCTATTTTTCTTAAACAGTGTTGCAATTCCCTTCAAAATATTACTCTGTTTATCCAAAACAAGCAATGGCTGGCATCACACCTGCCAAATGGCAACTGTGTTGCGGCTGCGTGGCATTTGACAGTGCTGAGCTGCAGGTGACAACTTCTATTTCTGCTCAGTGAAACAGGCAAGGATATGCCTATAATAAACCACCTCTTATCTGTTGAGGCAGAGATTTTTTTCCTCTGGTTGCCAGCACAGATTACAGTCTGAATCTTCCTTTTCGTTATCAGAAAGCATTTACAGACATTTCACCATTCTTTCTCTAAAGTTATTCTGCAAAAGATGAGTGAAACAATAAATTGTTGGCTTAGCAGGGGATTTTTAAACAGGGGATTTTGATTGCATCCTGTTACTTCAGCTCTTTAGAATATTCACTAGACAGAGTAATTTTCCTGTCTCTGAACAATGCTAAGCTGTAAGACTCCTTTTAAAAAAGGTAGTGCAGCATCTTCCCACACAAGTGCACTTTTTTGGGATAATAACAAAGAAAACCACCCCCATTTTTCCAGTTGTCACTTCAAGGTAAGAAAAGAACTGTGTCTGATCATGTAAAGCCCCAGCACTCAGGAATTCCTCCTAGCAAGATTGCCAGCCCAGGAGAATCAGCCCCACGTGTGAGCATAATATCAGGAGGCTCATTTAGCAGCTAAAATAACCCATCCTGCAAATATTTTTGCATTTTATTTTAAACAGCAATGAGGCTGAAATTCAGCCTCAAACAAGATGGGGGGATATGGAGGGTGGACAGGGTAAAAAGAGATTACCCAAAGCCCTCCCTTGCGATCAGCACAGACACTGTCCATCTTGTTTGGATAATTGGGGAAACAATGTTCTCTTTCAGGGGCTGCAGGTGGCCCTGGACATTGCAGAAAAGGGACATTATGGCTTTCTATGATGGTGTGGTTAAAGGTTTGGAGCCTATGTACAAAAAAAGCCTTTGCTGAGGGTATTGCTGCTGCATCAAGTATCAATGAAAGCTGCGTCTCTGCTGTTATGAATCCAATGACCACACCAAATGAATGGGAAGCATTAAGAGTAGCAAAACAGTATTTCAAGCTGCAATGAACAGCACCCAATTCATCAGTGGATAGCAGGCTTGGGTCAGTGAAATAATAGCTCTGATTGAAAGAAGTGTGGAAGAGCCTTGAGCAGTCTGCAGGAGCAGATGTGTGAAAGAAGTAACCAAAATTACAGGCACTTCTGAGGTCTCATGTATAGCCAGCTCCAAGCCTGGAAGTCTGGCTGGGCTTAGGATCTGCAACTCCTTGCATTAACCAGTTTACAGGGCCTTTAACATCACCACTCCCTTGTCTTTGGAAATAAGCTTCTCCAAAGAAGAAAACCACTATGTGCAAACAGCATTTTATCCCTGCAGTTTACCTCCAAATGTCATGGTCAATCTTTCAGAAGCCAAACCGGCATGAAAAACATGAAGGCATTAACATTTTTAAAATTAGGCAAAGAAAGGGCATGTAACAAAGCCAGAAGCAGAACTTGGATGTCCCAGTTTCCCATCCCTAATCCTGACTGTGCTGCTCCACCAGCCCCTGCTCATTTCTAGGATTCTGCAGTGATGAGGGCTGCAAAACCCAAAATAAAGCTCTTCTTTTTTTCCACCACTCCATCAAGAGAGCCCAGCGTGTCATCAGTGGGTGCCAAGGACCCCTTGTAGGACTGAACACCTGCTTGCCAGCAGCCTCAGCCCAACTTACCCCCTTGCCAGGGCTCAGCAGGCCCTGCACAATCTTTTGCTAGGTGAATGGGATGCACCTGATGCTGGTGAGACCCTGTTGATGGCACCCTGCCCACATCTACTGCAAACTAAAGGGAGGCCAGAAAGGCCATGTTCTTGGCAGGGAGTTAATAGGGACTCGGGCTCTTGGCCCAATGGCTGCTAGTCCCTGAACTGCTGGCATGCCATGGGGCTGAAATAATGCCAGGACATGTTCTTTCAGTTTTGTACGCCTTTGGTGTGCACAATGGACTTTTACCCAGAGATTGCTCTCTGTGGCAGATGCTGTCTTCAAAGAGTGGTGACACAGACATAGTAAGACAATTGATAAGGTTTGATGGCTCTTTATTTAGAGGAAATCCTCCTAATGATTGCCCCAGGCAAATAAGACTCAGAGGCTTGAACTCCCAGAGGAGGCATTGATGCACCAGATCAAAGACTGCTCCCCAGTTGTCACCACGAAAGCATCACCTCCAGCCATAACAAGAGGTCATAAAAACAAAGTCTCTCCCTGACACATCCCAGGCTCAAAGAAACCAATTCCAAAGAGAGGAAGGTGACAGAGCAAGTGCACTTCGACTCATGGTGCAGGGGCAGGCTCCCAGAAACACAGTAAGGTGGGAGTTTCAGCCCCAGGGATGCACAAGAGCCATGTGGGAGCTGGGGCAGGGCAGCATCGGTTGCTCAGCTCTGCCTATTTCTTGCCTTAACTGCTGTAGGCAGGGATGCATCTGTTTGCTTTCATTGGTACACTCTCACACAACGGAATTTAAATCCAGAGCACTGTGAGACTTGAGTTCTTAGAAGTTCTGGGGGGATAGTTTTTAAACCCATGGTGACATGGGGTCCTGCTTCTGGCAGGGTGATTTCTCTCAGGTGGAAACTTTCCAAAAAGCCTTGCCACTGATGACACCTCATAAGGAGCCTGACTGCAAGTGGGCACAGACTACATCAGCCCACTTGTAACAGACACAGGATTGTCTTGCAGCGCACTGTGTTCTCATGGCAGTGGCTGCCTCTTAAGGATGGGCTGCCAATGCTGCTGGCACAGATCATGCCAAGCCAGCGTCAGGAACAGCTGGCAGCCCTGTGGAAAACTTGCCTAGTGCAGAAATGCCAAAGAGTTGTTTTAGTTGACATTGCTTTAATAATTTATATCACATTTGAAGTAACTTAGTTGAAGTTACAACTCCTTCAAGGTATACTTCAACATGAAAGACAGCAAGGTCCCTGCCTCAGAGACCTTACAGTCTAGTACAGACAGGTAAACATAACAAGTAGAAACATTAAATTTTAGGTAGGGAGTGGAAAAGACAGGTTGAGGGATTGTGTATAGAAATAACCTTTGGCACATCAGAGAGCTGGAAGAAGTCCATCAGAGGAACCTTTAGGCTATTTATGTACTTCAGGTAGCAAGATAAAACCATGAATAATTAGTTCCTGCAACCTCTTTGCAGAACCAGGACTGAAAAACAGGCTTTCAGAGAGACTTCCCTACAAATGTATGACTTATGGAAGGGGAATGTGGGAATCCAGGACATCCCTCTGGGTGCCCTGGATGGTTTGAGACCCTGGTAGGGGGCTCAGGAGCCTTGGCACAGTGCCCAAAACACCAGTGCCTTTGATTTCTCTCCCTGGGAAAAACTACCAAGAATTACAAGTCACAAAAAATAAGTAGAGTGCAAGTTAGATTATTATAAGGTGAAAAAGTAGGTTTTTAAGATTGTTTATAATAAGGGTCTGGGGTCAAGATGGAGGAATTTGGGTGTGTTCTGTCCTTCTTCCTCCTTCTTCCTCTCATCCATCTTTTAGGTGATGTTGGCATTTCTAGATTGGTT
The DNA here is from genome assembly GCA_013186435.1 of Turdus rufiventris. Taxonomy (NCBI): domain Eukaryota; kingdom Metazoa; phylum Chordata; class Aves; order Passeriformes; family Turdidae; genus Turdus; species Turdus rufiventris. Next base: position 2,545,883 of record PYHW01009688.1, on the reverse strand, counting down.
TAGAGCAGAACCAGACTGTACAATATACGTGATAGGTATTGGAAGATAATTGTAAATAATGTTTACATAGTTTTTAGTATAAAAGATAGCGCCCTCCCAGGGGCAGGTGGAGTGTGCCTGGGCTGACTAGCTGGAAAGACTGCTGCTAGTCAGGGAAAGAACTTTTTGATTAGATAAATAAACCACCTCTGGAAACAACAGAAGACGTCTCCTGACTCTTTCTCGGGTGCTCGGGCTGGAACACAGAGACTCTAAAATGTACACAAGTGGTTGGCTCAGGTTTGAGAGTCACCATGGTCACAGGAGAGCACTGAATCCTCCCCAGATTTAACCAGTAATGAGAAAAGAAGTAACAAGGCAACACATTAGCATCCTTCCAGGCATTGGTCCCTGTCTGTGGCTATATGATCACATTGCTTATTTGCCCAGCGACATCCTTAGCATCTTTCTTTTTTTCTTTCTTTTCACCACAAATGGCATTTTCTGAACTTCCAAGCTACCTACCATCCCAAAACACCCTATTTTGAAGGCAAAGTTCCCACTCTTTAATCCTGCCCTCCCTCACTATACCTGATCCATCCTGTCTTCACTGAATCATTGCTGACAGAAGGAAGTTACACAACAAAGAGTGGAACAACTAGACCCAGTTTCAACAGAGTTTGCTGTCACCTTAGCTCCTGTAGCTGGACAGTCAAGGGGCCATCACACCAGTGCCTGCCTGCACAGCTTCTCTGGACAGGGCAAAGGACTCAGACCCACCCCTAACAGGCTTTCAAAATTCCAAAATATTGCAGAAACCAGGTTTTCCTGGCTGGAACACAAAGGCAGATAACCCACTTGTGCTACACTGTCAGACAGTGGGATGCTCAGGCGTCTGAGTGCCAGAGACAGCTTGGGCACAGACCAGGGGATGTTTCTTGATTTATTCACATTTGTGTGGGCTCCCTTGAGCTGACACAGGACACAAGCTCCTTCCACTTCGATACAAAAATGTATCATCCAAAAACCTACAAACTTATGTAGCAGCACTGTTCCACTATCAAACAGATCCAGCCAATATATTTGATCTGATTTGATCAAATCAGAGAGGAAACCTGTGGGTCCGGAGCTGGAGACCCTTTTCACCAGGCTGATGGAGGTCTGCCAGCCAAAGATCCATAGCCATGGTGTGGAATGCAGGAACAGGAAAAAGCAGCTCCTGCCCACCCTGCAGCTCCCAACTCCTGTGTTGTCTCTCTCTCCCTGCCAGCCCCAGCACCACAGCAAAGAGCTGAGTGGAAAAAAGTGTTAACTTCTGTTTTAAGAAGTGTTAAAAAAAAAAAAGTGCTAAAAAAGTGTTAATCATCTGAAAAACGACCTGGTGAAAAGCATTATTTCTCAGATAATACAGTTCATCCCTTAACAGCTCCTGTGAGCTGACTCTGTCAGGTTCCATTCTTAATTACCCCCTGGGCAGCTAAGTTAGGAGTCTTCTACCTGGTGGCAAATAATTGCAAGTGATTGCCACAATTTGGTGGTTTTTTTCTCTTGCTGTTTGTTTTCTCTTGCCCAGTTTACTGGTCTCCATCTCAGTTGTGGTTGCTATGAGTCAAGGAGCTTGGTGGCATTATGGTATTTTTGGCTGGAGAATGTTCTTCCCAGACAACTTTGCTTCCCCACAGCATGACCTCAGGGCACACAGAGACATAGGCAGAGCCATGCAACCCAACGGAATCCAGCCACGACAAGGCTGGGGTGGTGAAGGGGCAGAGACAGGGCATTTGCCTTTGCACGGCTGGGGACACAGAGAGCTATTGAAAGGCTTAATCTGCCTTAGCTGCCTGATAAACTGAGATAACTGTCAAATTTCTTTTTCCTTCCTTTCTCCACTTGTGCTCCCTTCAGTCAGGACTGCCAGAGATCTGCTCTCGTGAATCAGCTAGATGAGATCTCACCGTCCTTGCAGCTGTCCTGACACCTCTCCCCACCATGGTACCACCCACTGGTTACACAAGCCGGGAAACGCCTCCCTCCCCATTCCTTCCCCTCACCTACAGCGAACAACGCCTTGTTTTCCTTCTGTTTTGACAACTTATCGAATTGCTGTGGCAAAGTGGAGGCAGATCTCCAACATCTCCTCTTCGGGCATGTGGATAACAGAGACAGCAGCAGGGATAAGGCACAACCTCCTCAGCCCCTTGAACAGCTGCTGCTATCTACAGAAGGCATACAGACTACCAGACACAAAGTACTCCACAGTATATCTCACAAAGAGTTACAAAAGGCTTTTAAGTTACCAAATGTTCTTTTCCCCACTTATTTGGCAGTGAACACTAGAAATCCATGATACACTGCAGACTGCAGGTCTCTGAAGATGGGGTCATCTGTTTGCTATGCTGGGCACAGAGCCCAGTGCTTTAGGCACATTCCCATCCCTTCCAGACTCCTCTGCTAATTAAAAAAAAAAAAAAAAGAATTAAAAAGCACCAGATAAGTGAGAGGAATCACCAGCCTCTTAAAGGCAAAGTAAACAATCGGAGAGAGAAAAAAGTTTGCAAGTGGATTGGCCAAGAGAAAAGGATGTTTGTTGCACAAATAAAGTGAGTGGGAGCAAGACTTTCCAGACTGACTGGTTAAGAGATCTGTAAAGCAGGACTGGGGCTCCTTAGCCACATATATGAATCAATTAAAGCACTCAATGAATCATTTATTTTTTACATAGGCAATCAGAAACAATGGTTTGATGTTCAATTGATTTCTCATTTGTCTTGCTCCCCTGAGTAATGATGAACAACTCACCACTTACATAGTGCATGCCTCAACCTGACTGCACCTGGAGCAGCTGCTTCTTCAAGGAGTCACACTGGGCACCTGCTGACATTTCATGCCTCTTGTTCACTACCTGCTGATGCCTTTGGCTCTGCTTGTCGCACTCGTGTCATCCCCTGTGCTCTTCCCACCATGTTCCTCATTCCTTTTCTCTTAAAAATAAAATTAAATAGCAAAGCTTTGTTTCCAACATGCAGCAGTAGAGCGAGATTCTTCACTAAGAAGCATCAGGATTCTACTTCTCAAAAGCAAAGAATATCAAAAACTGCCAGAAAAACAGCATTGATCTGTGATGTAAAATAGTCTAAAGAAAGGAGGGAGTCTTGAGTATATTTTCTATTAGATACCATACCCACACTCATTTCCTTCATCCAAAGTGCCTTTAGATAAAGTAGTTTGTGTAGACCACTGCCTTGTATTTTGGACACCTCATGGTGCATTTCACTAGTTAGATCCGGGTGCATCCAAAAGGAAGGCCTCAGTTCACATGCTGGGCTACACTGCAGTCTCAAATGATTAAGACAGCAACAAGAAGATCTTCAGTCACACAGTTACAGTAATTTCACGACTACAAGGCGCACCCTTTTGACTAAAATTTCCCCCCGAACCCAGAAGTGCACCTTATAGTCCGGTGCACCTTATATAATGTACAAAGTTGCAAAATTTGCCAACCCAGAAAGTGCAAGCCTGCAACAGTCCCCAGCTGAACAGAGCCCGCCCAGCGGTGGCATCGGGGCAGAGCCGGGCCAGGGCGAGCCTGGCAGCATCAGGGCAGCACCAATGCAGAGGGAAAGCTGGCAGCGACAGAGCAGCCTGGGCGTGGGGGGGAAAGCCCAGAGGCACAGACCAGGTGGGGAGAGAAAGCCGCCGGAATGAGGACAGCGGCAGTGTGGCACGAGCCCAGCGGCATTGGGGCAGTGGCGGCACGGGGTGAGCCTGCCAGCATCAGGGCACCCGGAGTGCCAGGGCAGCGTGGGGCTCCTGAAGCACCATGGGGGTGCGGGGCTCCCAGTGCAGCACGGGGCACCCGAAGTGCTGGGGCAGCGCAGGGCTCCCGGAGCACCAGGGAGGCGCGGGGCTCCCAGCATGGCACGGGGCACCCAGAGTTCCGGGGCAGAGCGGGGCTCCTGGAACGCTGGGGGAGCGCAGGGCTCCCAGCAGGGCGTGGGGCACCCAGAGCGCTGGGGCAGCGCAGGGCTCCCGGAGCGCCGGGGGGTGCTGGACTCCCCAGAGCGCCAAGGGGCTGCCGGAGCACCAGGGTGGCATGGGGAGGGAGGGAGCAGGCTGCCACAGAAGCCACGAGCCACGGCGGTGGCCCCAAAGTGCCGCGAGCCGCTGCCATGACTCCAAAGCGCTATGAGCCGCTGCCGCCCCAAGGCCCACCTCACCAGTCAGCACCGGAGGCGGGAGGGAGTGCCGGGGTCTGCACACGGGGAGGGTGCTTGGGGCTGCATTTAAAGGCTGTGCCAATCTGTGAAAAATGTTTGCAAATTGAGCACCTGCCAGTAATTTGCTACTTTGTTGCACGCAGCACAGCTCCTCGCTGCAAAAAAGTATTGCGAGCCGTGAGCCAGGCTGCGAGGGGGGGTGGTGCCATGGGAGCACCGAGCCGTGAGGGAGGGCAGGAAAGGCCAGCCCCTGGCCAGCAGCAGCTGCGCAGGCTGGGTGGCACCAGCCAGCCCCAGCCAGCAGCAGCCGCACAGGGGGTGAGGGAGCGGGCAGCGCCATGCCACCCCAAGCTGCAGGCGGCCCCGCGCCACCCTGAACCACTGTGAGCCGTGGCGGCCCTGAGCCACCCTGAACCGCAGCAACCCTGAAGTGTGAACTGTGGCCGCCCCAAACCACGGCAGCCATGAGCCACAGCCACCCCAAGCCCTGCCTCGCCAGCTGGGGGCGGGTGGGAGTGCCGGGCCCCATGCATAGGGAGGGCGCTTGGGGCCGCGTTTAAAGGCTACACCAATCTGTGCAAAATGTTTGCAAATTGAGCACCTGCCAGTAAACTCCACGATTGCGGGATTCAGTTACTAATTAGTTATTTGTTGCGCACGGCACAGATCTGCGCGGTAGAAAAAGTGCGCCTTATAGTCTGGTGCGCCTTATATAATGTACAAAGTTACAAAATTTGCCGACTCCCAGAGGTGTGCCTTATGGTCATGAAATTACTGTAACTTTAGGGCGTGCCATTCACATGGCCCCAGCTGGCCATCCTGAAACAAGACAGCTTGGCTGTGGCTGTTGACTGTTGCTAGTTGGATACAAGGTACCTCTGTGACTGGGCCAAGAGGAACACAAGCATAATACTATTATGATGAATTAACTGATAAAAGACAGGGGAAGAAAAAATATTGGGGCACACTGAGCTTTCTCATCCATGAAAACAAGGCGCCTGCATCCTGCTTGCAGAGCCAAGCATGAGCACTGATTTTGGGGCAGAGGGAATAAGTTTCCTGGAGGTCCAAGCCCCCACCATGCTCACCTATGTACTCCTCTGTGGGGAGGGTGGAAGGCAGAGGTGAGACCTACACTGCCTCATATACCTGGCAGGACTGCGTCCTTGGCTTGGTCACTGCTGAATATCAGAGGTGTACAAAGTGTGCTGTACCTCTATCTGTGTACATTCACCTTGGAGCATCTCCTCCCCAAAGGATTTGCTCCCTGGCATGAGGCTCTGGGGCTCCTTTTCCGCTCCAGCACACCAGGCAACCAACCAAGAGATCTTGCATCTTTGTCTTTCCCCAGCCCTGTGTAGCTCTTCAAAAATTATTTTTGGCCATATTTCCGCATAGAGCAGGTCTGGGTGAGCTATGGGATCATAAGCAATTTGTTTCCTCTGTGCTCAGAACATTTCCAAACACTTTGGCTTTTCAGCCACTTCAGTGGAGAACATCTCAACCTCCCCCCTCTTCCATTTATAGCCACAATTCAAAGACTTTAGCTCCTTTGCCCATCTTCTCATCTCTAAAGCTTTCAGAGAGCATGAACCACCTTGGGGAAACAGCTACCAGTGTCACACTTCCAGCGTCCATAGGACTGAGATATGGAAAGCAAGCAGCAACTAACCCACACCCCTTCCCATGCACACATACTCTGACCTTTTAAAGAAAACTATCAGCATTTTCAAGATCGCTCAACATGCTGCAGGGAAAGCTGTTGAGACACCTCTCTCAGTGTGTGAGCCTTGTGTCATTTGCTGCACTTGGATAGCACCACACACTGCAGTTGTGACTCAAAAGAGCAAGCACAGCAGCTAAGGAAAGTCCTTTCAAAAGGCTCCAGATTCACCTCCCTAGAGCAGGCACATTCAGAGTTCACCAAGCCTGAATTTGATGTTAGCTGTCTGATGTCATCACAATTGCAGCTCACTTCCTTAAAACCCTGCAAGCCAGAACAGAGCTGGTGTTCACAGAGGCCATACAAATTGCACTCTTGGTGCTCCAGCTCTGGCTGGGGCCCTGCTTAGATGCACTCTTCCCCAGTGAAGTAGCTCTCCCGGGAAAGGTAAAGAGCTTTTTACCTGATAGCTTCCATCTTACCTACAAAATCATTAGAGAGCCTCCCAGGTCATACAGTGCATCCCACAGGCTTCTTTGTTCTAGTACAGCAGCTCATCCCCTTTACCCACTAAACAAGCAGGCTGCCATGAAGTCAACAAATGAAACCAGAAGCTGAACAGAAGAGGAAAACATAGCAGGCCAATTTTCACAAGTATTTCAGTTGTGGTGCTTGATACCATTGGACCAACCTGCTGTTGAGAACCATCACATTTATCCTCAGCTGAGATTTTCACAAGGCTTTTCCATGAGGCAAGACAGCACCAGGCCCAGGGAATGTAAAATTCATGGATGTGAGTTGCGTGGTCCTGTTTGATGGTCGACAGTGAGGGAGTCCCTACTGGGGGGAGATTTTCTTCAGTCCCATCAGTGCTTACCCCAATGATTTCATTATCTAACCCATGCTGTTACATGTGGTTAGCCATCTAACAGAGTCAAGGAACGGAAAACAGCTGCCAAAATATTACTTTGGGGATTGTTAGCACTGTCCCATTAGCACCAACACACGAAGATGCCTTGCCCAGGAAGAGAGATGATGGCCAACACTCACAATTCAAGGAGTAAATATGTGCAGAATTTGAGGCCTGCTGACTGCACCTTGCAGCAGCCCACTGGCTTCCTACTCATGCTTTGGAGCCAGTAGATGTGGCACCTTGAAACCTCAAGGATCTCTGAGAATAAATTTTCTCCACTTTCTCCTGAGATCTGAATTCCAGCTGACAGCAATAGAGGCAAGAAGCAACTTTGAGTTTCCTCATTGTCATAGATGCAAATTCCAACTTCATCAAATCCACTCCCCAAACTTCTTAACTAAAAAAAAAAAAAAAGTTGATTTAAAATTTTTGTAAAATTATCAGCCTTTTACAATTTCAAGATGATTTTTTAAAGTTCACCAGTTTTTGCATTGGTTTTGACTTCAGAAATCCATTCATTTAAAATAACTAGCACTTTTCATAGCATTTAAAGATTAGTCTTACAAGAAGGAGCAAAGGGTTATTATTTTTTATGTTTGAAATCAGAAAAGATTACTTGATGCCTCCTCAGAAATCAGCAATTTTTTAGAAATAACAAATCCAATTGCAATGGAAAACTGCCACAAATTAATTTTTAGAAGACGCAAAAGCACTTTATTTCAGCTAGAGGAAAACTTGAATAAATCCTTCAGCTGGGTTTGGCAAGTGAGTTTGAACTGGTATCGCAGTAACTCAGTTCCATGGGCTGGACACAATGTGCAAAGATTACATCAGACTTTACATTGTGATTACAGTAATTTTATGAATATAAGCCACACCATTTTAACTAAAATTTTGCTCCCACACCGGAAATGCAGTTTACATTCAGGGGCAGCTAATATGTGAATAATTTTCTGACATTTCCAACCCCTGAAGTGGAAACCAAGGTGCCGAGTCGAGCAACCTG
>PYHW01009688.1:2484376-2532049 GCA_013186435.1 Turdus rufiventris | reverse complement strand
TTTACATTCTCCATTTCAAAGAGAAGCTCCTGCCTTTCTCAGCAGGCACCTGTCCTCCTAAAACAGCAACTTCTCATTCTTTGTCCATATACAAGCTGCACCTGATTATAAGTCGCACTTCGGTTTCAGACCAAAATTTTAGTCAAAATGGTGCAGCTTGTAATCGTGAAATTACTGTACTTGCAGCAATAAGCAGTACTTATGGTATGAATATACTATGCATGTGTTCCAAGTGCTCTCCCTTTCACATAGTAATTAGTTACTTTCAGCAGAAGGAAAATTCAGTATACATTCTTCAAGAGCTATCTTTGGGCTTTCATGTGCTCATATAAAAAGGTTGTTGTCCTAACCCTATCAGAGAAACCCAAAATATCCTGGAGCTCTAGTCTATACCATGAAAAGCTAGGTGCAAATTTAAGAAATAGTAAAACAATTACTATTGCACAGGTGCACAGGGAAGCAGCACCAAACTGACAGTACAAATGTGTTTGCTTTCATACCAAGACTATGGGTGGGGCTAGAAATCACTTCATGAAATGGCTTTTGAAGCTGTCCTCAACAGTCTTTCATTAGGGCTTTTTAGACACTGCAAGGCTAAATTAGTCACACCTTTATTTGAACAAACTTTCCTCATCCACCTCTGCAAAATCACCCCATTTGCTCAGATTCTCAGCTCTCTCATAAGCTGCTCAGCGTATGGGGTGAACATTCACATAGAAAAGACACAAAGGTGCACTTGTCAGTAACGGCCTCCCTCAGTGACTCGCTTGTGGTAACAAGGTAAAGCTGCAAAATACAGACATGTAAGTCTTAAAAACCTGAGTTCTTTTTGTTCCTCTATTCCCACACCTAACTGGAAGCTGGCAAATAAAAGTCTCAATTTGCAGATTTTGCAGACAGACATTGGGGAAGGACTCACACAGGCAGAAAGAAGAAAGTGATGGAGCAAAACAGCCACTGGAATCAAGAAACAAAGAGAATGCAGGATGAAGCAAATGCAAGAGTACAGAAGGCCTGCCACGTGAAAATAAGATTATGAGAGGGATGAGTTTTTAACAGATGATGGAAAATTTAAGAGGAAGATGGAAGACTATAACAGAGGAAACAGAAGTGGGAGGATGCAGTCATGGGACATATAGGGGCAAATACAGCTGCAAAAGGGTGGGGAAAAAATCTAAACCACGTTTACACCCATTTTTCTTCCTTACAACAGGGATTAAAGTTTTACATAGGGAATACATCTGAATCAGTTTAAAATGCTGCATGAGAAACGCCAGAGACCAAAACATGAAGTTAACGTGTCCTATTTTCAGGCCCAGAACTCAAGCAATTCCAGCAGTTCTCAGGCAATTGCTTTCTGCTGTGATTTAGTGGAGTAAGGCACAAGGGAATCCTGGTTTCTCCTGAAGACTATGGCTTAAACCTAGAGTTGTCAGAAACAGCAGGCAGAAAGGGAACTGTAAGGATTCTGAATGCTTGTCTCCACTTGTGCCTATTTGTTGGTGTCACTTCCTTCCTCATGCACTTTTCCCTACAAAGCACACCAGTTACTGGCCTTCAGTAATTCCTAACACTAATTGAGCACATACCCACCTTAGATATATATTTAGTTCCTTCCCGCAACTTGTGCAAGCCCACCTGAAAGATGTAAAATCCTACTCTTTTGAAGAAACTACCAAAAGTGCACATAGAATCAATTAATCTGTTCCCCAAACCTACAGAAAAGAACCATGAGGAGCAAGCACCGGGGAACTGAAGCTGATAGTAGCTTTGTATCCCTCAGCGCTGCTTTACTGCTCTCTTGAAGGTCACTTTTTTACTTCTAATGACAAAAAATTGAAGAATAAAGGAAAATAAAATTAATTGCAAACAATTATTTAGAAGTGGAATCAAGTATTTTCTAGCCAGCGCCTCTTGGGTGATGAAATAAACATTGTGTGGGTTCAGTTGCTAGGGTTTGTTTTCAGAGAAGAAACAAGCACTGGGAGGTACTCTGGAGCTAAACAGAGTTCTTGCTTTTATGCTTACTTTGCTGCTGGATCTCTGCAGCCACTGAAAATATCTGCTGCCCCTGTGCAGCAGGGAGTTATTTGAAGCTCACAGCTTTGTTTATGAGTCAAAGTCCTATTGTTTAAAAAAGACAAAAACCAAACTAGCTAGTTTGTATCTTTGCTCCACTTGACCCACGAGGAAGCATCAAAGTTTCTTGCTTTTTTTCCCCCCCTCCTCTTCCCAACAAGAAAGGTTAGAATAGGACAAACAAGGAGGTATTGTTCAGACCTGATCAAAAGCAGAATAGGCACATCTCTGTTCAAAGGGAATCTGTCTGCTTCAGATGCTGTGAACAGTCTCAGAAACAGATGTAGCTCTCTAGGCTCCATGCACACAAGGCCACCTCTGCTGAGCATTTGCACAGCCACTGCCAACTTCACCCTAAACGCCATCACTAAAGTCAACCTGCTTGTATCTCCAGTGCTTCAATGATGAAAGTTAGGACATCAGCAGCTGCAGATTGAGGATTTTGGTTTTTTTTTAATCAGAGCAAGTTGCCAGATGAGGCAATCAATGCCTATTCTGCAACCTCAGCCTTCAAGCTGAAAAGGCATGGAAACCAATTATATGGCAAGGAACAACCACTTGGTTGAAACAATTTTCTCTGAGTGGAAGTATTTGATGCTGGTGGTGCCAATCACACATCTTGCAGCAAGTATCCTTACATGTCCTTCGCCTCAGCATCACTTTCTTTTAGACTTGCACAAATACTTCCTCAGCTGCCAGTTTTAACAGCATACAAGATTTCCAGAATGCATCTTTCAACCAGGAGAACACCACAAAGTTTTTAATATCAGCTTATGAGTAATAAAAAAGTAACATATTCTTGGCTATTTAGATAGTGAGGTGGCTAAAACAAACTTTGTTTCCAGCAGCTGTTAACAATACCCATAGGGAGCTGCTCCCAAGGCACTGGTGGCAGGAGGATGTAAACAGCATTTATCAAGTTAATGGAAAACATTATGCAGCCAAATCTGAAAGGAGCAGGTTTAGCAGGGCCTCTCTCACAGGGATCTTCTCTCACACAGCAGTGGGCAGGCCTTGCTGGGGGCGGGCAGCCAGGGCTCTGGGCAGTGCTGGTGGAGCAGCGCAGCCGAGCCGGAGGCACAGAGCCCGGGAGGATGTGCAGTGACAGCCCTGGAGTGGGAGCTCGGGATCAGCGCCCAGGGAACACCTCCAGCAAGGAGCTGGCTCGGAAAGGGTTAGGCAGGAGCCAGCATGTGGCTGTCTGCATCCGTCCACACAGATGGACCCTAAGATTAGAAAGATACTGACAGGTTATTTTGAATTACATAGTCCAGGCTTGTACACTGTGGGAGGTGTGACGGGAACCGTTTCTGTCTTTCTTGATAATTTAATGAGCTGTTGTAATGAGGGATCCACCGAGCCCCTCATTTGTATGCAGTTCCCACATGAGATGTAAATATTAAATTCCTCCAAGTATGAATCAGCACCTCTTACTCCCACAGCCTTCCTCCATCTCCACTCTTCACCAGCTCCAGATTCCTCTCACAGTCCTCTGGGCTCTCCCATTTCACTGCCACCTCAGCAGTGACCAGAGGAGATTGAGGCACCCTGGTCACATTCAGAAGCATGTGTAGAACACCGCATTCAGAAGCATGTGTAGCCACTCAGTAGAACAAAGCAGGAGACAAGGTCTCAGCTCTTTCTTGAAAGCCAACTGCAACCAGGCAAGTGCTGTGCCCTGCTATCCCTTGGGAAAAGTGTATGACAAGGGAAATTTAACCTACAGGGCATTGCTGTCTCTGACACCTAGTAGTTTAAATAATGAATTGGTAATTATAAACCCTTTTGACATAAAAATAAAGTTTAAAAAAGCACACTTTTGAGACTTATCTTTTGATGGCAAAGGGCTTTCCAATGTAGATTCCACCAGCAGCTGTTACTTAGCACTGGCAGACAGCAGGTGTTCGCCACTCCAAACAGGAAGAGATACTCACCAAACTAGAAAAGTCAGGGGCTAAAGAAGTTTGCAAAAAATTCCAGCAATTCCAGTCCAGAAATCATTTGCATAGCAGAGAGGAGGAAGTGTTCCCTGAAGACAAAGAGGCTGGCTGGATTTCACTTTTTTTCGGCTGAATAGATGTTCTTTTGTATGCAAAATAAAGAAGAAAAAATAATGGGAGAATGGGACAAAACTGAAAAATTCACAATTGCAGTGCAAAAGTTACCACCTGGTCCTGCAAAACAGGCTGTTCTGCATTTCCACAGTCCTGGGAGTTGCAGACCAGAATTTCTTGATAAAGTGTGCTAAGCTCAAAGGCATGAAGATAGCAAACAGATTCAGACTTGTTTGTGCCATGAACATTTATCTTGGCCACAACATACAGTGTTGCACACAAAGTGCTGCATCTACCATCTACCTTCCATTTTATACCCAAACCTGTCCAGAAAGTCCCAACCCAGAAATTTTCAAAAACAAAAGTTCAACTGCATGTCTCAATATAAAAACAAATCCAGGACTTAAAAAAACCACGATTTCTGCTGTAGAGTCTTTTCCACAATCACCCAACCAGACTTGGTTGGTTGAGATCTCCAGGACCAAAGCCAAGAGTGTAACAGGAAGGAGAAAGTGCAAACCTCATACCCAGTAAATGGGAACTTTATTAAACTACCAAGATACTCCGAAATGTATAAATGTTCCATTAAATACAGTCAGTTTTCTTTTACACAGATTTATAGAAATTTATTTACATGTTCCAAATACATTTAAATTATTTTTCAAGTTTGCTACCAATAAAATTTGTTAGTTTCTTAAAAAAAAAGGAAAAAAGTCAATCATCTGCTGTTGCAGATGTGCAGACGTCCACACAGATACAAATAACAAGGGAGATGCTCTTGTATGTAACCCACAATGGAGGCAGCATCCAAAAAGTTCATTGAAGAAGCAAAAAAGCAAAATATTTGCCCTTGCAGAGAAGTGGGCTCTATAAATTCTATGGGACAGACTCAAACAAGAGGCCCTGTGCAATTCTTTAGTGTTTGGATATGATGCCTGCATCCAGATTGACTGGTATGTGGGAGGAGCTAAAGGCCCCTTGCCTGATTCAAACCTCAAAGTTAGTTGTCGTGATACCAGCTGGTGAGAAGCATGTGAGCTCATTCTCACTGAATTATGCTCTCCCAGCACAAAGGGATAGAGCAAACAAACAGATCTAGCACGAATATGTGAATGCAACTTGTCCAAAGAGATTTCCCTTTTGTTTTTTATTTTATTCTTAAATGAGGCATAATTAATAAGTGAATAAAAGGCAGTTCTTTAAGTAAAATGCTTGGGAGAACAGCATTTTCCCCACCCTAAATACATTTCTCTTGGGAAGATGCACAGCATGCTAAATGAGCTTTCCCTCATTCTCTGTATCTTAGTCTGACAGAAGTTAAAATTTGTATCTGCAGAAAAAAGGGGTGTTTTTACTTTGCAAAAAGCTTATCAAATGCTAGTTTAATTCCTTTAGTCTTTAAACATTAAAAACCACATTTGAAGCAACCAAAGAACTCTACAAAAACATTGTCATACATAAGCTCTGTGTTTCATGCTAAATATTCTTGTTGACAAGGAGAAGGAATGGAGGAGGAGGATGAGGAGGCAGGGAAACTAATGGCTCAATCAGAACCATTGCAACATTCAAGTAGTTTGGTAGCATACAAACCAGTGGAAAAATGGAATGGTAAGAAAGTGCTCAGCACTACACTGCAGCCTTCAAGAGCTGAGCTGCAAACATCCTGGTATGTATCATAAATATATGGCACTTCTGTATGATGAAAACCTGGCAAGTTTGCTTGTGATCAAAACAAGTCAGGAGTAGTCGTCATGCCAATGGCTCTTCCAACAGGCATAGCCTCCAGCTGCGCTATCCAATGCAGCACCAGCCACATCCACTTGTGCATGCAAGAAAATGCTGCCACCTTCTTGGAGAACAAGCCTCCTGCCCAGCAGAAAGCCTCCCCCAGACACACATACACATTCATAAAAAATGCTATAAATTCTTCAGGGAGGTTAAAGACAGCCACAAACAGCACACAATTTTATAATTTTTGGCCAGCAGTTCCCAGTCTGTCCAATTGCCAGCAATGGACCTTCCAACAGGCAAAAAAGAGCTCCCAATCCAAGGAACTGAAAGCAATGGAAAGTACAATCACCTAAGTTAATTTCAGGACTGTTTCATAGGATTCATTTTGACATCAAATAAGAAACCAACAAGCACAAAGGCTTGAGTCCCAGGAAGAATCTTATGAACACAAAAAAAAAACTGGCCTTAATCCATGTTTTCTGTCACAAAGTGTTTCATCTCGTAGTTAAAACTTTTTAAAACATTTTGGTTTCTGGTATTTTTTTTTAATCACAAATGCAAAGATTTTCTGTTCTGCTCACATTCCATCACAGTAGCTTTAAATACATTCAAATTCATAAAAAAGGATTTAGACCAGAACACAGCTACTTGCCCTTTTACCAACAGTGTGCCGTACTTCAATAAGCACATGATGCCATGTATTGGCAAGGTTACTGTTTTGAGGAATTTCACTACACAGACATCCAGTGCTTGGAGAAGTGTTCACATTCCAAGGTTAAAAAAACCACTCCCCCTTATTTCAATAATGGCTTCAGTATTTTACCAATTGTGGTTTGGTTTGCATCCTTCAGTTTAAGAGATGCCTTTTCCACTGTTCCCTGTTCCTTTGGTGCAGGCTCTGCTTTCATGCTGACAGCTTCTCCCTGCAGGATGCTTCTTCCAACCACTCTGGCACTACTTGCTCTCTTTAAGGTACTCACACTGTTCTCCTTAGGATTTGGATCATCAGAGGCTGCTGCTGGCTTCATTTTAGGCAGCCTCTGGGACACAGACCTTGTGATGGGTGGAGGTCTGGATGAGCTGGATAGATCCACTTTTGCACGTTTTGAAGAAGAGGCCACTGTATTCCTTGCGAAGTTAGGGACAGGTGGTGGTGTTTTGGGATTACTGATTGTGACAACCTTGATGTCATCTGCAGGGGTCTGGGGTTTTACACTGGAGCGACACATCTTTGTTTCATCTGTCTTTGATTTGACATTACTCCTAATAGGTTTAGAGCTTGGCTTCTTGAGAGAGACTCTGTCCCTATCAAAATGAGCACTGCTTGAGGTGACAGTGCCCCTTCGTAACTTCGGCTCTTCTACTGACATGCTGTGCCTGTAGGGACTTCTTGGCAGTGTGTCTGTTGTGCCTCGGACAGAGCTACGATGAGACAGCCGACTTTCCACTGTACTGCTTTCACGAAGGGCTGGCTTGGCTTCTGGCTTTTTCATGCTGCTGGGTGCCCTGTTTGACCGAGAAATAGGCACCACTTTCCTCATACTTTCGTTCTCAGAGGCATTCAAAGTTCTGACAGGTCTGGAAGGAGCTGTGTGGCCTGGGCGAGTGCCACTGGATTTTGTGGAGCTTGGAGAGCGATCTTTTAGAGAATTTGTCTTCAGTCCTACTAGTTCTTTATTTTTTATGGGTTTTTCTTTAGGAAGGGTGTGCTTGCTATCACCATCATCCTTATCACTGGCAGAAGTGTGAAGAGACAGGTCCTTGTCAGAAGTGGAGTTCAGGTTTGAGAAGAAAGATCTAGCCTTGTGTTGAGCATCATTGCCAGAAGAGCATGCTTTGCGACCCTCACTTATTTCATTGCCTGATGATTTAAAATCATTTCCCTCTTCAGAGTCTAATGTCAAAGAACAATCAGTCGTGGTATCTGACATGTAGCACACTGGCCCATCTTCCCTACTTCCTGAAACACTTGTATCCATAGACATAGGGCTGCTACTGCTGGGCTCTAAAACTTCATTCTTGCAACTCACTGCCTCGGCTTGATGGTTGTCGGCCTCTCTGGAGCTTCTGCAAGGTGGAGGCAGCTCATCATAGGCAGTGCTGAGGGAATGAAAGCTTAGATCATCTAGAGTCTCCAGGTCTGTCCCGCCAGCATCCTCTAAATATATTAAAGGTGCATCTTCTGCAGGTTTTGCTCCTTGAATATCAAACTTACATAACCCTTTAACAAGTTCATGCTCCTCAACTGCAAGAGCCAGAGCATTTACATCTGAGGACTCCTCGCAGGACATGCTGGAGGTGTGCAAGTTGTAGTCAGTGCTCCTCTGTGAGTAATGGGCACAAGGACTGGTCAAGCTGCTGAGGTGACTAGGCTGAGCTGGAGGCACCTGCACAGGGCCACCGCTTTTCACTTCCATTTCAGACTGTTGGTGTAAGTGCAAGGTATTTAAGTTGAGATCTCTTGTCCCTTTGGATTCCATCCAGGCTATGTTTGGTCTTGCTTGTCGGGTGTTTGCACGGGGAAGGCTGTTAAACTTGTTTGGATCCTCGTCTTTTGAGATTTCCAGGAAACTCTGCAACTCCCTGTCTGCAGTCATCCCCAAAGAAAGCCGAGAGCGTCTGGAATTTGTGTTTCTGTACAAAGGGCTTTGAGACCTTTGCTGCAAGATGGGAAGAAATTCTCCAAGTCTGTTTTTAGCCAATATCTCTACATCATTTTCACTACTGCTACGTCCAAAGCTCCCAAGCTCTCCAGCTGCCCAGGATCGACGCTTCTCCTCCAGTTCCTTTCGCCTTTGCAGACTATGATGTTCCTGGATCTCTCGCTCCCTATTTTCCTGAAGGAGGAAAATCACAAATACATGTCTCAGAGGACAGTGTCCTATGCATAAGAACAAGATACACTCCTTCCTCTCTCCCTTTATTTCTTCCCAGTGAAGTTAGCTCCCAATGCTATCGCCCACTCCCAACTTCCAATACATACACACGCATGAAATCACCATGGCAAGCACAACCTGCAAACATTAACCCTATGGAGAGCAGCTCCCTGCATAACTAATGGCATAACACATCCATTTGGTCAGTGTATGCAAAAAAAAAACCGCACCAGACCTTGAAAAGACCAAAAAATTGACCCATCAAACCCAAGCAGATGTCACATCTTAGAATTACAGTATATGCTAAGTTGGAAGAGACCCACAGGGACCACTGAATTTAACTCCTGGTCCTGGACAGGACCATCCCCAAGATTCACAGCATGTGTCTGACAGCATTGTCCAAACACTTCTTGAACTCTATCAGGCTTGGTGCTGTAACCTCTTCTCTGAGGAGCTGTTCCAGTGCCCAACAACTCCTTGGTTGAGCCACTGAGTTCCAGATGTAAGATGGAGAGCATCAAGTCCTCACTAAGTTTAAAGGTAGCAGTCTTATCAGGTGAGTAAACTAATATTTACATTCATATTTTAAGACAAACTTGTTTGACCAGCACACAGCCAATGTGGTTTTTCCAACCTACCTTACTACAGCTGCAATTATTCCTTAGCAAGTCCAATTTCCACACTGTCCCACTTTCCTCTAACATTGCAGACTGAAAATTTTGTGAAAAGGCATTGCTCAATTGAATATGAAAGCAAATAGAAAAGTTAATACAATGCCTCACGATACTTAGACATCAACTGACACCACTCAAGGACCATCAATGTCTCACTCCAATTTTGGATCTCATAATCACTGTTGGTTTCAAAAACTGGCAACTGTAGTACAGAGATTGCCCAGGACAGGATGGAGATTTTGGTAGCTAAGCTGAGGGATTCTGGTTCAGGAAGCCATAGAAGAGGTAGTTTGAATTTGAAAGACAACACAGTAAACACTTTTCTACTAAAATAATGAGCAGTGATTTACAGTGAATATCAGCATTTTAACTGTTACCTCTAGGTTTCAGATTTAATTTAACTGCACCTTTGGTTGATCTTTCTGAGTTACTTTCTGAAATGAAGAACTTTGCTTGTTGCAGCCAGCACAGCTGTAGCAAAAGAAGGAAGGAAGAGGCTAGTCTTGACAGAGGATTCAAAAATTACATGATTTTCCAGCATGTTGTTAAATCTGGTCTAATCAATGACACACTGTTTACAAAAAACATGCCTTTATTTGTCTAAAGCTCTGTGTAATTTAATCTTCCTGTTGTGACAACAAAAGAGCTGCACCACTAGAAAAAGACAGCTGAAAGCTTTCAATAAATAAAAGCCTAATGCTTTGCAATGAATGGATTAATTTACACCTCTTAAAGTGGATGTGAGACTACATAAGATATACAAGATATATATTAGAGACCTATGAAACCTGAACATCTAAGAAAGCAAAAAGAAAAAAACTTGCATTTCAGGAAAAATGTTTGGCAGGAAGCTTTCTTTCACAGGTATGGAATTACAAAACGAATTCTTGCCAAATGCTAAACCTCAACTTTAAATATATAATTGTGAAGAAAAATAGTTTAAAATAGTTGCAGATATTAATACCCTATTCCATATAAGAAAAAGAATATTTTAACCTAATCCAGAACATATTTCAGGAGATTTTACTCAGATGAAAAATTTATTTTAAGCACATAGTTAGACATATAAAAAAGGGCAAAAAATGTTTAAGCATTTGAAATATGTGCACATGGCCATTGTGATACAAACGATCTTTTTAAACTGTTGGATGTGCTGTCTACACATCATATTCTTTTGTCAGAACTGCCATTTTTATTCTAAATCGTTCTGCTAATTTTGTAGGAACAGTGGTCCACAGTTAGCAAGCAAATCTCAAAATTTGCAAGTAAGAGTCTAATTTGTCACTTTTTAGAGCGTAGCTGCTTACTACTGAGAGAGGACCTCACAGCTATCCAACAACCACTTGTAATATGCAATATGACTCAATCCCCAATATGTGAACATATATGGATGAAGTCACCTCTTGCTAAACTGACTGCAATACCTATCATCATTTGGTTTTATACATTTGTGCAATGTTCACCCTCATGTTGTCTTGAGTGGTAAAGAATAGGTAAACTAATAGTACAACAGGTTCATTAGCTGAACATCCTGTCAGCTCTCTCCGAATCAAGACTTTTTCCTTCTGAACTAAAGCTTTTATCCAAAGTGCTGTCATATGGAGATTGAAAAGGGCAACTGATCCAACTAATTCATGCTATTTATAGAGACCAAAGAAATATCTGTAACAATAGGCAGACTTTGCTGAACCAAAACTGTAACCAACGCCAATACTGCTCCTCCATCCTTAGCACATTTTCTGAATTATTTAGGACCAATTCGGGGTACTTGGTGAATGAATGCTCACACTGGGGATCAGGTATCTTGCTGCCATAGGCCTGTTTCACTCCTTAAGTTTTCACCCAAAAAAATCCTTTGAAAGGAAAAAGTAGAATACACAGCCCTTACTTTATTTGGTAAAGTGTCTCTAGCCATATCAAGGAAGCCAGTGGAGAGCCCAAGCTAGTGTGGCTTCAGGCAGGTACATCCAAGGAATAGTGTGCCACACCTCAAGGCCTTTCCAACAATCCAACACTACCAGACCAAGGCCTAAACAGTGAGCTGTAGTCAGGAAGTCTGTAAAATCTGTCTCACAGCTCAGCTTAGCAGTCAACAGCCTGCTCACCAAAAGAGAAGTGCCCACTTATAAGCAGGCCACTGAACAACGCTGATGTATCATCCCAGCGGTCTCACTTGCCTGAAACAGAAGATGCAGAGCAGCAAGGCTGCTCACAATAGCCATTTCCCACCTGGCTTCTGGCAAGGAATGCTTCCAGGAGTGCAGTTTTCTGTAGCCATCTGAATAAATGCATTAAATACTACAAGATACAAAATGCCTCTTAAGTAGAAAAAACAACTTAATTCATGTGAGCCAATATTAATTTCAAAAGTGTGAGAATCTCATTCAGGGCTCTTACCTTAACAGCCGTGTTGAATCTTATGCAGAAGTCCCTAAATATCTGGAAGCATTCATCCAACTTCATAGTTTCTTTGTCTTCACAGAAAAAGTCAATGAGAGCATTTCCCTCCTTTTGCAATTCTCCTTTCTGGTGTTCAAGCTCCTTTAGATGCCTTACAGCAAACTGCAGCAAAAACCATACACAAATGAACCAGACAGAAAAATTAAAGTCACAAAAGGTGATGTATATATTAGGAACTTACGAAATTCATGTTCCAACCTAGAAGTTGTTACAGAGCCCAGGAAATTAACATTTTGAAGGAGAACTGGTACGAACAAAAGGAAACATGCCATTTCAGCAAATTGAGTAAAGAAGGTCAGGAAAATTTGATCAATCAAAATATACATTCTAGTGACTAGGATAGAAACCAGGAAAAAGCTCAAAAGCCCTTGAACAAACTTTTGTTTGTTTTGAGATGAGTAAAATCAAAGACTATACTAGAACACTGACAGACCTCCTGGGAGCTCCTTGAAAGCTCCTCATTCCTTATTTTCCCATTTCCCCTTTCATTCAACTAAGCATAAAGGATTAATTCCTCCTCCCCCCTTTCCAAAAAACACATGTGAACTGATTAATGGATATACATCACAAAATCAATTCCTTCCTAAGGTGACCCTAAACGACAACAAAAATGGTTTTCATGCTTGAAAGGTAAGGAATCACTGAAAATACATATATTTTAAGATGTCCAGACAATGTTACCATAAAGCAGCACTTTGAATCGCAAGTGTAGAGCAATACAGACAGGGAGTAGCTTGGAAGCAGATTCAGAAGGAAGAGAATAAGGTTGTGATTAGACTTTGAGCAGCAGAACTGCTCAAAACACTTAGATCGGGTGCCCCATCTCCTCTATCTGCATCACCAGCTAACTTCTATTCTTGCACAATCCCACATCTGATACCACCTGTAGCTCAAAGTAACCTGAGAAGAAAAGTTAATTTTTCTCTTCTCTAATTCATAGTCACCTAAATATTTTTCATAATTTAGCATTGGGGTAGGAAAATGCAGCTGGAGGCACTGGTGACCACTTAATAGAAAACTGCTTTCAGGAACTACTTGGAAAATTATACCACTAGGATAGGAACAAATATGACTTGCTAGTCTTAAGAAAAAAAAGAAAATAGAGGGGAAAGAAGTGCCCAGAATAAAACCTGGACTGAAGATAAACTGCACAATTGATAAAAGCATACATCAAAAAAAGAGTTCCTCCCACATATTTCAGGAATTTATTCACAAGGGTGAAATAATTAAAGCTGACTTTTACATCAGCTTGGTTATCACATGTAATTTAGAAACAAAATCCAGAAGTGTTTATGTAAGGTATGCATTTGTAAAACTGCATTTTTCCCCAATACTTCTTTTGGAATGTGGCCTAAACAAGATTGCAGTGTTAAATAAAACCACCTATTAAATTTTTTAAAATCCCAAACATGTTAAACATTAAAGAGTCTGGGTGCAATGGATAAAATGGAAAAATTCAGAGTGAACGGGAACAGGTATTTCAACCTTAACCTGCCCCTTTCATCAGCTTTTCATCTCCTGAAAATCTACAGGGACTATTAGCTACATTTGCAAGTTGAAAAATATGGGCAGGTTAAGTTCCAGATCAACACCTGCCTTCTTACTTCTAATAATTACCTGTAGTGTGTAACAGAAAAAAATAATTTAACTGAAGTATAATATGTACTTCTCGAGGCATCACCACATACTCAGAAAATACAAAGAACTCTGCTTCCAAGGTAAGTGCTATATACATCCAGGCCTGTAAGGCCACTGCAGTACTTAATAAAATACAAAAAGGAGAACCCACATGTATGTAATGGTATGGGTCTGAATAAGAGACTCTGTGTTAAGGGTAAATGAGTAGAGAAAAGAGTCCCTTAACCTTCCAGCTTCTAACAATATTTCTTCAGCCACCCAGCAATCAAGATTCATACGCACAGCACTCTCTGCTAAAACTAAGGTACTCCCAAATAACATAACATGCAGACATTATATTCTGGGCAGCTGCAAAGTACAAAACCAGAGATCACTCCAAATTGTCTTATATTTTAACTAATAATCTTCATCAGTAATTTTGCATGTGCTAAACAACCTTGCATAACAAGCCTTGGGCAATGTACACTCAATATCCCTCTCTGTAAAAACACAGCTCTTCCAACACTCTTACTTGACAAACAGCATAAGACTGGAACATCTTAGTACAACTGACAGGCTAGGCACATTAAAACAGTGCTTCTGTTTATTAAAAGGTCCACACAAATTACATTTAACTGAGGAATGCTGCTGTATTCAGGTGACAGTAACACATTAACACAGATATGCTACAAACCTGGAGAAAGTCTTCCATCTGGTGAAAGAGTTTTGGGTCTCGTCGGATGCTGTCTTTAACAGATCTTGTCTTGACAGACAGTGAGTGGAGCTCTGCTTCTACACTATCAATGGATAATCTAAAAACAGCATATACAGAGAATGTTTATCAAAGGAGAAGGATGGTCCAGAGGTGCCATTCACACATGCTGCAAAACTGAATGCTTTACATGTCCAAGTGTTCTTTTTCTCTGCTGGTACCTGTCCTAGCACACGTTTTCAAGATGGTCACCCGTATCTGTGAACTGGCCAACCCGGAAGCGTGAGCTGCAATGGGGGGACGGTGCTGCGGGAGTGCCGAGCCATGATGGGGGCAGGAGCAAGCAGCCCCGGTCTGGCAGGAGCGGCATGTGGAGAAGGAGGTGGGAGGCCTGCACCGCCACGCTGGGAGTGAGGGGAGCAGCGAACCCTGCCAACGTGCCGCCACGCCGGGAAGGAGGGGAGCGGCAGACCCTGCTGCTGCGCTGGGAGCAAGGGGAGCAGCGAACCCCGCCGCTGTGCCGCCACGCCAGGAGGGAGGGGAGCAGCGAACCCCAGAGGTCCTTGCCGCCACATCGGGAGTGAGGGGAGTGGCAAACCCCACCACCGTGCTGCTGCGCCGGGAAGGAGGAGAGCGGCAGACCCTGCTGCCACGCTGGGAGCGAGGGGAGTGGTGAACCCCGCCGCCGCGCCAGGAACAAGGGCAGCGGCGGACCCTTCTGCTGCACGCCGCTCCGGGAGAGAGGGAGTCAGTGGCCAGCGCGAGACAACCTGGAAGTGCAAACTGCAGCCGTGCCACGACAGCCCTGAGCCACCCTGAACCATGGGCAGCCCTGAGCCGCCCCAGACCACGTGCAGCTCTGAGCCGCGCCTCGCCAGCTGGCCCCAGGGGCAGGCGGGACTGCCGAGGCCCGAGGCACAGGGAGTGCGCTTGGGGCTGCATTTAAAGGCTACGCCGATCTGTGAAAAATGTTTGCAAATTGAGTATCTGCCAGTAAACCCCCTGATCGCGTGATTCTGTTGCTAATTCGTTACTTTGTTGCGTGTGGCGCAGATCTTCGCTGCAAAAAAAAAGTGCGCCTTATAGTCTGGTGCGCCTTATATAATGTACAAAGTTGTGAAATTTGCCGACTACCAGAGGTGCGCCTTATAGTTTGGTGCGCCTTATGGCCATCAAATTACTGTAAGTAGAATTACTGAGGTACAAATCAGCTTCAGTTTAAAATTATGCAGCTTAAGACTTTCAGCTGAAAAAATGCAGAACCACAAACCCTTCAGATTTTCCAATCATGACAGCAAACGAAACCTCAAAAAGCATCTAAATGAAGCCAGGGCCAGCACCTGCCCCTGGTACCAGATTTGGAAAAGTACTGTAGCCTGCTCAGAGACTGATGAAAATCGGTTTAAGGAAAAACAGTATCATGCTTTTAGTTCAAGCCCTTTAAAATAACGAACAGGCATATGTATTTGACAGAGACAGAATTATGAAAAACCTATGGAGATCCTGTAATAAAAAACGCTCATATCTGAGGGCACTTTGCAGGCATACTTTCGCTAGTAAATGGAAATGAAGACCTCAAAGCTACAGTAAACATTTGCAAAGATCTGTTTTTGCGCCAAGACTTTGCTGAATAAGGCTCATTGCTTCACAAATGAGAAAACTGAAATTCCAGTCATGAGTTTTCAGTTTTCTTTTAACTCACCTGGCAGCATCATGAACACCCCTAATTTTTTCTGAAAAGTTGAGAAGAGCAGCATCTTTCTTTTGGGCTTCCTGAAACAAACAGAACAAAACCAAAATACACACAACCCATTAACATTCCACCACCATGCCAAAATCCCTAAGTCTGTCAGTTCTAAAGCTCCTGGGAGGGCACTTAAAGGTTTCTCTCCTGCATTGTTTTTCTTCCCATTCAATCCCAACAAAACTGAGTGGAGGACACCCCTTAAAGAAAAGCAGGGATCACAATTGGAGATTTAAACAACAGCTTCCATTTTGCAGTATAAAATAATAGCTGCTTCTGACAGTGAACATAAGCCAGATATATTAATAAGGAAGGTCAAGGAAAGAACAATTTACTGATGCCATTGTTTGAGCAAATATGATGCTTCCTGCACAAATAGTTTGCTGGCTGGAAATCTGTCAAGCCAGTTTGCACACAGATAACCAAAGCCATATAGATGCATTTAAATTGTCTCCCTTCTAAAATCAAAAAGTTGGAAAGGAAGGAAAAATAGCTTGAAAATGTGTGCAGCTACTTTAAAACATCACAGCAGCTTTTAAGAAGACACACTTCAGTCGTCAAGGGAAGAAAAAAGCTATCAAGAAAGGTGCTCAAAAGATTAAATGCGAACACTGCGAGAATTTTTATCAAAGTAAGTCACTTCCACAGTGTGAGAATTTGGGACAATAAGAGAAAATCTACAATGAGGAAGTTTGAAGAAGGCAAGTTTCTGTATGATATAAAAACTTAAGCTTTCCATGGGGCTCTGGATAGGATGACCAGGTACAGGTAATTTTTGTTCAATTACGTGGCATGAGAAGAAAGATGAAGATTAGATCAAAGCTGTGAGAAAGATGTTTTTTTTTTTTTTTTGAGGCACATTGTCCCTTTCATTGTCTATCAATTAATGAACCTATATTTGTACAAGTAGCTTATACCAGCAAAATAGATTTTCTATACCAGAGCAACAAAATGCAGCAGACTCATCCCAGGTTTGTTTGCTTTTGTGTCTGTGAGCTTGAGCAGTGACGAGAGTTTAAATCCAACAGCATTGCCAGCATAACCTCCCTAAAAAGAAACAATTTGCAAAAGAGCAAATAAGAAGCTGAGGTATGACATCAGAGGACTGCAGTACTAACAAGGAAGTACGGTTCATCAGCCATCTCCCTTTGGGATGTCACTTACCGCATTCATAATATTCCCAGCCTGAAGGACCAAGTGCAATATGGAATGCAGCTCCTCACAAGTCATTAACTCTGTAAGGAACAAGAAAATTGCTGTCTAACAATTGTTTGTTTAGAAATATAGTCAGTTACCAAGCTTCTCTTCATCTTGAGTTTTTTTTTTTTTTAGCTTGAGAAAAAACTACAATAAAAAGAAGAGGTTGTGGGAAAGATAATGGTACCATATAATTTCAATTCAAAAGCACAACTGACAAACCTCAAATGTATGTTCAGAC
Source organism: Turdus rufiventris (assembly GCA_013186435.1). Taxonomy (NCBI): domain Eukaryota; kingdom Metazoa; phylum Chordata; class Aves; order Passeriformes; family Turdidae; genus Turdus; species Turdus rufiventris. The sequence goes on along the minus strand of PYHW01009688.1, from coordinate 2,514,664 downwards.
TTTAACTTAGCAAGTATAGTATTTCCAAGGCAACCTCTAGCAGCTAAGGAAATATTTGGGGTCTAATCCAAAAATGTATGAAGTGTCTCATGCAAGGGGTTAAGTATTCCCACCACCTACCAATTATTCCAGTGTGAGGCAAGTGTTCTGCACCCTGCAGGATCCATTTGCCTTCTGCAAGGATTGAGCTTTTGAACAGTTACTCTTTTTTTAGGAGACTTGGTCATAAGGCCTGAAAAGCTAACAGGCTATGTTTAAATTTTCCTTGCTTATCCCACTCCCACTATGAATCATCATTTTATTTCTGTATGAGCTGCATCTGTTTTACTTGTCACATCAAAGATGATTTAGCACAAAGTTATATTCAGTGTGACAGAGTCAAACGGAATAAAACTGCCTTTTAAATTTTTCCCATTACACAAGCCTGGTTTGTACATATGTTAATTTCTTTGCAAAATGCATAGTAGTGTTCTATCTGAATTCATACACCTTTTCACACAGCCACATATGAGCAAAAAACAACATATGTGCAAAAACCAATATATATGCACCAGAGACTATGCCTTAGAAATAAGATATGGAAATTCAAAACTGTAAATAATTAATAAAGAGTTGTGGTACAGCAAACCAAGCAACTCCAAATTTGCAATTACCCATACGGCAAGAAAATCACCATGATCTGGTTTTAATGTGAGGCACTATATGTTATACCAATGAACAAAATAAAAGGTGGACTCCTTTTGATTGCAGTGTAGATACTTTAAAAAACTATTTTAGTTCCAAGTCCACATTCTGTAATTTATCCTGCATTCAGCTGCTCAACACAGTAATCATTTTGGAAGCACATAGCCCTTACACATTAGTATTTCAATAGTGGTAGCTGAAAAACATAGAAATAATTAAATAACCTTTGATCTAACAAGCTAGATCCAACGTAAGGAAGTAAGGAGGAAGAGGGAGGAGAGAATAAATACGAGACTAGCAAATTCCACAAGGCCAAGAGGAGAAGGCAACTTCTAAAAACTTCACATAGTAAGAGCCTGCTCCGTGTCACTATGACATACATCCATTTGCAGGCCAGATGAGAATCCACCAGGCTGTTTAGACCATCCTAACTCTTAGTGATTACCAGCATTAAAATTGAAGTACATATTCTCTCAGTTTAATTATAGGAAAGAAACCTAGGAGACAGCAATAAAAAGGAGACATAATTCCTAAACAACTTCAGGCTATCAACAAACCTTGAAGTGAAAAGACCAAATGGAGAAGAGCACATGACAAAGTGGACTAAACACAAGGAAGGCCGAGTCACTGATTTGCATGACTGGCCTGATGTGGAAGCTGGAGGCCAAAGTGTCTTCCCCTCTGAAGGAAATTAATTCACCAGTTTACATACGTCTAGGGTGAAGGACATGGAGGACATTAAGGCATTGCTGCTTTTATATGTAACATATTCCCTCACATATGTCTGTTGCTCAAAACACAAAGAACAATGATTTAAAAGAGATCCTAATGAAAGCCCAAACTCAGACTTAATCTTAAGGTACTGCATGCTTTCCTGAGTCAATGGCAAGTTCAATCCCCAGTGGTGGGAAAACGCTTCTTTTCCCTTTGCTTTCATTTGAAAGGACTATTCTAATTACCTGCACTCAGAGTTGAAGATTTTTCTTACTATACCTTTTGATAACACTAGAAGCAGTCTAAGCAGTGATCTAGTAGCCTGTCAAAAAATTTCCAACATGAAATAGGAATTTCATATTGAGGAACAGACAAAGAAGCACTCAAGATATTGTAAAGGGTCAGCATTAATGTTTCACTGAAACCAGGAAATCAACTATTTTCCTGCACAGTAAAAGACATCACATTACCCAAATAGATATTTGCAGCAGTTCAAAACCTGAGAAATGTAAAGAGCAAAACAGGTGTTTAGAGAAACACAGAGAACAAAAACAGAAAACCAAGGAATGGCAACAGTATTCTCTACAATCAAGATTTTAACCTATCAATACTGCCACCTCAAAAGGAAGTGGTCTATAGAGAACCTCAGAAAATAGTAATTTTTTCCATGGATGCCTGAAAGAATAATCAGAGAGGTGTAACAACCACATTCCATCAGAGAAAGAGCAGTGCAGGAATGAGCAAACTGTATTCAAAAGATGACATCCTAATTTGGTCATAGACAATTTTGTTTCTGTCAGTTTAAGATATATTACATACAGGCTTTGAACATTAATTTGTTGCTAGTATACCAAAGTCTCAAGATTTTTGGTTTTGGAAGCAAAGATCCACCAGGCACACTCTGATGGCATTTGTCAGAAAGGAGCTAGCCGCCCTTTAATAGTTAAGGTACCTGAAATTCAAGCTCTGGTCTTCGTAATGCAGACTAATTAACATGGTAACAAAACCAAGAGTATTAGGCATGTCCCAACATATTTAATTACCTTTTATTGCCCGTCTTACAATTTTCATGTCATCCTGTAGAGAAGCACAGGAGGGTGAGAACTGTCTCTCCAACACCATGGCTTCAATCCTAAGAGCATAGCTGGAGTACACAAACAGGTTTAGAACTGACAGCCAAAAAAGAATACTTATAAACAGAACAAACCAACTATCCTTACTTTGGCACCTGGATTAGTAAATACATGAAGGAATCAGCTTGAGACAGTTTTGATACATCTCCATCAAAGGCTTTTAATTTCTTTACCTAGAAAAGAGAAATAAACACTAGCAAAGAATTTCATCAAAGATCAAGATTAACTCAACTTCAGAAGGCAACACCTTGAAAAGCAGTAAATTTAAATGTAGGCATTGGAAAGTCCACCCAGTGACTGAATGAATTCACTGTCCCAAGATCCTGTAATGTCCACATACCTCAACCACAAAAAAAGTTTTAAAAACAGTGTCACTCTTCTCACAAAAAACTAGCTACATAGTCCAGCAGCAGAAACCATTCTGATTGCTGATTTTGATTTCTGATCAATGATTGTCTTAATCACTATGTTTAGGATACTGATGATGATCTGAAAAATTACCCTCAACTCTTCAACAACTGTGATGTACACTAGGGCATTGTTTAATGGTGTTCAGAATATCCAGCATAGGACTGTCTAGATCTTATTGGCACAATGCAGCTAAACTTACGGGTCTTTTCTCAAGATACTTTCTTCAACCACTTCCCCTAAAATGCTCTTAAGGGGTAAACTTCATGATCTTTAGTTTGCATTTTTTTCATTCATATGAAATATTTTAATGATAAATGTAATCTTGCATTGTAAGCAATTTGTTGTCAGTACTCTCAGGACACCATTTACATGCAAAGGAAATATCACTGCATTAATTTTGCCGATCTTCCTTCCCAGCTCCACCAAAATCCATATATTTGCATGATCTGGAAGCCACTGATCCACCCACATACTTACTATATGCTTATACAGAAGAACTGAAAAACACATGCACATATGTTTAAGCGTAACTAGAATTTCTTCCACATCTTCCAACAGAGCAACTGTGTCCAAAAGCAGAGCTCACTCTTAGTTACACTATTTCTTCATTTGACTAACAAGTTCACACCCAGCAACATGTATGTTTCCACTGATTTACACACCAGTCCATCATCCTTCCTTTGTGTAACATCATACTTAAAGCCCATTCACAACCACATTTACATAGGTGGTTTTCAGTTTTAGAAAGCATATTAAGATATTGGACAGAGGGACACTACACTAAGGTGTCAACAGTTACCTCACTGCCATGATTTAGCAAGATATACACAGGGGTTTTTTTAAAGAATCAGCCTACAAATTAATCACTTCAGTTATTTTCCTGTTTTGACAGTAAAAAGTAACTGATCTGTAGCTATGTCAAATCAGGATTCTTTTAACAGCTTTCTTCTGCTTTATCACCATTTTTTCCACACCATAAAAAATAGAAACATTGAGAACATATTAAAAAAGAAAAATACAAGTTAAACAGAGAATGTAAAAGAATTAATTTTCAAATTAAAAAACACATCAACAAACAAATGAAAAGGAAAAAAACTAAAAAAAAAAGGTCTTACGGCCAAGAAAGAGATGTCTAATCTGACAGCAATTTTATTCAGGATATCTAGCTTCATTTCCTAACACCGCCATCCCCAATTCAAGACACTCAGACAAAAACTCCTTCTAAAGATAAACAGCATACCCATTTTTTTTAGGCCTGAGAAAACTCCTAATTTACTGAGTAATTCAAGAAGTCTGCCAACAAAAAAACAGGAAAGACCAGACTTGACATTCCTGATAATTCTAAGGTGTTAAATGAGAAAGAATCAAACCAAAAATAAACACTTCCTACATCAGTAAGTAGAGAATGAGAGATAGTATACTATCTCAGTCTTTAAAGGTGTTCTTTAACCTAGTTTCCCAAAAATAGTGGTCTGCAACCTAAAAAACAAAAGCCTGCAAATTTTCCAACCTCGTTGTAGTGTCTTGCAAATATCAGAGTTTGACTGAAAAGGATACAGACATTCAGATATGGGAGAGAGAGAGAGGAAAGAAAGAAAAGCAGCCCACGAAAAAAACACCACCTCACCAAAACCAGATCATATAAGCCACAGGTTAATTATAGGAAGAAATCTGAAGACTTAAATTCACAAAAAATGAACAACAAAAGATCCTGAGATACTCACAAGAATATTAACTTGTTCATGCTACCAGTACTATATTTAAATACATTGTCAATAGTAAGTAGCAATTAATGTTTACTATGTGGAATTTTAGTTTTACATGCACTGGATGAAATCCTCTTTCTTCTACCCTACTAGGAAAAACATCTGGAGATATAAGAGTGAGTATTAAATCCCAGAATTAATTCAGAGGAGGAACATTCCTAAACATGCACAATAGAAGACACTGAAAATGCTGCCTTCTGATGGGATATGAATGTCACTATGCAAAAGGCTTTGGATAATAGTCAGCCCAGAAGACAGTCTGTGTAATCAGAGTCTGATTACACAGACTTGAAACAAAGATGTGCTCACTACCTGGTTCCACGTTTCCCAGCCTACATCAACCGCCTTAACTCCCATTGTCTTCTCCTAAGATATACCAAACTATGCTTCCAAGAAGCATCAAGGCAGCTCACCCAAGAAGCCCAAAAGACAAGAATAGTGATCCATTCCACAAACACACAAAACAAGAACACAACAGAGTTATAAAGTCCTTTTCAGCAAACACAGCCTAGTTCTCCAAACATGTCTTAAGTTTTACATACAGAATACTAAATCACCTGTTAACTTGGCCATAAAACAGTTAATAGTCTGGGAAACAGCAGAGGTAAAGATAGGACACCAATTATTCCGTGTTTCCCGTTTTATTAAAAATTTCATAATTAAAAAATTCTCACCATGAAGGAAAAAAAAAGTTATTTGACTTTATCACGACTACAATTAACTCAAAAAAACCAACCAACTTCTGAATCCCAAGGCTAAAAAATTACTGGAACACATTTTGGATATCTGTCATTACACATTCCAAGGGAGACTATTCAAAATACCATGGGATTGCCTCTACTCTCTGCTGCCATATTGTCCAAGTATTCTAGAGAAAAACAGAGATTTTCTGATGGCCCCCAGAAGTGGAGGTCAAATTCAAATACCAACTGCAGCCAGGAGATGCAAAAAAACCATGGGGATTGACAACAATGTCTACTATTAATCATGTTAACAGATAGAGTGGATAGGCTGAGAATGTAAGAGAGCTAAAAATGTGCCTCATTATAAAATCACAATGAATAATCCTATCAGTTCTGGCCTTGACCTCCTCTCTTGAAGAACAACAGAACTTTTCCCTTTTCCACAAGAGTAGGCAGCCATGTACTGAGATATGGCAGTGTAATGTGTATATTCAAGAGAGCACAAGTACACTGTATGCTCAGTTCTATATTACTCAAATTGGGTGTCAAGCTACTAACTTACAGAAATTTCACTAATACAAGCTGCACAGACTATAAGCCGCATCTCTGGGTGTTGGCAAACATTTTTTTGTCCTTAAATAAGCTGCACCTGAGTATAAGCCGCTCTGTCGTTCACAGCAAGGACCCGCGTGCAACAAAGTTGCCAAATAGTAACAGAATCGTGGCATGGTGGGGGGTTTACTGGCTCGGCTAAGGCTGTGCAGGCTCGGCCCGCTCGGGGCTGCCGACGGGGTCAGGACAGAGCCCTCCCCGCTCCTGTGGCGGCGGGCGGGGATGGAGCACCCCCCGCTCCCGTGGCGGTGGGCGGGGACGGAGCCCCCCCTCCCCTCCCCCCGGTCCCGTGGCAGCAGGCAGGGACGGAGGACCCCCCCCACTCCCGTGGCAGTGGCGGCGGGCAGGGACGGAGCACCCCCCACTCCCGCAGCGACGGGTGGGGGCGGAGCCCCCCCCCGCTCCTGCTGCAGCAGGCGGGGGGCAGGAGTCCCCCGCTTACCCCACGGCCGAGGGGACGGCTGCACGGGATCCCCTCGTATCTCCCCGGGGCTGTGGCAGAGGAGGGAAGGAGGGACCTCCCCCTCCCCCGTGCTGCCTTCAGGGAGCCAGGTCCACCTATGGCACAACAGAGTAACAATTTGTAACAATCGCGAAATGCCGGCTTTTACTGGCAGGTTGCTCCACTCGGCACCTCAGTTTCCACTTCAGGGGTTGGAAATGTCAGAAAATTATTCACATATTAGCCGCTCCTGAGTGTAAGCTGCATTTCCGGTTTGGGAGCAAAATTTTAGTCAAAACGGTGCGGCTTGTATTCATGAAATTACTGTAATTTTCCATTATATTTTTATATGGAATAGGCATTTACACTGCCCCTACATGCCCATGAACACTAAATCTGATTTTAGACACACAAGGTTCTCATATATGTAATGTGCTTAATTTTAAGAACAGTTATGAAACATAGAAAGCCTGATCTTTTATTTGATTTGCAAACAACTGCAGTAGAGATGTCCATTGCAAGTATGCCTTTATACCTAGCAGATACAAAAGTTACTGTATTCAAGTTATTGGTAATTTTTAACCTACAAGTAGCACTTCTAGTGGGATTTTATTTTAAGGCATAAAACAGGTACCTTGCAGGGTCTTGTAGCTATGCAGGATCTTTGAGGGTTTGTTGAGGTTTTTGTATTATTATTATTATTATTATTATTATTAAGTATCTCCATACCACTGCAAATATTCAGGGCACTTACAAAAAAGAGTTTAAAAAATACCAATGCCCCAAAAAGCATCACAGTGGAATCCTACATGCTACAAGGGCATGTGGGAAGCAGCAGATGTATGAGGCAGTGAGGCATAACAGGGCACAACCCTGTGCAGTGGCAAATCACTGTCAGCAAATGATTAATAAAAAGGAAGAAAAATCTGCCAGTAATCATAAAGGGCAAAAAAGGAAAAGGAGATGAAAGCTCTGAAGGATGGTCAATCCTATAAAGCACTGGCTAAGGAAAGGAGGGGGCATGTAACTACAGACATGGTTTGAAAAGGGTAGAGCTGACAGAAACAGTTCCAATAAAGCAGGTCATGGACAACCAGGGTTTGAAGTCGGAGCACACAAGTGAAGGACAGGTTTGAAACGTTATAAAGGAAGTACAGACATTGTGCTAATAACCTGGGTGTGCATGTGTGTGGGTGAGTTGATTACAGTATGATATGCTCTCTTCTGTATGTATTTAAAGTACAAATTCTGGCTATTCTAGCTTGTTAAACACTGGACTCTCAACTTTTGCCAGTCTGGGCCTGTTAAAGAATGCAATAATCTGCATAAAAGTAGCTAAAACTTCCTCGCTGCTCTAGTCAGGATGCCAGTAAATAAAAGCTGTCAGCTATTTTAACAGGGTATCATACAGAAACAACTGGGCATCTTTTCAGAAGTGATATAGTATAGAAGACCAGTGCTTCAGTCAAGGTTTCCTGGAAAAGAACCAAACTGAAGAAAAAGGGATGAAGCAGAGGAGATTCCAAATAGGTGTTTCTTTCTCTTTATTATAAAACTGCTAAGCAGTATGGTATAAACAGTAGGACTTCTAAGAAGGCTTAAACAAGTCAGTGATCTTATCCTACCTGTTGATATGTTGAGAATTTTTACAAATTTGCTTGGCCCTTTTTCTAACCACTGTATAGTGGCCAGGCCACCCCCCCACAGAAGGCCCTGAACAAAATGTTGAGTGGAGCCTTGCAGCAAGCTCCACCATGGCCACCTGCAAGTATTTGTAAAGTTTTTCAAACTGAACATTTCAAAATACCCAAATGTTTTAAGTTGTAGGAAAGACTTCACACCAGTGCCAATAGCTCAAGAATAGTCTTATTCTGTTTGAGAAAAACATTCAGTAAGGAGTTGGTATTTGCCATTTACATGCAAAAATTTCCACAGCTTTGATAGCTGTTGGGATTTTTCATAGGAAACAGCTAGAAAATTAGTAATACTGACACCTATTTCTGCTTGCAAATACAGTTGCCACATGACAATACTGCAAATAATTTTAAAGACAACAGATGTTAAATATATTTGTTAGCCCAAGTACCTAGCCTCCATTGTTAGAAAGCTGGAATATCATCCAATGCCTGAGATACTATGAACTGAAACGATCTAAAATATGTTCACAAATGTCAAACAAGAGACATGGGGCACATTCAGGTAAGGTGACTGGATATCACAACACTTCTAGATGAGATACAACTGGAGGACAAAGCTGGTGCTTATTCACACTAGGTAAATTGTAAACTTAAACCTCTTGGTCAAAAAGAAGGAACAAAATGGTTTCAACAGAGGTGCCCTTTCTACAGCTATGACCAGGAGTGGTCACCCTCCTTTCACTTTTACAGACTAAGGATTTATGGTGAAACAAAAAAGAAAAAGCAGAAGACATCTCAAAGCACAGTTACTGGTGCTAAGCACAGGCCTACAGAAGGCACTTGCGTTCCAACTTGCAAGAAACCTGTGCATATAGGCAAATACCTGAGCTGCTGCAAAGAGCATACAAAGAGGAACTGCAGAAGTCCACTCATGGTTACAGCATGAGAATCTGCCCTGGTAACTGAATAGCTACTAACCTTTCAGGATCTGAGTGCTTAAGTCTCTGCTCAGAGTAATTCTCAACTCTTACAACAACAAAGCAGGTCTTCAGGAGAACAAAGTATCCAAAGGGCAAACCCAGGGAGTATTTCACTGAGGATGAGTGTAAGGACAGGCCAATGTGATGACAGCTTGCCAAAGCTACTACATGTGATATGACAAAAAGAAATTAGGTAGTATTAAACTGAAGAGGGAACAGCAGAAAAAATAACACCACCTCACTTGGTATCTCTAGTGGTTCTGGATTATTTGTGGGGCTGTAAGCTTCTGATGCCTTTCCCTTAGCAAATGATAAACCACTATTCTAGGAGATAGGTATTCAGACTAGGACACAGATAAACTAAGAAAAAGTAAGGGGATATAGCAGAAGAACAATGAAAGTGCATTTAGAGAAAAAATGGTGAAAAAGAAAAAAAAAACAACTCAGGCGCTCCTAAAAAGAACATGTTTTTTAACTGCCTACACTAAAATTTTAGAAACCACTGTAGTAAATGAGTTACTGGACCCACCTATTCTTTGACTACACCAAGCATGAAGATGTGAAGGCATAGAAACATCTTTCCATACCAACAGAAGCATCAGGCCCTTACATTCAGGATTTTCTCCCTGTCTTGCCTGCTACCACTCACCCTGCTCTCAAGGGGAAAAATCAAAAAACACTTAACAATTATGAGAAGAGTAACAAAGAGAAAGGGAGTCTTTCCTGTTTCTGATGCATGCAGTTAATTAAATACAAACACCTGCACACTGGAAAGCAGCCTCTTTCCAGCCTTCCCTTGGGAACAGCAACAAATCTCATGTCTGATGCCCCTTAATTTCTAATCCTCTCCTGTATCATAGAATATTTTCTACTAATTTCTCAAGTGACTCCTTAAAAGCACTTTTTAAATTCTCTGGCCCCACTATCTTGAGGGACAAGCCTGTTGTCAAATCTGTTGTCAAATAAATAAACATACAGTAATTTCACAATGTCTGGGTGCCGGCAACATTTAGGTCTTTGTCCAGACATAAGTCACACTGGAATATAAACTGCATTTTCATTTGCAGGGAGGACCCACGTGCAACAAAGTAACGAACTAGTAACAATCGCGGGATCGCTCACCCTGGCCCGGCGCTGCCCCGCGGTGCTGGTGGGAGGGAGGCATGGAGCCCACTTGCACCCACGGCAGCAGTAGGAGGGAGGCACAGAGCCCCCCGCGTCCCCCCGCAGCTGCGGGGCCGGCAGCACGGAGGCCCCGCCTCCCCACCGGGCCGTGAGGCCGGCAGGACAGAGCACCCCCGCACTGCTGGCACGAAGCCCACCTCCACCCGCTGCGCAACAGAGTAACCAATTTGTAACAATCGCACAATCCCGGGTTTTACTGGCAGGTGCTTGGCTCGGCACCTCGGCTCGCACTTCCGGGTTTGGAAATTTCAGAACTTTTTTCATATATTAGCCGCTCCTGAGTGTAAGACGCATTTCCAGGTTGGGAGCAAAATTTTAGTCAAAATGGTGCGGCTTTTAATCATGAAATTACTGTACTTTTCATTCCTAGCAGTACCTACTGGATAGCTAATGGATTTAGTTGAGCACTGCAGACAAAACTGATAAAATTCAACAAATTACATTACAATTCTAGTTGAATGACAACAGTTTTATCACATAGACTACACTAGCTGACAGATTTTCTATTTGCCATAAAATAACAACCAAGATCTAAGCCAGAAAGAGGAAAAGAAGAAAAGGTACAGTAATTTCACAACTATAAGCTTTTGACTAAAATTTTCCTTCAAACCCGGAAGTGCGCCTTATAGTCCGGTGCGCCTTGTCTGAGCTACAAAGTGGCAAAAGTTGCCAACCCGGAAGTGCGAGCCGCAAGGGGGAGTGGCCCCGCAGCAGGGCCAGGCTGTGAGGGGGAGTGGCAGCGGGGTTCTGCCGGGCTGTGAGGAGGGAGTGCCCCCGCAGGGCTGTGCCGGGCTGGGAGGGGGAGTGGCCCCGCAGCAACGTTGGGATGTGGGGGGAGAAGGGCTCCACAGGGCGGGCCTGCCAGCATCGGGGCGGGCCCACCAGCATCGGGGGGCGGGGTGAGAGCCGCCGGCTTCGGAGCAGCGGCAGCACGGGGCGAGCCTGCCAGCATCGGGTCACCCAGAGCGCCAGGGGACTCCCGGAGCACACTGGCAGCACACGGTTCTTGGTGTGCCAGGGGGGCACATGACATCCAGAGCACCAGGGAACTCCCAGAGCAGCAGGGCCCCACGGACGCTTCACGGAGTGGCAGCGGACATGCCCCGGCCTCGCCGGGTACAGGCCGGCCTGGGGGCCAATGGCCACCGGGTTGAGGGGGGGCCTCGGCCAGCAACCAGGCAGAGGGAGCTAGGGGCAGAGCCTCGCTGCAAAAAAAAAGTGCGCCTTATAGTCCAGTGCGCCTTATCTGATCTACAATGTTGCGAATTTTGCTGACTGCTGGCGGGTGCGCCTTATAGTCTGGTGTGCCTTATGGTCGTGGAATTACTGTACTTTTCTTTGAGTCTAATTTTCTGACTACACACAAAGTTAACAACAAGTCACTCTCTTTCAAATTCGTAGTCCACTGTTCTCCTCTGTCTGACTTCCAGAGGAAGGAGGTAAATTCTGTTTATATAATGGAATATGTACTAAAATGCAAAGAAAGAAGGAAGAGGGAATGGTTTTGAGGTCCCAGAACTACTGTGACCTATTTTGTTTTGACTGATTACATTTCAACTTGTTGACATTCCCCGAACTCTAAGAGATATATTCATCAAGTATACTAACATAACACAATTTTTACAAGATTCTCTGCAAAGGCAGCCTAATTTAGGGTCATAAATTCGACAGTAAAAGACTGTAACACATTCTGCTGATGATGGGACCCAAGATTTGCTGCTGCACAGACAAAACAAAGTGCTTTGACAGTATGACCTTGAAGTGGTAAAGCAAGTGAGTTGTGGTTGATCTGTGCATGGACCTTAACTTAGCAATTTCCTAAGTTTCAGCCACTCACCTTGATGTGAAGCACTCAAGCAATTCTAATGCTAATTTTGTCAGGTTTGTGGTTTACATTTCTCTCAAGTGTATACAAATGGGTCAGTGCCAATAGTGAGCAGGCAAGGAGCTGTACATCATTAAGCAGGGCTCCCAGGTCTGCTGATGAAGCTTCACCTCTAATCGTGTGAATAGACTTGAAGTTCAGGACTAGGAGGGGAGAAAGTTGTGCTTGGATGTTTGTCATATGGTGATCACAGGAACACTGAGAAGGTACTGCTGGTAATTCTCTGCCTTCTAACACATCTCCTTTGAGCACTAAGACATGTTAGCAAATTCCATGGGTGCTGCACATTGGAGGTGCCTTTCTGGCCTATAAAACCCAGTGACCAGGCCCATGAAGAGACCCAGATGAACCAAGCAAGCAGTGACCCAGAGGGCAAAAAATGCAATAGCACAGGACTACCAATATTCAACTCACAGGCACTGCAATGGGAAAGCATGAGGCAGGTGCCAAAGAAGTAGAATTTGTTTGCTTAGAATATACTTTGAATCTGAATTTTCTGACCTCCCTAGAGCAGTTATCTGCACACAGGAAGGTTCCAGATCTTGCTGTTTATGGGACAAAAGGGACATCACAAAACCAAAAAACATAAACTCCTTAAAAGCAGGTGAAATTACTTGATGTGAAGGGAATGACTACACTGCAACCTCAAAACCACAAGTCAAATGAAGGTTAAACATTTGCACTCAGTGGCTCCCAGCTCCCTAGCCTCAGGAAGGAGTTGAGATTCCTCTTTTACAGAGCTTCATGTTGGAATCCCAGTCAGCAGAACTCTACAAAACATAAGTTCCACATAAAACCATTATTTACCTCCTCTGCTTCTGGCAATAATTTAAGAAATTCATGTAGCAGTTCAGAACCATAGGGTTGACTTCTTCCATTATAAATATCTTCAATGATGGATTCAGCAGACCTTGAAAAAAGAATTGAGCACACATATTTCTAACACTTGCAAGGTGAAGAGTTACACAGATTGAAACAACCATGCCTGGGCTACTCAACAGAGTTATGAAGACGTTGTGGATGCATCAGTGTCCACAGCAGCACTGCTCTGACACAATTTTCAGTGATGCCTTTACCAAACGGCAACATTATCAGTAATGAAACAGCTCACTCTTGAAAAAGTTGCTCGTGTTGCCCCTTTCTAATTGTTTATAAAGAGAGGAAGCCAGTGAAAGGCAGCTCACAGGCAGTGTTACATGAGGTAAAAGCGCTTCCCCTAACCACACCTGAAAACTTACTTCAATGGGTTAACATCAGCAAACTCTAAATGTTTGATGCTAAGTCATAAATGCGCTCAAAACTAAACATATTAGAAAACAAATTATGTCAAATTACTTCTGAGAAAACTGCATAAAACTGCAAACTCCACAAAGAACAGAGCACAATGTATATATTTTATGAGAACTACAAAGAATTCTTACTTTTTGAATTGTTTGAGAAATATCCCAATGTTCATACTTCGTTTTGTATCCAAAATGGAAACCTGAGAGACAAAGCAAGAGAGATTAATCTAACAATACCTAAGAAAATAGTATATAATGCAGATACATTTCTTAAACTGCTACAGATAACTGTTTGCACCAAATACCATGCCAAATAAATACAGGGTCACTTCTTATCAACAAAGCTCATATACTACAAAACTATTTTTACCAGGAAAATATATAGAATACTCACATCACCTTTCTCCAAGTGATGCAAAAAAATTTATATAATCAAGGAAGAAATAAACATTTCTATTTCATTACAAAGTAAAAACATTCTTCTCGCTTATTTCATAACCCTGCATCTGCAAAATGTTGTTTATCAGGTAATACACTATATCATATTTGAAGGCCCCAAGGTTAGTGAACACCACACTTCAAAACCCATGTAAACTAAGATGTTTTGTGACAAATGTGAGGATGGGATTTCTAAGCAGAGGTAAGGTACACTACTGATTTAATTCATGCCGACTAACAGACACACTGATTCAGGGGAAGGTAAGTAAGTTGATCTTGAATCAACCCTGAAATATGTAATGCTCAAATCCGTTTGCTTACCTAGAAGCAAACAGAAATCCATAATAAAATAACAGTCTCTCCCAGCTTTGTATTTCAAAGTTGGTTTGCTGTATCATCTTACATGTACAATTCTGAAGATTAGGCAGAGGGAAAAAAAAAACAAAACAAATCACCCCAAAACATTTTCCCCTAATTTTGTAAAAAATCTTAAAATCAAAGTGCCTCTTCTATACAATTTTTTCTTCTTATAACAGCATACAAGTTTAAACCTGAGAGATCTGTTGTGTGTCCTTAAGGTTAAATTTTACCACAGCTATTTTAGTGATAACAGCTACAAAAGTAATGAGACTTACAATGTCAAGACAATTGTTTCACCTTAACAGTTCCACCTGACTGCTACAATAAAAGAGCTTAGTATGCATAGATGTTCAAGACTACTGCTGGACTTGCATGCCATTAGTGGTTTTGACAACTGGAAAGGCGTTTTGACCTTTGCAACAGTGCTCAGATTAGAAGTAGATAAATAAATGCAGCATTGGCATTATCACAAAATTGAATTAGCCTGCAGTCAGCTGGTGACAGTGAAAATACAGGGATGATTAATGGGCTATCCTCAACATACACTCAGGAGACAGCCTCTTTGCCTGCTGAAAATAGTGAGTCATATTGAAAAGTTTTCTGAAGTTCTGGAATTTCTTCTCTTCTGAAAATAGCGAAGACTAGGAAACACAGGAAATATCAGCGTATTAGTTTTAATTAGATGACTGGTAGCCCAAAGCCCTTCAGTTTTAGCATATGCAGAGATAAGGTGACAGATTGTGGTTTATTCTCCTGTTACCTGAAGAGTTGAGAGGCCCCCAACAGATCATTAAGGAAAAGCCCCTTAACACAGGACAGGTTCACCTATCTCACTGACACCCCCCACCCACCCAGCAGTATCTTATCTTTTTCAAATGTTTTACTGCAGGGACCTTTCACTGACCTCTCTAACTGTAGCTTCAGACAGCCCTAATTCTCTGATTTCTCTGTACTAGTTTAAGCCTATAAGATTTACCATAATACCATTTTGGGTTTTTTAAAGCATATTCATAGTTAATCTTGTGTACATTTTTTAAATCACAGTCAGCAACTTACAAGGAGACTGATCATCAGCTGCGTAAACCTTTGTTTTCCATGGCACAACTCAGATTTACAGTACAACCTCAAACAAATTACAGTAATTTCATGATTATAAGGCATACCGATTATAAGCTACACTTCCAGGTGTTGGCAACTTTTCATTCTTTTGTCCATATATAAGCCGTATCTGATTATAAGCCGCACTTTACAATACAGAGTGTGATCAAAGGTATCTATTCTATCACCATCTGTTGAGGGTAGGGGGCAGTGATCCTTATCTCCATGGCAGATATTCTGCTCATGGGCCATCCATTGAAACCAGTAGGGCATTGTTCTTTATCTTTTCACAACCCATCCTTCCTCCAGAGAGTCATTTTCTGCTAATGGCCAATTGAGTCCCACTGTGTGACTGATAAAATTACTTCATCCCACTGGAAGTTGCTCAAGCCAGGGGGGAGAGCCCAACATTTCTTACCAAGATTAAAACAGAGGTTTGGGACACTAAGGTAGCCCCTTTCTCCACTGGACTCCAGAGGAAAATCGGATTTCTCCACATCACCACTGGACCTCTAGAAGGAAACTGCACCTTCTACAGGAGCACTGCTTCAACTTAATCACATCTGTCACTGCAAGAGGACTGCAACCACCATTTAATCGAAACTGCTACCAACACCTTGCCTGATGGGGTGTCAGGCTGTACTCCGACTTTGTCAGGGTTTGGAGTTTGTTTCTTTNTAGTACTGTATTTCTATTTTCATTTCCCTAGTAAAGAACTGTTATTCCTAATTCCCATATCTTTGCCTGAAAGCCTCTTGATTTCGAAATTATAATAATTTGGAGAGAGTGGGATTTAAATTCTCCATTTCAAAGAGAAGCTCCTGCCTTTCTCAGCAGACACCTGTCCTCCAAACTAAAACAGCAACTTTTCGTTCTTTGTCCATATATAAGCTGCACCTGATTATAAGCCGCACTTCAGGTTTGGACCAAAATTTTAGTCAAAATGGTGCGGCATATAATTGTGAAATTACTGTATATAACTTTTTTAGTATCTTCTCTTCAAGAAAAACAAGAAATGGGAACATATACAGCTGCATTTGTCTTATCAGCACAAAAAAAGTCACAGCTGTTCTTACATATCAGGATTTTACATACATTTCTTGTTCTGCATATGACTGTACTCTATTTTTTCTCTGATTTCTTGTTTAACCACACAATCAGAACAAGTCTCACTTTTTGGTCACTCTTCGCTTGGTGTCTAATTCAAGCTTATCAAAAGCGTTTGAAACTCTTGTCACTACGTAACTACCTTCAAGGAGTTTCCAGATAGGAGCAAAAGGAGGAGAAAAGGGGAACCTGGTAGATACTACATAAATACAAGCTCCTACTCCATGCGCACAAATACACTATCTTCCATCTCACTTTCAGTTGCATATTAGATTCATAACCTCAGCCTGAAAATCTGCTCACAATGTCTGCTCTTCTCCACCGAGATTTCATTTGATTTCCTTCATGCAGAACACTCTCTGCTGTTGCTTTTTACCCTTTAAACATTACAACAGATTTTTCTAAATTCTGCTCAGTCAGCTCCTGTCTTCTTCTCACACACGCCATCAACACTGTTGACAGCACAGCACATTTCAGGTTTCTGCCATCCAAAGAAGTTTTGAAGTGCTGTCCACCAGTAACACCTCTGGACTTCTTGACTCAAAAAGTTATTCTGGACTGTAATTGAGAATTGGGAACAGGCATTCCTAGTCCCACTGGGATTCCCTATAGCAAAAAAACCTCTCATATGGTTTCTTATTATTTACTTTTGATAAATTCAGGAGAGCTTTCTCCATTCTCATCCTCTGCTTTCTGAAACTGGAAATACTACAATTCTCTCAGATACTTTCCACCATCTCCACACCCGCATTTTGCAAGCCCATGCAAAACATCACAGGTCACACACACATGCCACCTCTGCATTATAAACAGTGCAATCTCTAAACCAAGGACAGCAACTCATTAATCCATTTTTCATCACCAGAGTATTAAATCCAGAATATTTCCAAAATCTGCAGCAGGCACAGACCACATAGTAACAGGGCTCATTTTGACAAACGTTAATCTACCACAGAAGTACTCAGTTTTCAAGGTACTATGAGCAGAGGAAAATTAGCCTGAGTACCATGATGAAGTTGACGGTAAGAGGATATCTGTTTCTGCAACCCAACACAAATTTGCAAACAATACAAAAGATTCAGAGGAGTTTTCTGGAGACACAAAAAGACCTGCATCAAAACTGACTTCATAGTGCCTGGAGAAATGCAACAGGGGTTTCTTGCCATGAAATCATCAATGAGGAAGAGAAACTCAACGAAGTGGATTTATAACACATCAGCGAAATAAAACACTGTAGGTTTTCTTTGCCTAAGAACAATGGGATTTCACATGGTGGTATATAGTTTACAAATTACAGCAAGCATGGAACAGCCTGATGGCTCAGGCTTGGTGCTGAATGTTAGGAAGGACAAAAATAACTTCCTGTTTCAACTTCCACTTCACATTACAACACACTAACCACCACTCCATGCCTGGAATCACTGTACAGCACAACGAACCCAGCCGCTTACTAAAGAGCTGTCCCCACTCTGTGTCATCCTCCCATGTCAAGTTCCTAGCCTGCTCTTTCACTTAGGCAAGCACTGGTACTCAACTCATTTGGTTATTGCTGTTAGTTGTTCTCTGGATTAATAGGTTGAATCAGCTGTCAAGAAGGCAGAAAGAGCTTCAGAATCAGCACAGGGAAAAGAGAGAGAATACGTGTAGGAGAGGGGCCAAGAGACATCCAGTTTACTCCTTCCATCTTCCTTCTCTCTCCCTCCACTAACCATCCCCTTGCACAGGTTCTGGAATTCACTGCATCCTTTCACAAAGTCATCAAAACTTACTCGAAGAGCAGCAACTATTCCAGTAGAAAACAAATGAAGCACCCTGCTGAACTGCTTACTTAAATATGTTTACAGAGGGTGCAATATGTATATTACATTCTCCAATATCTGTCCAGAGCCAGTGGACAGGTGGGGTGGGGTGAGGTTAGAGACAGGAGCAGAGACACAGTTTGAAGGAGAAAGCAACACTAGTTCCTCTGGATGATGCTCTGCCCACTCCGCTACCAGGCTAACTATAGCCTGGGTGAGTGCCTGTTGTGCCACACTGGGACACCACTGAAGGATGGGGAAAGTAAACTGGCATGTAAACTTAACCTTGCACCTCCTATTTTTCAGAGCCTCAAATTACATGGAACAATAGGGAAAATTAAGCCTTTAGTCAAGGAAACAGGTTAATTAATATCCTAAGTGTTTGGTGAGGCATTGTTTACAAAAAGGAAAGCATTTGCTGCAGGAATTTGACTCAAGCCTCAAAAGGGACTTTTGTTATAATGATGACGTTACATCTAAATTCCCTGTACTGTCAAGTGAGGAATTAAAAGGACACGCAGTGTTGTAGGCCCCTACATGTGTAGAACTTTTACCAAAACTGCTCATGATTCAATAATCAATGATCTCTGCCAAAGGTATGAAACCCCATATCTCCTCCACAGTCTGTAGGGCAGTGCCCTCAACACTGGCTGAAGAGTAACTCTTCACTGCTTCCACTGAAGCTACACCATTGCACCAAGAGGGACCCCATAAGGACAACACAGCACTCTCTGACCCTGTCCTTCTGTGAAGCACTTTGGACACATGCTGCTTTTTTCAGATTTGAATCCAAGAAAAAGTTGAGCTTATGCACTTGAAGTTGTCTTGAAAATTCACTGCTGACATACTAAGCCAACTAGGCTAATTCCACTATGTAAACTTCTAAGAACATTTTTCATTGCTAGACCATAAAGCACTGTCTAGAATCAACTCTGTTTCAAACAAAAGGAACAGACGTACTGAAACATAAAATGTTTTGCCCACCTGCCCCTGGCTGGTCAGCAACAAAGCCACACACAGAACTAAAGCTTCCTCAACCCCATACTAACACACTGTCCACAAGGTCACACTGATTCTGCGCACCTCAGCCTGCCCCCAGCTCCTGTCAGCCACTGTAGGTTTTACAAGAGTGAGCTGAGGATAACCATCTGGCATTGAAACAAGCGATGGCAGCTGACAACACTGGCCACAGGAGTCACAAACAAGGCCTGTGCTCCTATCTCCAGCCCCTTGCTGAACCATATGCCTGCAGTAGGGTGAAGCACGTGAGCTGCAGCACATCTGTACTTCCAGTAACACACAACTCCTCAGGATTATCTCCTTCCCTCCTTGCTAAGCAGATCGGACTGCAAAGTCCATTAACACATAAGAAATTGTCTGACACACTACTGCAGTATGGTTGACAAAGCTTAGTGAGTGAGTGGAGCCTTTTGTCACTTAAGTGGCATCACTCAGAGGCAAATCCTGTTGGCTCACCACTTGCCATGTGTGAAGTCACCATGGGAACCCTGAACCAGGGTGCACAGGCAACAAGTAGTGGAAATGCACAGCACCACCATATCAGCTCGCACAAAAACTGTAACTTGTAGCAAGGCAGGTTTTTGTTTCCTGTATCTTTGTGAATCTCTGGTTTTGCAGGCCTCTGATTTTAATGTCTATCACTGCATGAGTTCTGGAGCACACTGGGGTTTTCTCTACCTATTGCACACTACGGGCCACATTCAGTTTATGAAACTTAAGAGTAATATTTACTAGAACCAGATCATTATAACACAGTAGTCCTGAAAGGGGGAGCTTCTATGGAAACGCAGGAGGCCAGCACTCTGTATGTCTGTACTCAGCACAGGAAGTCCACTCACCACACTCCTGATTCGCAGATGAACATAGCCTGAAAACACCGCAGAGGTTAATGACTACCTCTGATGATGACCCCAATTACTACTCCCCAATGTCAGGGTTTCAGAGGCTACAACACACATGCCTTTTTAAACCTTTAATTTCAATATGCACAACATGCATGCTGTCAGTGCACTGGTTTCTCATTTTTCCCTTCTGATCTTATTTTGACATCTCCTGAATCCTGCAAGATATCAACAACTTCATGTTCCTATTTTTCACTAAAAATTGATGCATTGTTACATCTCTTAAGCCTGTGCCCTATTTTGTTTACAAGCTAACATGCATGTAGACACACACTAGTGATTAGATCTGCATTTCAGCCCTCCAATTACTTCAGAAAAAGATCACTTGAGACAATTAAATTCAAGCTTCATGAAGCGGCTGTCTATGAATGAGGATTTAAGAATTAGAAAAACCACTTCTCAGTTCCCTGGAGAGTGTCTGAACCTGAGAGTACTTGGTACAGAGCACTCCTCACCACCAGAACAGGAATCAGTGGCAATCTTGGGACCTTCCTGGAAGGTTATCTTCATGTCCACAAAAAACAGGGAAAATGAAGTAAAGTTTTTCTTAGCAGGAAAGTAATGTTTTTGAAAGTGGAAACTTTAAAATTATCAAATAACAAATATGCTTAATCACTATATTATGTTCTGTATCCTTGCTGCCATACTGGCACTTCCCTTCCTGATGTCTCTAGGATACTGTGGGCATATAAAGCACTAACCCTTGCAAAGAGGACTCTCTTCTCTCCTGCCTGGTACATGTTTGCATGTACATCTTGTTTGCATCACAGACATAGAGGAAGAGTTGAAGATACAATAAAATTGTCTTCCCCACTGGAAACTCATGGGCTATCCAACATGAGTAAATACAGATGCTTTTAGCTCCCTCCACTTATTCATATTTATTTTAACAGGCGATCAAATCACAACACTTATCAAGTTAAAATAATAAAACACAGCTCTTTGAAAAACAAATATGTGCCACTAAGGACAAAGAGTTTATGCTTCCCATCATTCCCCTTTCCTTTGAATCAAGACAAATTTGCCGTAAGGATGAAACATGACAGAGAAAGAGAAAAAGGCAAGGCAGAATTCACATCAACTCCTACAGCATTTTGTAAAAAAGAGGTTTTACTTTAATTCTTACCTCCTCTTTAGTCTCTTTAAATGAAGACTTTAAAGATCGGTTTTGAGAGTCCTGGGGTTTTGCTTCTTCCTGCTGCCCAAAAAGTTCCTCAATGGTCTTTGTATCAATTTGATACTGTGGTCTTGCAGCAATTGTCCAGATATTGTTTTTACCACGGACTTGCTCTTCAGGGATAGTTTTCCAGAAAAAGCTCCGCATTCGTTTTTTTTTGCCGTGGCTATCGTGACCATTTACCAGCTGTGGAGGCAGAGGTATGTTCGGGCCAGGCAGTGGAGGAGGGGGGGGTGGTGGGGGCGGCATTGCCAGGGGAAGCGGAGGAGCTGGGGAAGCCCCTGTGAGAGGACATGGTGCAGGGGGTGCTGATGCTGCAGGCTGAGAAGACTGAGGCGCTGTCGTCGTATTGTCGCTCATTAATCCCACTGCAACTGGAATAGCCCCATTTTCTTTATCATTGACCAAGGAGAGACAATTCATAACATGCATTTTACAGCCTCCCCGAAGGGGAGAGTGTTACTTCCTTGGATGGGTTTGAAACATTGAACACTCAGTGAGACGGTCACTAGGATCACGCCCTCTCAAACCCTAAATGGCAGCACCAGCAGCAAAAGAGGGGACTGCACCATCTCCACAACCTGCAACAAAGAACAATAGGGACACTCAGAACACAGACACTGGACATTGCCCCTTGCGCTAAAAAGACACCAAAACTAAGATACAACAACTATCAAGTTTTCAATCCAGAAGGGAAATTTAGTGAATCAAAAGTCATTCACAGGGCAATTGTTTAACATTTATCCACACCAAGATTTCAAACAGCTTTAGGTTTTTAGGTAATTTCAAGAACATATATAAATCAAGAATACCTCTAAATCACCCACAATAAGTATAAAAGCTACCTATTAATCTCCATTCAGTGCAATTTTGTAAGAGAATATATTAATCACAAATTATTAAAAAAAGTATTATTCCACTGCTAATGTCAGATATGCTTTTAAAGCTGATTGCACACAGTACTAACTATGGTACTGGTTTAACTTAAATCAAACAGACCCTGTCTGAATCCTCTCAAATGCAAACAGCATCAAAATAGCTAAAAATTTGCAGTGATTTAACAGTCTAGCCTAGCATACTACTTTTCTTTCCTTTGCATTTTTCACACAATTGTCAATAAGTGCAAAAATAGTATGCAGTCCCTAAAGTCTCTGTTTGCTGAGCATGAACTTAAAAGTATTATTGGTCTGGCTGCACTACCTCCCAAAATACACTCAGAAAAGAAAGACCACAGTTTGATTAAGATGTCCTTTGTAATTTACTTCAGCATCTAGGTTGAACAGTGCCAGTTCAATAACAGAGAGAGAGAGAGAGAGAGAAAGGACAGAGAAGCTGGTAGGAACAGCACCAGGACTACACATCCTAAGCATTGCACATATGCAAAGCTTTAAATACTTTGGACTTCGGGAAGGTTTTACCTCTAGATTGTCTCACAGACAACAATCAGAATAGGTTTTCATACTTGGTTTTCATACTTTTCTTATACTGTCACCTTCTAAATAAAAATGCTGCTATTAGCAGCAAATCTTGTAAGAGCATGACTTCCACAAACCCCACACTTCTGATAAGCCAAATCTGTTGAAACATATTTAATTCATAAGTCTCAGAGAAAATAAATTAAATGTTTCAAATACATACCAATGAGGAATCTCATGATTTTATGGAAATTTGGAAGCTTATCTCAAAAAAAAAAAGATTTGGGAATTTACAATAAAAAATTTTAAAAATTCAAAGATGCCACACAATACAAAATTATATAGGAGACAGACAGTCCCTGAGCAAAACTCAGTCTCAGGAAAACTCAACAAAAAAACTCAAGTAACGCACTGGCACAAAAACAACATCAAATCAGAAATTCGGCACTGACTCAGTGGTATGCTTCCTCAGCAGGGATCACATGGAGCTAACAGCAACCCAGATCAATTTGATATTGTATAATAGTGAAGAAAAAACTTCACTATTTTTGTCAGAGATCCATCACTAGACTGTACATGAACAAACAGACTCAAGTCACAGAAACAAGCCTTAGGGCAAATTCTCTCTTGGTCGGCAAGCCACTCACAGCCTCACTGAAATCAATGGAAAAAAACACAAAATCGTGCACGGCACCTTTTCTTCTCAAAACCTTGCTAGGTATCAATGAATTCCTCTCTCCTGCTTCAGATTTTCTAATCTCATGCGTTACGTTATCTGGGAGTTTACAAGAATAGAAAACGTATATAAAAACCTGCATGAGGTTTAAATCACAGGCGTGATGGAAAATATTTTAATGGCATGGTAAAAGGGAGAGAAGCTACAAAGAAAGTGGATCAGGATAGACTGTTTCAAATTTAAGTCAGCATTAATACTCAGCTGCTATTACAGGGCTCTTTATGTTCATGCTTCTCCTCCCAAATTCATGATCATAGAAGCAGAGAAGCATAAAAATGCAGATGCAAGGTGGTGGAAAGAGATTAACCACTCAAAGCAATTAAGTGTTGCATTAATTTAAAGAAATACTCAACTAGGATAAACGCTTTTCCTCTCTACTATTTACTTAAAAAAGAAAAATGCATTAGCTAGTTTTCCACCATCACAAAGAAGTATCCAACAATATTATTTTCTAACTTGGGTTCCCACACATTTACCCAAAAAAAAATATATATATATAAAAGAAAGAGACACAGACTGACCAACCATGCCCAGGTAACATTCAAGAACATCATTTTGAGACTTTCAATAAATCCATATGCTTTAGGAAAAACAGGATCAAATCCTAATGGAACAGAGTTGCAGGAGATTAATCATTTAAGTCCCAGTGCTAACACACAGGAGTGGAAAACAACTGATCTCAGACTTGAGCCCTTCAGACTCCTAGTGAAAGGAGTGCAAAAGCCATGGGGAAGAAAACATCCCAACCTAGATGTAAAGATAGGTACAACAGGAAAAACTGTTTTCAATCCAACACACCCCATACTGCTTTAGATGAGGTAACAGCCAGAACCAGGAAAGGGGAGGAACCAGCATTTGCAAGGAAGGCATGAAACAAAAGGCACAGCATAAAGGCTGGCATTCAGCTTTGTTTTCTGACAGATAAGCACGATCCAGGTGACAGAGGATGGTAGTCTCGAGTTACCAGATACCAGGACACTAGTCAAAATTCCCTTCTCATGATGCCTCTCTGGAGGAGTGGATCAAAGTTGTTCCCAGTGGAGGCTCCCACCACTACCATGGTGGGGAGATGAGAGAAGCTGACAGGCAGGACAGGTAATGGGCTGCTTGCTGGTATCAGCAGGTGCCTCTGAGCAGGAAGTACAGCAAGAGGAGGTGGGGAACAACGCAGCCATTCCAACTGTGAACTACAGATTACCAAGACATGCTGGGACTGGGATGCCTAAGAGAAGCCAAGCAAAATTTTAACTCCTAAGGAGCCTCTCCACACTCCTCAAAGGATTAAAGGGAAAAAAATGGACCAAAGAACAAGCGTTTAAGATGTCGCAATTATACCTCATTGTTGCATGTCTGTTATACAAAACAGTCAGAGAAGCACCAAGGCTCTAAAGTAATGTCTTTATCACACGTTTTAACTGGGTCCACATTCAGCATAAAAGAAATATTTTAATTCTTTGTCTCATTCTTTTTTTTTTTAGCCTAGCTAATATAACTTGGAAATGTAATTTTAAAATTAGAGGGAGGGGTAACTTTCTCCCCAGGTAAGAGAAACACTCTAAAGCAATTTGTTTCCTGCAAAAAAAGGCAGTTGCCACTGAGACGGACACAGACTGTGTTTGCATACAAAAATTAACAGGTGACATGCACGACACACTGGGCATTTCATAATTCATACTGCAAGACATAACTCCCTTTAACCCACACTTCATATTCACCCCTACCCACGTTTCTGTATCAGGTGTCCTTCTAGTTCTCATGAGAACCACGTCGAGCCCAACCACAGCATTTGGATGTCTGTGTCTCAACAACAACCTTACAAAGAGACAAAGGGAGCAACTACTTGCTGACTGCAGGCAGAGAAGCTGCAAACGCCGATAACCAGTCCCTGATCCTGCCAAAACCTACGGGTTACAAAGAACACGCAGCTCACGCTATTCAGCGACTTCGCACTTCCCCACTCAACGCACCCCACATAAACCCAGTGCGGCACCGCGTGCCTGCCAGCTGGCCCGGGCCAGGCAGGGACCCGACGGGACTTGGCCGGGGGACTCGACTCCGGCTATTTTTTGTTCAGGCTCCCAGGAGCCGCGATCGCCCCGCCGCAGGGAAAGGGCTCCCATAGGAGCACCCCTCAGCCCCACTGCCGTGTTCTCCATCCGGACCAGGTGCCTGGCTGAAGCGCCCCGTGGGGGCCCTGCCGGCGGGACCATCCAGAATTCTCTTCCACCGACGTCTCAGGCCACAGGGTACCGCGGAGGACGCTGGCGGCTCGGCTACACCCGAGCTAACACCCCGGCCCCTGTCCGCCGACTCCCGCCGGACCCCGGCGCCCTGAGACGCGCCCAGGCCCGGCGGGAGCGGCACGACCCCACTGTACCCCACAGGACGTGGTGGGGCCACCGCTCGCCCCGCCGGAAAAAGCCGGGGTGCTCGGGAACGCGCCCGCCCCGCCGTGCGAGAGGAGCGGCGGCAGCTCTCCAGTTGTGGCAGGGGTCGGCCGGACCAGGGGTCCCGCGGGGAGGGAAGCCCGTCTCCCCGGGAGCGCTCCCTCCTCCTACGCCTCGGGAAGGCGGCGAAGAACCCGCCCGGCCGCGCCCCCTGGCAGCGCCGAGTTGTCGCCCGGCCCGGAGGTTCCTGTGCCCCCCGCTCACCTCGGCGCCCGCGGGAGCACGCGGCGCAGCCCGGTCCACTGCCAGTGCCGCCGCCGCCGCTTCCTCCCATCGCGCCCGGCCCGGCCGCGCCGCCGGAGCGCGGGGCGGGGCAGCGCAGGCGCGGCCGGGCGGGGCCGCGGCAGGTGACAGCGGCGGCCCGGGAAGCGGCCCAGCCGCGGGGTAGTGGGGCCTCGATCTACTTTGCCCGGCCTGTGTCACCGAAAAGCCCGTGCGGGAGGAGAACGACCCGCGACCCACCGCCGGTGCCGCGGCGAACAGAGATGCGCAGTGGCGCCTCTGGGAGCACTAGCTCTAAGCCAGCTGCCGCTGAGCTGGTCCATCGACACATTCATCCGTCCATCATTGCCCGCACGCTGTTACCGCACTCACAGCAACTATTTCTATAGAAACAGGACCGCAGTGCTACCAGCAGCGCGCCCAGCTGGAAGGAATGGGTTCCTCTCCACGACTGAAGCCTTTCGCCCTCTGCACACGCTCCCAAGCAAGCGCATCCCTCGGTTCATCCCGCATCCCTCAGCCGGGGGCTCCCCGCCAGTTCAACCCTGCAAGCTCGGGCAGGCAAGGCGGACCCCTTGTGACTCTCCAAAGGGGACAGTATGAGAGAAGTGCAAACGAATTTAAGATGTGATCATAGCCCTGGGTTACAGCGCTCCAGGCAGCAGCGTATGTGAGTTGTGGATGCTGGAAACCAAAGCGCCATTCACTGGTAAGACAGCTAACAAATACAAATAGTTCTAAAATATTTTATCAAGAGATCAAATCCTATTTCTAAAAAGAAAACCAAAACAAACAAACAAAAAACAAACAAACAAAAAAACCCCCCACGTTTTCCCAGGAAGACTAAAGGTGAAGAACCTCACTCAAGTCAATTAATAATCAGCCCACACACTCCAATACTACTTTTTACAGAAGGCAAATTCCAAAGGCAGAAACAGAAACTTGCCCTTTCCTGAGAGAGGAGGGAGGGAGAAAGAAGAAACCTCACTTCCAGTCTTGCTTAAAGGTCACCACAACTTCTGAGCTGAGCATGGGACAGAGAAAATAACCCTTTGGCACAACCAGGGGTGGGAAGGCAGGAGCAGCAGGACAAAATCATGTCTTACTTGAGTGTGTAGGGCCTCACCTGTGCTGTTTACTCTGCTCAGGAGGCAGGAACCGGAGGAAGAGTGGGAGACCAGGTGGCCTCCTCTGGCCCCAGGCCTGGAGCCCAGGCCCATGGTCATTGAGGTAGCACCATTCCTACTCACAGTTCTCCAGCCAGAGATCTGACCTACTGGTCTGGCAAGACAACCTGCTTGAGTCACCTTAATTTTAAAAAGTATTATTAGAACAAAAGGAAAATATAAGGAATGTGATGCCAGAACCCAGTAATATAAGTCAAAAATTCACTGAGTGAAAATAGTTCAATTACAGTAAAAGGCAATTCTCATCGCATCACACATCTCTGCTTTGTAGGGTTAACAGCAGCTGGAGAGGACACATTCAGCTTTGAGCCAGTGTGGACATTCCTCGAGAGTGTCAGGTTAGCCGTGAGGTCATCAGCAAGGAAGCGTTTTGCCACTTGTGCTGTAACTGCTTGTGCTGGAGCCAAACAGACATGTTTTCATTGCTCTCAGTCATGAGCACAAATGTTCTCTTGAAAAGACGGAAAGAGCAAGCCAAACAAGAGACTTGCATAATGGCATTGTATTAAAAAAGTCAGAACCCAAACAGGACAGCAGAGGTCCTGGGAGCCAGTCCAGATATTAAGTTAAACTCTTCACTCTTCCTCACCCTGTGTGTTTGTTGTCCCTGAAATTTCCAAAACATGTTAGCAAATTAATTTTAAGTTTTTAGCTGGTTTTTTTCACCAAAATATGTAACACTCAACAGGCAAATATTTTGCCCACGTGGCTAAAATTAATCTGAGTTATAAACAACTGAAAACAGGTCTTTACAGTAGGAAGTATTAGGCAACTTTAATAATAGGTAGATCAAGCAGCCCCACCTATAATAAACAACAAATGCACCTCCCTAGAAGAGATAGCATTTAGATGAGTTGGTATACTACAAAAACAAATAATAATGTTAATTTTTTAACATTTCTAGTTAATGAAATGCTCAAAACAGTTTTTAGGATGACTACTTCTTTCAAGGCTTTTTTTTTCTTGTGAGAAGTAAAAAAAACACCTTGTCTTCTGTAAACTCTGCTTTTCTTCAGAGCACAGAGCTTCTAATTCTTTAGGCTGAACACAAATCTAATAACTGAAGAGATCTAATGGAAATAAAGCAATATATACTATCTGATAAAAGGTGTCAACTTCATTACAAACCGTCAATTCTATAGAGTTTGGGTAAAGGGAGGAGAAAAAATTAATTGTGACTCTCCTGTGAGATTAAAACCAAGTTATATTTGGGTTCAAAATTAAGCACTCTGTTAGGTAAGCTTTCAAAACAAAACCCTGCAATTAATTACCACCATCCCATAAAACTAGCATGATGCGTACAGATATGTAAGAAAGGCAAATCAAAACTGAATAGACAACACTATTTTTTAGCATTATTTATCTTGAGTGCTTGAATTTACAGCCCTTAGCATTCTTTAAAAGGCAGCAAGATGTATAATTATTCAATTAGCACAGTAAGACACATTATTTGTTAAGTACTAGGAACATACTGCTGATAGTTGAACTGCTCCTGACTGAACCAATGGATTAATGCTGCCATAAACAGCAAGAACAGGGAAAACCTGAACTAAAAAGTAATTTCTGTGATCTCTGCACTTAATTAAGAAATGTTATCAGACAGCCACACTGGGACCCATCTCAGTCCTAACAACCAATGTTACACAGGAACTCTGCAAAGACTCTCCTGATCTTTCTGCTCCTCCTGGAATATCAAATACTCCCTTTCTTCCAGTAGCTATTCTCTTTAAAACAGATTCTCGTCAAGAGATGAGACTGAGTGTATTTGTATTTGCTCAGAAAACAAAGTTCTGTTCACCTACAGCCATTATAAAAAGTTGAATGCTTACTTTATGCTGAGAACAAGTACTTTCCAGAAATACACCACCAAGAGCAGACAACACAGAATTGTTGCTGCTCATGTTCCCTTCTTACACTTTTTTTTTTTTTTAGAAAGCCAGCTGAAGTGTAAAAGGCAATGCTTCTGTGCCAGTGCTCAGGCACAGGAAACAAAGGATTTGCAAACAACAGAGTGAGCTTTTCTTTCCAAGGCCAGTGCATTGCAAAGTTCATACACTGCTGCTCTGCACCCCAGAGTAGGGATCCTAATGAAAACAGCAACACATCACTTTCCATTGCTTCTCCATTAATTTGTGCCCTTCTTCTCCAAGGCAGACACAAGCCATCCTACCTACTACTCCTACACTACAGGGTAAGCTACTTCACTCATTTCAAACTATTGCCACGATGACAAAAACATGTAAACAACCCCATCTTCCTGGCCATTTGGTTTCTACACAAGTCTCAAGGAAGAGGACGGACATTGGTAAAAACAGGTATAGAGAGGTGAATAAGAGCTGTCACAGACAGAGAACTCTGTTTTCTATGTATTCCTATTTTAACAACAGAGCATCTGGAAAGAAGAAAAAGATGTTGAAGAACAACTAACAAGGCCAAATAGTAAGAAATGAAAGAAATATAAACCAAGCAGCAGTCAAATCATCTGTCTACTAAAGATCTATAAACAAAACCCCTTTCAATTTCATACCACTTAGCAACAAGTAGTTTGGTAATTTTAGGGTGGGAGCTACCACAAAATACGGTAAGATTCATGACTAATGTAAAAAAATTTGTGACTAGTACAACAACCCTTACACCAAGCATGCAACATGGAAAAGAAAACCAGATTGAAAAAAAACCCCAAAATGTTATGATAATTGCAGCTGAGGAATGGTAAATAATTACAATACTTTACACTTCTTGTACCACCACAACAAAGAACAAAGCAGATAAGCAAAACATAAAAAGTGAATATGCCCCCCATTCAGTTCAAAGCAGAGCTGAGGCGAACATTTAGCTTTCCTGTCACATTACTTTGATCACATTTTAAAGGACAAACAGACTAGAGATAAGGTTTTTGAGAAAACCAGTTGACTGAAGATTGAAAAAACCCTGTTATTTTAACAATGTTAGTGTGTTATTATAC
>PYHW01009688.1:2449874-2483381 GCA_013186435.1 Turdus rufiventris | reverse complement strand
AACCCTGGGGCAGTGTTGGTCCCGGTGCTCCAGCAGGACTCTGGGAAACGGCAAGCCGAAATGGCAGGGCATCCCAGCAGGGCCAGGGTGGGAGTTCAGCAGCAGAAGAAGAGGTAGCTCGCAGCAGGGTTATGGCAGTGGTAGCGGCGACGGTCCTCAGCTAAAGCTGAGAGCGAGTGAGAGAGCAATTGCCCCGCTCTGCTTTTTTCTGCTTCTAATCTTGTGATGTCTCTGTTCCTCTAAGAGAAACTTCCAAAAATCAAAGGAGTTCCCCCTCCTCCATCTTAAGTATCCAGTGCTTCTTAGCAACTAAATGGGAAAAAATTCCACAGGTCACAAGGACAAAAAAACCCAACCTCCAACACCCCTGGTATTAAACAATACACCAACAGGTTTTAGCAAGTAATCTCTTTGGTCCCACCTTTCCTTCCACGTGAAGAGACTCCAGTTTTAAGCAGTTGCAAAAAGTTTGAGGGTTACACAATGCCACATCAGTCAGTCTTAAGGCAACTGCAGATTCAAGTTCACTCTTACCATTTCTGACAGATAAGTTCCTTCTGAGCAGCAGCAATCCTTGGCAGGAGACACGTGAATCTGAGAGAGAAACCAAGAGCATATGTTCCTTATGTACCTTTTTCCTATACTGTTCTGAAAGTTGATACTTGCATTGTGGTCAGGGGGTTTGCATTCTTCACCCCTGAAATAATGCATTTCCCAGCTCAACCCTACAGTCAGTCAGCTCACTTTCCTTGCACTGTCATACCACATGTGTGCCAGGATTCAGTGCAAGTCAATGGTTTCATAAGAATTGTAAATGAAATTAAATTTCCTTTAAATTTCAAGTTTAAAACCACATATATTGAAAGATTTGTTTCACTATGGATTCATTTCCCATAGTGAAACTTGCTCACTGATAAAACAGCACCAATACCTAGGACTGTTTTATGAGATATTCTTGGGCAGGGGTGACAACTCACAAAAATAGGGCTAAGCTTTCACTGCAGAAGCTCCCTTCTACTTTTAACCATCACAAGTCAAGAAAGTTTGACTGCAAACATGTTTAATAGGAATACACAATTCACGTAAGATATACATTCTAGGGAACGTAATTGAGCTATTACAAGAGATTCCGACAGAACAAAAACATAAAGAAGGCTCTGTCAGGCCAAGAATTTAATGAGGAATGATTAAAAAGTTTGATTTACATTACATTACAGTTGTGTTAAGCACTGAAAACTTTAAGAATGTCAGCTGAAAGTCGTTTGAATGTACAGTACATAAATCATACAATCCACACCGTAGTAAATAACATATTTGAAGCATTTCATTTTACTTAACATAAAGCAAAATAATGTGAAATGAGGACCCCAATATATTGAATTTAAAATGTCTGTGATAAAAATGACATATAATTTTACATTTAAAGACTACAGAAATTATGAAGAAATTAAAAAGTGTCCTCTATTTCACTACCATTACTGAAGTATGCTTTTCAATTAAACAAAAAACATACTGGACCAATTTCCTCTCAAAATCATACCTGTCCATGAAGTTTAACTAAAGCTTTAACTGGCTCTAAGTGTACAATGGCAATGCATTTAGACAGTCATCTTCCCCTTGTTGGGAACTGACAAACTATTACATGAAAGGGTTCTTAGATTATGTACACTGGTGGAAAATAGGATCTTATAAAAAGGCACATACCTGTGATTTAAGGCTAGTATGGTATTTGTTTCATAGAGAAAGAAATATTTAAAATTAAATTAGTATATTTAATGGTTGGCCTCACTCAGCAAACCACTTGGTGCAAAGCAAAATCGTGCTCAGAAGTCTCAGACTGACAGTGATTCTTGCTTTAGTGTTTTTTCCTTGGTTTTTTTAGCCCTTTGATGGAAAAGTACATTTTAAAAACGGGTATTTGCTGCAATTCCACTGTCAATGAACCATCTGCTACTGTTGCCTTATATGCAGATACCACATATAGGCCTTATATTATTCATCTGCAAAACAGTCTTTTAACTTTCTCCTTTTTTTAAAAGTTATATAAAAATTACTAAAGGTGTTTTCTCTATTCATCTAGAAAATACCAGATGTTGGTACAAATCATGTAAACCTCCATTTGGAAATATTTTGACTAGCCACCAAAATGCCAGAAATCACAAGCATCATTTGTCAGTGCAAATCTATAGTAGTTTTGTTTCCCCTCCCTATTTCCCGCCCCTATCCCAGTTACAGAAAAAACCACTAACCTTTACATACAAAAGGACTGCTCTATATTTGAAATGACAGAAATTACTTTAGTTACTTTAAAGTCACCCGGTTTCCTATCAAATTCAGTTTTATAAATTCAGTATTATAAAAGGGGGAAAAAAATTAAAGCTGTCTGTTCAAGAATCAGTACAACAGTCCTTCAACCCAACCCTTAATTATTCTCAGATTTAAAGAATTTTAGGTTAACATTGGGTCCTCTTCTATGCTCTCATTACTGTTCTTCAAGCCAGGACGGGGCATCTGCACCAGGAGTTTTCAATTTGATGTGGAACTGTTTAAGTGTCTGTTCAAGCTGCTTTTGATTGCCAGCAAAGTATGCCGCAATGGCATTGTGGAACAGAACAAGCTGATTGTGCAATACTTTCACCTGCAGGCAAGGAGAGAATTAAGAGGAGGAGGCTGATGTTAACATCATCACAGTTATAAAGAAACAGGTGTATTTAAAATGCTCAGACTTCCTATAGATCTATTTAATAAAAGCTTAAAAATACAGATACGAAATGCAAACATGAATTTCTTTAAAAGTGATTCAGTTTTCATAAAGTGTGGTTAACAGTCAATACCAACTCAGCATTCACAGAGCAAACAATTCACTAAACAGAGTAATGTTATCAAATATCAAACACTTGATTACAAGTACTTGATGCCTTCAAATTAGATGCCGAACCTCTAAGATATATGCCTGCAGGCCAACTAGACCTCCCTGAAACAGTACATGGCAAGGACACTGAGTACACATTTCATGCTAAATCCCTCCAAAATAAACCATATTTTTTCAGTCCAAATTATCTGCCTCTACACTGTCAATTCCTGCTTGTGTGTGTATATGTGTATACACACATCCTTGAGCCAAAACCTGGCGAGAAGAGCACAAGGGCAGATGGAGGGCACTACTCTTTTTCTCTTCCAGCCTGGTCTATGATAACAAGCTACAGCTTTATTGATTAAGTCAAAGTTAAGCAAATGTTACATTTTCATCT
Source organism: Turdus rufiventris (assembly GCA_013186435.1). Classification (NCBI taxonomy): domain Eukaryota; kingdom Metazoa; phylum Chordata; class Aves; order Passeriformes; family Turdidae; genus Turdus; species Turdus rufiventris. The sequence goes on along the minus strand of PYHW01009688.1, from coordinate 2,480,130 downwards.
TAGCACACCAGGAAACCTGACACTGAATGGACAGTTTCTCCTGCAGCCAAATCCTATTGTTTTTGTTCCTGAGTGTACTCTCTGCCCAGCACCACCATAGTCTTATATCAGGCCTCAAACCCCCACAGTGGCAGCCCTATACTTGTTTGCTGCCTACAAGGCTGAGCCCAGCAGCAGACAGCCAACACAGAATGGAAAAGAGGAACAAGGTAGCTGCGTGAGCCCCAAGGGAAGATGTGTGAGGTAACAGATTTAAGCTTTCTCTCCTCAAATTTTAGATCACTGTCTCATGTCCCAGCACAATCCACAAGGGACAGTCTACTTCTGTCATGCTGGGAATAGAAACTGTCCTTGAGCCAGGTTTGGCCTGTGCCTACCAGTGGGCCATGCCTGTCTTAAGGTTTTTGTTATTGGCTACTGTGCTTCTTGGAAATGCATGCAACTCAATACAGAAGCACCTTATCGTCTTCGTTTCATGAAAGAGCTCTAAACCCTCCACCATTACATTTTACATGCTATGACACCTGAAGAGTGCAACATTTACTCCGAAACGTAATGTATATATTTTAAAAATTCCTTGAGAACGGCTGAGTGTGTGTGTGTATCCCTGCAAATTCTGCACAAAGTTAAAATTTCTGATTATATTACCTTTTTTTTTTTTTAACTGAATAGCAGATTAAATTTAAAAAAATAAGTGAAAACCTCTTCCTTGCTGGCCCAAATTTTCATCTAAATTGCTCTAACAATCTGAAAACTGAAATCCCTATGTTTCTCCCTATGTTTCCCCTAATAAGTCAGGTTAATTTATGCAAATACATACCAAAGAATAGACTTTGGTCTCATTAACAATGCAAAATGATACTTTATTCCACCAAAAGGCTCTCCAAGTAAATATATGAGGTATGAATATTTAGACAGGAATTCCTCATCATACCTTTAGACGACTTTTTTTTCATTTACAAAAGAATTTACAGAATTTTTCACATACGGCATTCTAACATCTAGGAGATACAGGATTTAACTAACTATGCTTATTCAAACAGAGTTCAAACTCTTTTTTGCATCATAAAAGATGGCCCCTTCTTCAGTTTGTATGGGCAGACAGGTACACAAATATACATATTTTTCATCTATAAAAATATTAATTACCAAAATATTACACTTTACAAGTGGAAAATGTTACAACAACATGAAGTGTTTGTGTTTAAAAGTTTAGATAGAAAGCACAGTGCTTTTCTTGAGCAGATTCTTTCATCACTGACATGCAAGACTTCATGAAATCCAAGCCAGGAATTCTACAGAGAAGTACACTCACTGCTGTATCATATTATTAAAATTCTACAAGAGTTTTACTCATATAGGAATGCAAATAAAACAAGGGTAACGAACCTCTCCTCCCAGCCCAAGTTCATTAGTCTGAAACTATATTTGGTACTTTGTTAGGGTAACTTTTAACATAAACCTTCTATGAACTGCCCCAAAATCTTCTGGTAACTTAAAAAATTCTGTCAGGCCTAGGCTCAAGGATGTGTGTGCATGCACACACAAACAAGCAGGAATTGACAGTGTAGATGCAGATAATCTGGACTGAAAAAATATGGTTTGCTTTGGAGGGATTTTTTTAACTACTAAAGCTACCTCATTGTATGAGGTTCTATCCCCTAGATCATTGTGGTACAAATTTTGTGATGCTATCAAACTGGTTACAGAGGTTCAAAGTCTTACAACTTCTAGTCTTCTCCTTTAGAAGCTGATTGCTAAGCAAATCCCAAAAGTGATGGCGGAATGTTCTCTTCCATATCTTTATTCAAGTACAGTAATTTCATGATTATAAGGACTTGGCGCGGCTGCCAGGCAGGGGGATGCTGGGACGCGGTGTGGCCGCATGGTGGGATCCGGGAGCCACGAGCTATGCCAGCCCACGCCAGAGGCGGGCAGGAGTGCCGGGGCCCGCAGCATGGGGAGGGCACCTAGGGCTGTGTTTAAAGGCTACACCAATCTGTGAAAAATGTTTGCAAATTGAGCACCTGCCAGTAATTCGTTACTTTGTTGCGTGCGGCGCAGCTCCTCGCTGCAAAAAAAGTGCGCCTTATAGTCCGGTGCATCTTATATAATGTACAAAGTTGTGAAATTTGCCGACTACCGGAGGTGCACCTTATAATCTGGTGCGCCTTATAGTCCTGAAATTACTGTAACTTTAAGATGAAGTTTTTCTAGAAAAAGACCACTTAAACTGTCTGACACTGTACAAAGAAGCTCTGTTATGAAGCAGCAGCCAGCAAAGACAAAAAAGTTATAACACTTCCAAACACCCAATATCCACAGCAAAACCACCTGCAACCACAGCTAAGGAATGGACACCAACTATTCATTTAAAACCAAGTTCAAATTTACCCACTTTTCCCATGAAAGAATCTCACTCCAAGATGGGGAATGGGAAATTACCCACTCCCATATCCAGTCACTGATCCCAACTTCCATACTGTATTTCACCTTAGCCCTCAGTTGGCAAAATACTCATGCAGGTATGCAGCCAGTTGAATCAGAGAACAGATCTAGATTAAAATTAAGCAGACAACAACGTTATCTGCTTTAACCTCGATCAGTTCCCCAATTTGATTCTCTACATAGCTGCAAAAACACTTTTACAAACACATAAGAGAAGGCAATGGGGGAAAGGGGAGGATGAAGGAATCACTTTTTTTTTTTTTGCATCAAAGCCTTGAAATAATTATTAGATTACAGCAGTAAAGGTCAACTCTTGATCACCAAGCTTTAGCACCGATTCCAGGATAGGAGTGTGTGAAGATTTGCCTCAATCAAAGAATGATAAAATACAGCTAAAATACAGGTTCCAATGTATGACTAACATAGCTGTCAAAAAGCCGTCATGATTTGCAGTTGAAAAACAGTTAAAATCTTTGTTCCTTGTTAATTAACTACATATATCTATTTGTTCCTAATTATATGCAGAGTAAGCATTCTGTAATACAATTGGTAAATATCTCTCAAAACAAAACTTAACTTTGTGCATAAGCATAAAAACTAGACATGACCTACACAGGAGACTTGAGTGTCATATACAGAAGATACTATAGGTTGGATTTGACTTTTTATATGGATGCTCTTATCATTACAGTTCTTTCTAAATGCTGTCCTTTTTCCCCATCTCCCTCTGAACACTGTATATTCTGTGGCACAGTATATGTATATTTCTTTACACCCTCCTCATTCAGCCTGTTTCAGTTATTGCAACAACCAAAAAGACAGTACCTCCTCGAGTCTTTCTATGAGTTTGTACCTCCTCACAACCATCACAATCCTTTCTCCTAGCTATTTAACTTAAAGGTACTTAATCATCTGGCTCTCCCTTGGATTGCAGACTGCTTTCATTTGTGGAAGCAAGCATTTAAGAATCAAACTCCTGAAGTACAACTCATAGAAGTGAAGTCAATTTCTTTCTCTTTATAGAATGGTGTTTGACATTTCTTATGTGCATCCCAGAGTAACAGGGTTTTCTTCTCAAAAGTTCAAAACCTTCTAAAACTGTTTTCAGAAATGACAAATCTTTGAGTTAAAAACAGGCCATCATCCTTATTAAAAAACCAAACAAATTGTAAGATACAGATTTTGAATGCAACTATTCTTACAGTCATTAGCAAATGCTATGAACTTTCTACAGAGCTCTGCCAACTGGGGATAGCACCAATAAAACTTTCTATCAGCATTAAGAAAAACAAGTTCGAACTTCAAAATTAAATGCCGTAATAAAAGTCAACAGAAATTTGTGTATCCCTGTTTTACAGACAGAAACTTGCAATTCCAGCTTTACTGTAAATGCAGCTCTCTGAGCCTTTAAAGGCTTTTAACTGAAATATTAGCACATGAACCAAGGAGAATAAGCACAAAGAGACTGCAGCCATGCGATTGATGCCTTTTCCCCATACAGAGAAAACCCAGATAGGCCCATCTAGATTATGGGTTCTTTGGTGACATTTGCAGCAACACAGACCAACTGGAGCCCATGAGCGAGTAAACTGGCTTCAGAGGTTCTATGCAGCACCACTTACTAGGAAAACACTGCTGATAGCTGAACTGCTCCTGACTGAACCAATGGATTTATGCTGCCATAAACAGCAAGAACAGGGAAAACCTGAACTAAAAAGTCATTTCAGGTTTATTCTGTTCTATATCTGATCTCTGCACTGATAACATTAGGAAATGTTATCAGACAGCCACACTGGGACCCATCTCAGTCCTAACAACCAATGTTACACAAGAACTCTGCAAAGAATCTCCTGATCTTTCTGCTCCTCCTGGAATATCAAATACTCCCTTTCTTCCAGTAGCTATTCTCTTTAAAACAGATTCTCATCAAGAGATTAGATTGAGTGTATTTGCTCAGAAAACAAAGTTCTGCTCACCCACAGCCATTATAAAAAGTTGAACGTGTAGTAATTATGTCAAGACAGACTGGACTGACGCCATCATCAGTTCATTATTAAAAACTTCTCATGCCTTCTTTCAGGCAAATCCTTGCCTCATAAGCAGCTCCACAAAGCACTGACTCCTCTCCCTCTGCAAGTTTCCTTCTTCCTTCTGCATGACTGGCTAAACCCCCAGCCTGTCCCTTACCCAGCACCTAACCCTGTCTGTCCCTCACACAGCATCTTCTTACCTTGTCTGTCTCTTGCATAACCGCATGTCCTTTACAGTCACACAGCACAGCCAGCAGACTACAGACTCCATCCCAAACTGCAGTAAACTCTGGTTCTCCAACTGTAACTAGTGGCCAGCCAACCCACTCTCCACTCTTTTTTAACACTCATCCTCATTTGGCAGGCAAGCTATCTCCACTTCTTGGCAATCAGTACAGTTGTAATTGACTGAGGAAAATTGCCTTCTCTATTATCCCGTCAAACTATTCTCCTACAGAATGCTCACTTTATGCTGAGAACTTTACAGAAATACACCGCCAAGAGCAGACATCACAGAATTGTTGCTGTTCATGTTTCCTTCTTATACTTTTTTTTTTTTTTTAAGAAAGTCAGTTGAAGCGTAAAAGGCAATGCTTCTCTACCAGCACTCTCAGCCACAGGCAACAAAGAATTGCAAACAACAGAGTGAGCTTTTCTTTCCAAGGCCACTGCATTGCAAAGTTCATATGCTGCTGCTCTGCGCCCCAGAACAGGGACCTTGATGAAAACAGCAACACAACACTTTCCCTTTCCATTGCTTCTCCATCAATTTATGTCCTTCTCTAAGGCAAGTACAAGCCATCCTACCTGCTACTCCTACACTACAGGTTAAGCTACTTCACTCGCTTCAAACTATTGCCATGATAACAGAATGTCATCTTAAACAACAAATAGAAAAAAATAAAGGAAAGCTTACCTCATAAAATCTCTCAGCACATAAATACTGGCTTAAATATAATTAAATGTAAAGGAAGTCCTTTCTATAGCTCATTGCGGAACAAAATTACACACACCCTTTAGTAAATATTTTTACATCTCTAGTGTCAAAACTAAGAAATGTTGACCACTGATAAAAAAGCTTAAGCATGTGAGATTCCCTACTGTATTAATCTAAAAGGAAGGAAGGAAAAAACAATCTTTCAGAAACAATTTATAGGCTGTGACTGCTAACAGGATGCTTGGTCTAATTCAAGACAGTCACTGGAAGACAACTTCTTCAGTGTTCCCTAATCTATCTAATTTAGTTTAAAAAAATTGTGGACATGTGTTTTGTACAAGATGGAAATAAAATGCTTTTGGTCTGAAGTTTTCCTATATATATACACATGAATTAATAAGTGTGTTATATAGATAATGGAAACTATGAAGATGCAAAATGAGTCCTATTTTAAACTACAGTAATTTCACGACCATAAGGTGCACCGGACTATAAGACGCAACTCCGGGAGTTGGCAAAATTTGCAACTTTGTAGATCATATAAGGCGCACCAGACTATAAGGCGCACTTTTTTTTTTTTTGCAGCGAGGCTCCGCCCCTGGCTCACCCCGCGCAGTTGCTGGCCAAGGCCCCGCCTCAACCTGGCAGTCATGGGTCCCCAGGCCCACCTCCACCCGGCAGGGGCAGTGCTGCAGGCCCCTGGGCCTGCCCCCACCCAGCAGCCATGGGCCCCTGGGCCCACCCGGACCCGACAGGGGCGATGCCACAGGCCCCGGGCCCGCCTCCATCCAGCAGGGGTGGTGCCGCAAGCCCCCGGGCCTGCCTCCACCTGGCTGCCGTGGCACTGCCAGCTCCCCCCATGGCTCACAGCTCACACTTCCGGGGTGGCAAATGTTGCAATTTTGTACATAATATAAGGCGCACAGGACTATAAGGTGCACTTCCGGGTTCGGGGGAAAATTTTAGTCAAAAGGGTGCGCCTTGTAGTCGTGAAATTGCTGTAATTTGATCTTAAACATCAGAATTCCTGTACAGATATGAACTGAAAGGATTAAACCATTTTAACAGAGGTACATTGTAATGGTAGCAAACAACAACTAAAAGAAGAAAACCAAGGTGGGGAGAGTAGGAATTCACCTTCAGTATACCTGTTTTCAACCTCTTAGTTTTAAAACACAGTCCTCAGGAGCATTTTCTAATTAAAGTCTCAGTATCAGCGTTTATATTAGCCTTCAGCTTTTTCAAGAAAATTAATTTCAATATGAATTTTTTCTATCCTTTTATTTTCCAATATTTTCAGCAAGAACCAAAAAAGGTCAATCCCAATTTTTTAGTCATCTGATGATCTGGTCTGTCACTAAGACAATTTTTGGTGGATGTTTGATTCCAGACCAGGAAGTACTAATGCAGATGCTTGTATGAAGGAATGGTGCTTAGGAGCTATGTTTTAAGCATATAGTGTTCGGAAACCAAAAGGTTTGCTTATTTTCTCAACCTTTTTCTTAACATCTGTTGATAGTTCCTGTTTCTTCCATCTTTATTCTAAGAAGTTGATGTAACCGAATATGTGATAATATACTCAAGAATGCAAAATAATAATTACAGTAATTTCACAAGTATAAGGTGCACTGGAGTATAAGGTGCACTTCTGGGTGTCGGCAAATTTCTGAATTTTGTCCAGATATAAGGCGCACTGACGTATAAGGTGCACTTTTTTTTTGCACACAACAAAGTAACAAATTAGTAATGGAATCACGCGATCGCAGGGTTTACTGGCAGGTGCTCAATTTGCAAACATTTTTCACAGATTGGCACAGCCTTTAAATGCAGCCCCAGGCACCCTCCCTGTGCCACGGGCCCCGGCACTCCTGCCCACCCCCTGTGCCAGCTGGCATGGTTCGGCTTGCGGCTTGGCCTCCCCGCCCTGCCGCGTGGCTCAGCCATCGAGCCACGCGGCGCGGCTCGCAGCTCGCACTTCCAGGTTGGCAAATTTCTGAATTTTGTCCATATATAAGGCACTCCGTGGAATAAGGTGCACTTCCAGGTTCAGACCAAAATTTTAGTCAAAAAGGTGCACCTTATACACATGAAATTACTGAAATTTTAATTGGTTTAGCTTGTCTCCATGATTATTCCATTAAAATTTCCTTCTTCCATGCAAGGAGCATGGTTTCCTATTGACATCTGGGGCCAGTTATGAATTCTTGGACAGGCTGTTGTTACCTGTGTTTAAATTTTTAAAATACATTAATCAACCCATACTGAAAATGTTAACCCACTGATAATGTTAACCCTGGATAAACTGACAACAATCTCCTATGTAAATTTTAATCACATTTTCTTTCCTCTGAAGACATGGGAAATATAGCCACACATGATTATAACCATCTCATTTAGCATGAGTATGAACAAAAATCAGATCTTGAAAGACTGTAATTTTCACATCTAATTAGAGACAATTTGAAAGGACTAATTTATCAAAGAAAGGACAGTTTAAAAGTTTTGTATGGCAGTTTTGGTTTTGGCTGGTAGAATAAGAAGGGTAAGATTCCCATCATTATGAGGGTATGGATGAAATGGTAGGGTTGAAATAAACATTACAGGAAAAAAACCCACCCTTCAAACCAAGAGTTCAAGAGTCCTGTTTTAAATAATGAAACTATAAAGGCATTAATTGTAGAAAGTAGTACTTCACAGTTCAAATCCTTAAAGCAAGCTTAATTTTGAAGAAGCCTCTTCGTAGTTCTGTTGCTTTCTTTGTACATAACCTCCATCACAATGTTGCCACAGGTATGTATTACTTTGAATATTACATCAGTAATTACATGACTCATTCTACCATTAAATGTGGTAAACTGGAAAAGTACAGTAATTTCACGACTATAAGGCACACCAGATTATAAGGCGCACCCAAGGAGTCAGCAAATTTTGCAACTTTGCACATTACATAAGGCGCACCGGACTATACGGCGCACTTCCAGGTTCGGACCAAAATTTTAGTCAAAAGGGTAATGCTTTTGCAAAACTTGAAACCTCCTGTATCAACAAGAAACTTACTGCCATAATGTTTGTCATTTGTAGCTGAAGCAGCTTGCGTAGGGACTTCTAAAAGTGCCTGCTCTAAAAATGATACAACAAGAACTCAGAAAATTCAGCTTATTTTCTTTGCTTGCTCTTTTTTTAAATTAAAATATACAGTAATTTCACGACCATAAGGCGCACCAGATTATAAGGTGCACCCCCCGGAAGCTGGCACATATCGCAACTTTGTAGATCATATAAGGCACACCGGAGTGTAAGGCACACCCTTTTTTTGCCACAAAGATCAGCGCCGCGAACAACAAAGTAACTAATTAGTAACGGAATCCCACGATCGTGGAGTTTACTGGCAGGTGCTCAAATTGGAAACATTTTAACAGATTGGTGTAGCTTTTAAATGCAGCCCCAAGCGCCCTCACTGTGCGCAGGGCCCAGCACTTTAGCCCGCCCCCAACTGGCGAGGCAGGGCTCACGGCTGCCACAGTTTGGGGCGGCCATGGCTCACACCTCAGGTTTGCTGCAGTTCAGGATGGCTCGGGGCTGCCTGCGGCTCGGGGTGGTGCAGCACTGGCCACTCCCTCTCTCCCTGTGCGGCTCCTGCTGGCCGGGGGCTGCCCTCTCCCGCCCCCCCTCGCGGTTTGGCGCTCCTGTGGCAACACCCCACCTTGTGGCTTGGCTCACGGCTCGCAAATTTTTTTTTGCAGCGAGGAGCTGTGCCGTGTGCAGCAAAGTAACAGATTACTGGCAGGTGATCGGTTTGTAAACATTTTTCACAGATTGGCGTAGCCTTTAAATGCAGCCCCAGGTGCCCTTCCCTTGCCACGGGCCCTGGCACTCCTGCCAGCCCCCCGCACCAGCTGGCATGGCTCACGGCTCCCACCGTGCAGTCACAGCTCCTGGCTTCTTCTGCCCGGGCGGCCGCAGATGCCGCGGGCCCAGGCACTCCCGCCCGGTGCTGGCTGGCGCAGCTTGGCTTGCGGCTCGGCTGCCACGGCCACTGGCGGCTCCATCCCCCCATGCCTGGGTTGCAGCCACTGGTGGCTCCTGGATATCCCCGCGCCCGAGGCTGCTCGGCAGCTCCTGGTTGTCCCTGCGCCCGGGGCCGCCAGGCGGCTCCTCGTTGTCCCCACACCTGGGATGGGGCCGGCGCCGCCCAGCTTCTTCTTCCCCCGGGGCTGGGGCTAGCAGCAGCTCACTCCCTCCCTGCGTGGTTCCTGCCGGCCGTAGCCGCCCTCTCCTGCCCCCCCTCGTGACTCGGCGTTCTCGTGGCACCACCCCCCCACTGCGGCTCACACTTCCAGTCTGGCAAATTTCGCAACTTTGTAGATCATATAAGGCACGCTGGACTATAAGGCGCACTTCCGGGTTTGGGGGAAAATTTTAGTCAAAGGGTGTGCCTTATAAATTACTGTATTTAAAGATGTAATAACTTAAAATACTTCTAGAAAGCAGAAACCTCTAGAACAAAACTCCTAAACATGAGAAACAGTACCTTACCTTATTTTCTTCCAAAAATTTCAATTTGATAGATACATCATTACGCATTTTGTCATATTTCTCTTTATGCACTTGAAACAGTTGCTGTGATTGTTCAATCTTTGGTAGAGTGTTTGCATCACGAGGGCCAAGATTCAGCTCTTCCAGGTCTGTTCGATAAGCATCGTATTCAACCCTGAGAAGAAAAAGGAGAAGGGAAAAATTCCCTATCTAAGGACAGTGTCTCAAAACTGACCTCACAAATAAGTCCAAGTACAACAGAAGATGAACAAAACATTTAAGTACAGAAAAAAAACAAAAAATCAAAAAACTTGGGCAAGTTTTTTTCTCCTTCTTCCTATTTATCAATCACATTGTATAAAACTGCCTCAACAAACACCCTCTTTTTTCTATTCCTGTCTCGGCCACGTGCTCTCACCCCTCTGTTTTGTACAGGCTTCAGTTGTCAGAGCTTTTCCTGGGACATCTCGACCCAGAAAAAGCTAGAAAGTATTTTTCAGGTCATTCTTCCGCTGTTGAATCAGTTCACTGGAGAGTTTGTGTTGAGAGTAAGAGGAACACAAAGAGCAGGACACCGCCTTTCAGCAGATGTGTGAGGAACAGGCCACTTACACCAAACTCTTGACCTAAAGCATTTTCAGCACGCTCCAGGCTTCTCTACATGCATTAATTGGACATTTTATAGCTCTTCCATAAATACTTTGCTGAGAACGTGTATGTCCTATGGAAAACCAAACTGCAAAAAGATGGTGCAGCCTTGCCCAAAGCATCACCCTTCCATACTTTTTGTAGCTGTCAAATAATGGAACCTAGCATATCCACCAATTTTAATGGGACAAACCACACTATTTCTGATCTTTTAAATATGCTTTCTTACTGACATTTCTTAAATGGGAAACAAATCAGCATTAAAAACTGGTTATAAAACACAATTTTCAGTTGATGTAACTGCTCAAAAGAGAAACACAAGCTTTTCATAGGTAAAAAGAGTAATATTCATAGGGCTCTTCCTGATTCTCACTGCCACTATGCTTGAGGATTTATATGTACAGCAATTTCACGATCATAAGCCGCACCGAGTATAAGCTGCATTCCAGGTGGCAGCAAATTTTCATTCTTTGTCCATATATAAGCCGTACCTGATTATAAGCCGCACTTTACAATACAGAATGTGATAAAAGGTATCTATTCTATCACCATCTGTTGAGGGTGGGGGCAGTAATCCTTATCTCCACGGCAAATATTCTGCTAATGGGCCATCCATTAAAACCAGGCAGAACATTGTTCTTTATCTTTTCACAACCCATCCTTCCTACAGCGAGTAATTGTCTGCTAATGGCCAATTGAGTCCCACTGTGTGACTGATAAAATTACTTCATCCCGTTGGAAGTTGCTCCAGCCAGGGGGAAGAGCCCAACATTTCTCACCAAAATAAAAACAGAGGTTTTGGGACACTAAGGGAGCTCCTTTCTCCACTGGATTCCAGAGGAAAACCAAATTTCTCCACATCACCACTGGACCTTTAGAGGGAAACTGCACCTTCTGCAGGAGCACTGCTTCAACTGAACCACATCTGTCACTGCAAGAGGATGCAGCCACCATTTAATGGGACTGCTACCAACACCCTTGTCAGGTTCTACTCTGACTTTGTCAGTGTTTGGGRTTTGTTTCTTTGTGGTACTGYATTTCTATTTTAATTTCCCTAGTAAAGAACTGTTATTTCTAATTCCCATATCTTTGCCTGAAAGCCCCTTGATTTCAAAATTATAATAATTTGGAGGGAGGGGGTTTACATTCTCCAAATGTAATCTTTCAAACAGAAGCTCCTACCTTTCTCAGCAGACACCTGTCCTCCAAACTAATACAGCAACTTTTCATTCTTTGTCCATATATAAGCCGCACCTGATTATAAGCTGCACTTCAGGTTCGGACCAAAATTTTAGTCAAAATGGTGCGGCCTATAATCGTGAAATGACTATAATTTATGGCTTAATTCCAAAAATAAAACTATTAACCTAATAGAGAGATGATAGAAGAGGGGAACAGATGAATGCTAAAGTGCAACTGGGGACATGAAAGAAGAGGCACAGAAATAAATGCAACCCATTTTCACAGTGTAAGATGATGAACTGGCCATGTCAGTGAAGAACCTTTATAATTTATTTGCCTTACTAAAATGGCAAAATATTTGCTCTCTTTAGTGAACAGAAAGAGAAAGCAATGAAGGTATTTCAGAAGGGAAAAACCATATACTGAAAATGACTGACAAGAACAATCACAGCCGATATATTTTGTGTACATTTTCAAGGGGATACCTGGAAAATGTACGAACCAATTATTATTTTTTTTTAAATGTGTTAAAAATAAAGCAATACCTTATTTACACATTAATTCTGCCTTTCATGCCTTTGAAAGTTTACCTAAATATCAAAACAATAACTTACTATTTTATTTAAAAATAAGAATTAGAACAGAACAATTAAAAAAGAGGGGGAAAGAAATTCAAGACTCAAGCAGCTTGCAATTTCTGACCTAAAAGAACCCAAATATCACAAAAAATTATATGCATAAAGTATATCCTTTGTCAAATTAAAATAAATGCACTTTATTCTGGTAAGTGAAAGAATGTAACCACTCATCAAGAAAGAGCTACAAGTGACTGGCAGGAAAAAGGAACCTGGCTTTAGAATATTACGCCACATCTAAAAGTATAGTAATTTCACGAGTATAAGACACACCCGAGTATAAGGCACACTTCTGGTTGCCAGCAATTTTCCGTATTTTGTCCACATATAAGGTGCACCGGCATATAAGGTGCACTTCCAGGTTCAGATAAAAATTTCAGTCAAAAAGGTGCGCCTTATACTCATGAAATTACTGTAACCTTCTCCAGGGTAGGAAAGCCATTATTCACTCACTAAGAAATTTCTGTTTTATTTTCCCCTTTCTGACCAAGTCTGCATTTCTGACTTCTGCATAAAACTGAAGTGTGAATTGTGGGCATTGTTCAACACAGGCAAAAGAGTAAATGCCTTTCAGTCAAAGAGATTATTTTACCTATTGCAATACAGCTAGCGTTTCATCTTCCACTGTCACACTACTTAAAAAGCCACCTTAATGGAGCACATTGGAAAAACCAACTATAATTACTCCTACAGCAAACAAGTAAAATTCAGTCTACAAGGGAACATGTACAAAACATTTGAAGATCTGCGCAATTATTTACAGTTAAACAGAAACCCTCAGTAGATGACAGCTATATTGTAAGGTTTTTATCTGACAGGTTAGTCACTCAAACACAAGGCCTACGCTGATACAGAGTCTGCTTCCCAAGGATTAATTCATAAGGAAAAGTGCTAGACACAGGATAGCTACCTGGCACTTTCGTACTGTTTCACAGTCAACAACGTATCCTCAATTGTTTTATTCACCAATGTATTCACACTGGCAATAAAAAAGTTAATAGCCCCAAGAAGTGTTTCTCCATTTTTAGCTAGAAGTTTCTGCGTATCTGCATTGTAGCCAAACTCCTCCTATAAACAAAGAACAGATAAAACAAAGCTGTAGATCAGTTGAAATTGTAGCGTTCATTAGCAACTATATTAAAAAATGCAAACACAGATGTGGCAGGTCCTTCATTTCTGTTCGGGCATGATTATGATTAATCCAATATGATTTCAATACAATATTTAGTTCACAGCTCTTCAGAAATCTCTCCAACATCAGTAAAACATAGTTTATGATTTTGTTATGATGTTAGGATACTTTTTGTTATGTTGTTAGGATTTAAATTCATGTTACCACACATGATGTTAAATCCTATTTTATAATGTGATTTTTTCTGCACACTGATATCTTGAATGTTACTTGAAAGTAGGTTGTAGTACAATCTTCACATTGTCATTCAGCAGGGTTTTAATCCAGCATCTCTAATGGTTGTCTAGGTAATGCTTTAATATGAACAGAGACACTGCTACATTAAATACAGTAATGTAACTAAATTCACAAGGGCACACAGCATTAATTAGCTATTAATTATTATTAATTAGCTATTCTGGAAAGGAGCACTGCAAAAACCCCAACATCTATCATGGTTTATTAGGCTGTAAATAATTGTAGAGCAGAGCCTTATAATGAATAGCAAATAAAATTTTTAATGTAGCTTATCCATAAATTTCAAAGGCCAAAATTATTTCCAACGCATTTTAGTCACATCTAGACATATGCTTTGTCCATGTCTCTGTTAACAGCAGTGTAAGCTGACCAAGGCTGCAAAGATTTTCCTAATGCACGGACGCCAAATGAACCCAATTATTATATCTATGTCTTCCATATGGCATCTCCATATCTCACAGATGGGAGTTTTCACAAAAGAGTGCAAGCCCTGGTTGTAATAAGACACACTAGATTTATATTTGAAACTTTGGTCTTTTTAGGCTTGCACACTGCCAACAACTGACTCAGAAGTACTGTATTCTCCCAGTTTCCTTTCATCTGTCTAGAAAATTAACACCAGAGACAAAGGATATTTCATGTTAACAAGTTCATGAGTAAGGGTAATGGATAATGGTAAGGGAAGAGTCCTCTAGAAAAGAAGGTGCAGTGGAAGTGGGCAACTGAAGTAGAAATAAAAAGGAAAAGAACTGCAAGTTTTCATGAGCTAAACTCTGCAAAAACTGCTAAAGATCTGTCATCTTTGCTTTGTACAGCTGCTTGGGTAGCAAAAGCAGTTAGCTAAATTGCTACAGATTTTGCTGGAAAAAAAAAAAACTGAAACAAGCATTTTCCAGCTGGCTTTGTTCTAACATTGCCAGCTACATAGCTAACATGAGTGCTAGCACAGAGAAGAAATAGCAGCATGCTAGGACAGGCAACAGCAGTAGGACTGCCCCTTGCAGCAGATTAGTCCCATGTATTTTTCCTCCTGGAGGCAAGACTCCAATTAGTTTTTCAGCTGGTGCTCTCAGCCAGATTATCTCAGACCCAAATCAAAAACACTAATAGTTCAAGGGCGGAGGGGGTAAAAAGGATGGGACTTCAGTGTCTTGCAGTACTAAGGAATATGCTAACCAACAAAACACAGGAAATCCTTTCTTGACCAGTTTACACTCAGTTCATAATCTATGCTAAGGTAAATTAAAATTGGGATTCATCTGCCTAAATAATTAGAGGTACATGAGCTTGGAACCAGCAGCTATCTTTGTATCCGAAAGAGAAACAGCAACCCATTCACATGAAGCAATACCTCACAGGATACCACATTAAAATTGTGTTTTGTTATCATTTATAGAAAAAGCAGCATTACCTTGAGACTTGGGTTTTTTTAAAATTTTATTTAAGCTTACATGTTGTTATCACATTAAACATTAAAAACTAACTATTCTGAAATTTTACTTTCAGTCCTGCACAAGTTTGAGAGGCAAAAATCCAAATATCCAAAAGTAGGCCAGGCTACAGATGATAATACATTACAGATTAAACAGAGGGAAAATAGAAAGAGGAAAGAAGACAAACACCAGGCAAGTCTCCAAGAAGCAAAGCAAAACTTAAAAAGAAAAAGTAAAAGCAAAAACTTTTACTACAGCAGCAGAAACCTTTATTTGATTTTCATCAGCAACCCCATTCAAGAATCTACACAAGAGATGAACGATGGAAACAAATTCAAAGACCAATACAAGATGTTGAAAGAACCTGGAAGACCAGTACTCCTATTAGAAGTTACAAGCTAACCATGGGAAAAACCCCAAGATTCACCATATGAGCATGATGCCAGATTCCATCCAAGTTTTGGTAGAAACATCCAGCTTCATTATTATTTCATAATAATCACTAAGTTCTGCCACAAAACACATACTCCTATGTGTAAAGAATAAACTGATTATTAAAAGCTTCTTTTAGCAGGTAATTTAATTTCTTAGTTGCTAGAAGTGCTCTACATTCACAGATTTTCATCTGTCAGACTAATATTAAAAATTTCTCCACATTCGTGTAGGAGTTTCATATTTTTTCAGCTAGCTATCACTTAAGGCTCCTCTGTGCAAGCATGAACTCCACCCACTCCCTTAAAACTCAATGGGGAAAGATAATTATGGAAAGACAGATGTTTTTAAAATCACAAAGATAATTTGAGCTGTTTCAGCAGCTGTTTTAGGGAATTATTAAACCATTTAATATTGGTTTTACAAAGGAACAAATTGTTTTTACTTCACAAATGCAGAACAAGCAATGTAGACACAAGCCAGCTACGATACTCTGTAAGCAACATCCACCTTGTCTCTCTTTACAGCAAACAGCATTACTACTGGCAACAGGAAGTGCAGGGTTACATTAACTTCTAAACCATGGAATCATAACAACCCAGATATCTCAAGATTGCCTCTCTTGCTCAGCAACTCCAGACAACATAAGAATACAGATTAGTCTTATTAGTAGGACAATTCTGATTAAAAAAGGACTTTGAGATCAAATCTCAAGGATTAAATATGCTACAGAAAAATAATTTACTCATATTCAATGCACATAAGTGAAGTAATGTGCCCTAATCTACTTATTTCCAGGCACATTCCCCAAAGACATTTTGTAATTGAAATGGCGTAACATTCTGGAGCAGTTTGATGACATTTCATTAGGTGCAACATTAATGCATCTTCTCTACAAAGCAAAATTGTCAGTTCTTGAGTTCAACCATCAACTAGAGGCTAACATTTAAGAAACAATAAAGAACTACCAGAGATTTCAATAATTTCCTACAGTTTTAAGTGAATCACATAAGCTTTCAACATAAAGAGCATATAATTTATTGTTAACTACAATGTTTATAAAACTAGTTGTTAACTAGCAGATATTCTGCATGAGTCAATTCGTCTTATCTTCATCTGTACCACTGTATTTTTTTAACACTTATAAAAATCTTACATGAAGTTCCAATGATTTCAAACTCAGGTCAGCAAATGCATCTCCAAGTTGCCTTTGGGTATGTACCATCTGGAACAGTTGCGTGGACAGTGTCTGTGCCAGTCTCAAGATATTTTCATATTTTTTTTTGTTGTCTTTCAATCTATCTATCTGAGCTTCTAGTTCCAAGTCTACTGTTCTTGAGCCACGACCCAGTTTTTCAGAGATGATCTGACGTGTACACTGCAGAAAAGAAATTAAATTATAAAGATTCAAGTATATTCAAGACAAAACAGCATACACACATTTTCAGCTTCAAGGGACATACAGTTACACACAATTCTTTCACAATCACCCCTTCCAATATAAGTTTGCACAACAAACTGAAAAAACAACTCAGTCTTTAGAAGTTTATCAGGACTCAGCAAGAACAGTTTGATAAGTCTCAACTCCTATTAAGATGAATATTCAAGTTATCAAATCAAGAGCATAACTTATTTTTTCTCAAGTCAAAGAACACTTATCTCTTTATAGGTTTGGTGAATCTCATTGAGTTGCAAGAAGCATTTTAGCCACTGCATTTAAATCAATTAATAGCAGCATTACTACTCTGCGTAAAAATGTGTAGTTAGTAATCTTTTGGGCTTTGTCTACCAATTATCTGACCAGAACATCCATGCTACATTTCCCAAAAATGTTCATTTTGAGGGTTTTTTTAGTGGGCAAGTAAGAAGGTGGTGGTTTTCAGCATGTTTTTTTAAAGCTGACTAGGAAACCAGGTACTCTTACTGAGAAATACGCAAAAGTATTAAAATGCACTTATTATTTACACATCTATAAAATGGAGATGATTGACTCAGAAAGACTATTTCTTTTCATAAGTCAAATACTTAGTGGGCTTGCAGTTCACTAATACACTGAGCAGGATATGCGCTCTTACATGGCTGTAGACACTGTCACCCAACCTATGGCTGTAACAGAGCAGGGTGCTACCACATTCCACTGATCTGTGACACCTCTCTATCAGAGATTGGAGCCCAGCTTGGCAGTGAACCTCCCAAGATGCACAGTGGGGTTTCCCTTGACTGAGACATAAGAAAAGCCATTTGCAAAGCACATGTGTAGCTAAGCTATATAGTTTATGGATAACAGAATTATTTACTGCTACAGTAAGTTACCTGAAGTCAATCTGTGGTCCCTAGACATGAACAGATAACCAACTTAGACATAAAAAATTACTGCTAGAAACAAAAGTTGCAAGGAAATTAAATTAGTATTAAAGGCCACAACTACTCTGAAAGGACTTAACCTAACCACAAAGCTGCTACTTTTAATTTTTTTTTTGTGAAATAATGCCAAAGTTTATCTTGTAACATACTCCCCAAATACACTACAGCACTGGATTTCCCAGGGTTTCCCAATTCAAGGACTTTAATACCATCTTTACGTATCTCCAAAGGAGATGCACATTCAACCTGCTAGAACTTACCTGTTCCTTCTTAATGTAATAGATGGACACAGGAGAGACTCAAGAATGATCAAGGATATCAAATTGGTCATAATCCATAATGTTTAGGTCACAAAATACACACTATTTGGGCTACTTTGTTAGATTCAAGTAATTCACAAGAAAAAGCACATATAATGTAGGTGACATTTGTCTGTCAAGCACTACAAATTTGGGAGAGCATAACAAATCATAACATAGAATAAAATTTTACTACCAAAGACTCCAAGAGAAATTGCAAAATATGCAATATGCTCAGAGCATAAATAAACCTTTCATTAGGAACTATGGAAGTGATGGTCAAATTTTGGTTTTTGGAAAAAAGAACTGATGCTCACACACAAACCCCCATGGAAATGCAAGAGGAAAGTCGGAATCATGAAAAGCAAATTTTTGAAAGCAAGGATAAATTAAAAATGAAGGAATTGTTTCCAGCCAAGGGGTAGTTGCTTCACAAGTCACAGCAAAACACCTAAAAAAGCCCAGCAGAGACAAGTGAGGAAAAAACGGTAATTGGAAAGACTTACATCACATTCTTTTTTAACTCAGATGTAGAAAAAGATAAAGAAAATGCCCTAATATGTTCTGATTTCCTCCAATTCTAACTGGACTAGTAGAAGCACACAAGTTGCTCTATATTCTCACTAACACAGAAAATTCCACACATTAATTCCATTGTACTTTGTTCTAAAACTATCTCTAAAGGAAACTGTCAAGAAAAAGACCACACAACTCAAAAAGAAATCATCCAATGCAAAGCTTAAGAAAAACAATTCAGAGAAAAAGAAAGTTACTGCAGAGGGTTTGGTTCACCAATTTGAGATTTCCCGGCCAATGCACCAATTTATGTAGTGTTGGCCAAACGCCGGTGCACACACTAGAATTATTTACTTATTTCCTCCTGTGAGACAGGATTAGGAAGAAGGCAAAGTAGGCTCCAACTTTCAAGAGTATAAATAAAAACTTTATTAACAGGCCTAAAAGAATAGTAAGAATCAGAATAAAACCTTCAGAACACTTTTCCACCCCTCACACACCCTCTTTTCTTTCCCACTGGCAATGTACAGAAATAATTCAGCTTATTCGTCAGTTAATTACTTCTAGAATAGTCTTTCTTCAGTTCACAGAGGGAGAGGAGTCTCTGTTATTATGCTATGGAGACTCCTTCACAAAAGAAAGGTTCTCTCCTGTCTTCAGTGTCACAGCGAATCAGCCATCTGGGAGAATGGAAATCTAATCACCATGTAAAAGTCCCTTCCCTTTACAGCTTTCCCCACAACTGTTTTTGAGGGCTCCATCTTTGGCTAATGGGGTACACTTTTAAGGATGAGCTATTCAGAAGCAAAGGTTTTCTTTATCTATCTCTAAGATCATTGTCATCTCTGGAAACAGAGGTCTTCTTCCCTGGGGGCAAAGGGTCTTCATCACTCTTCTCTCACTTTGTTCAAACTTCTCATGGGAGCACAGCTACTTTAAGCTACATCTGCTTGCTCAGCATGGATGCCTTTGCTCATGTCTACAATTTGAATGCTCCACCCCCCATGCTTTTTCAATGAGTTACAGGAAAAAAAGAATCTGAGGTAACAATCGTATCTTCAGCATAGCCTTAGAAGAGAATTTCAGTCCAAGCTAGAGCATCTCCTCATCCCCTCCTATCTGGGACCTGACTCCGTCCTTGCTGACCTTGATGCCTTCACATGGTTTCTCTACATGTCTTCACTCTGTTCTTTTCTTTCACTGGAGAGAGGATGGAAGGTCTGCAAGTCTCATTTGTGCAGTGAAAGCGTTAATATCTCACCCGAGGCCTGAAGATGGTTGGCAGCCCAGAGCTGTTTATGGTGGAGAATTTTTTGGATCTTAGCAGCCAGGCTGGAGCACAGCACCAGCATGCTGCGGGTCAATGGCTTCCCCTCCCCCTGGCTTCTGGTGAAACTCAGCAGCCACAGCATTCCAGCCGAGCCATGGGCCAGTCTGACCATGCTGGGGAGAGGGAGAGGGAAGCAGCCTCCCCTCTCCCTGTCTAGCAACCACTGCGGCTCAGCCCGAATGGGACAGGGCCTGCCTGGCCCAGTCCAGCTACACAGAGGGGCCAGGCCAGCCTGTTACCTGTACTGAGGCCAGAAAGTAAAAAGAGAGATTTCCAGGGTTTGTTCATTTTTAACATGTCTGTTCACAGGGGTGTGTTCAACTTTCTTAGTGGTTTAACAGGCTGTCAGATCTCAAAACCAATCACTGATTGGTTTCTGACAGACACAGAGGAAGCTCTCAGCAGCTCCTCTCAGAAAAATCACTTCTGCAGATTGGCTTTAATGCAAAACCAGCAGTTACCAGAATATATTTAAAAGAAATATATTTTAAATTGTATATGCCAAAGACGAACAGAGACATTACTGGGCATGTCTCAGAAATAAATGATCTACTAGTAGCCCAGTGTTAGAGAGGTTTGTAAAACAAGTTTGCCTTTTTTCTCCCCTCAAAGTTTAAGAAGTTGTATGAAAAATAAAAGGATAAGCTTGTTAGAATTGCTGAAAGTCAAGAAGAGTCTTGACTTTCTTGGGCCTAAATGTTTTTGCTAGACAGAAAATGTCTTTTTTATCCAAAGGGAAAGGCATGGGCAGAAGCAAGAACAGAAAAAGATTTTGTCACTAGACTATGGAAAGAGGGGCAATTTCTCTTCACATTAACTCATGATTACTAGAGAGCATTCAACTGGAAAATGTGAAGGGCAATGGTAGTTGCAAAAGCATTTACAGATGGAAATGACTTCTGAACACTACCCAATAATTAAGATTTCTCAGCTCCTGATACAGACACCATGGTATAGGAACTATTCATGTCAGATTCCTAAAGAACTACCTAACAATAAATTTCACCACTAACTCTCCCTGTAAATTAATGTCTGGTACATTGATACCAGGGATTTTAAATTCAGAGGGATTCAAGTGCTGACATTTACTTCTGTCCTTTATTTCTGCATCTTCAAACCTGTGAACAGTTAGCTATTATGAGATAAAGAGGACACTTCTTCCCATGATCTTCCTGATGGGAACCAAAGCAAGACAATATGTCCATAAATTTAAATACTGTCCTTAACCACATAAAACATGCTTTTTGTTCAAAGCCTACAACACAAATGTATGGCATCTCCAAGTACAATTGCACAATACTCCATCAACTCAAAATGAATTCGTAAGTTCTCTGACTGATCTTATATCTCAAAAAAAGGGAGTACAGCAAGTCAATACGGAACTCTAGAAAGATCATAACTGACACATCTCCTTAGGCATGTCTGGGAATAGATAAAAGTAAACATGGTGTTTTCTGAAAATGCTAATCTTTGTTCGCTATGTCATTACAGGTGTGATTCTGGATCTCAGCAAGGGGAAGCCTTAAGCCATAAAAGAAATCTAAAAATCTTGACTTAGCAGACACTACAGCCAAAGAAATAATGTTCTAAACAAAGATCCATGACCCAACATTTCCCAAAATTTTTCACTAGTCCTCTGGCTGTTGGTTCATGTCAGTGAGTTTGAGACATTGTGAGTTTTTGTGGGTTTGTTTTCTAAATCAAGGTACCAAAAATACAGAATAAGGTCAAGTCGTGTCCTACTTAGTTGTAGTATAGGAGATTTGATCCCAAGAGTCAATGTTTTAAAGAGACAAGAGAACTTTAAAGAACAGCTTCACCTGAATAACACGTATTCTGATTGGACCACATCACACACCCCAAAGTAGCTGACAGAATCACAGAATGGGTCAGGTTGGAAAGGACCACACTGGTTCAACATCTCTGCTGGAGCAAGTCCATCCTAGAGCACATTGCACAGGATTGTGTCCAGAGAGTTCTTGTGTATCTCCAGTGAAGGAGACTCCACAACCTCTCTGGGCAACCTGTTACAGTGCAGTCACCTGCACAGTAAAGAAGTTCTTCCTCGTGTTCAGGTGGAACTTTTTGTACATCAGTTTCTGCCCACTGCCTCTTGTCGTATTGCTTGGCACTACTGGGAAGAACCTGGATCCATTCTCTTGACACCCTCCCCTCAGTTATTTTATAGGCATTCATGAGATCCCTTCTCAGTAATCTCAAGGCTGAATAGGCCCAGTTCCCTCAACTTTTTCTCATAAGAAAGCTGCTCCGGTTCCTTCATCATCTTCACCTCCCTCCACTGGAGCTATTCCAGAGCTCCATGTCTCTCTTGTCCTGAGGAGCCCAGAACTGGACACAGCGCCCCAGATATGGCCTCACCAGGGCTGAGCAGAGGGGCAGGATCACCTCCCTCAACCGGCAGGCAATGTTCTTCCTAAGGCACCCCAGGATACCACTGAACTGGAACTTCTCCAGTTTCAACAATATTTAGATGACAAGAAAAGTAGCAAATCTAAAAGCCATTTAATTAGACATAAAAAATAAAAAAAAAGAAACTTCTGATTCTAACATAAAGACAGCATAAGCATCTACTAGGAGTAGAATGCTTCCATCCCTGTTCTCATCCTCACTGAGGAAGATATTCTTATCTGGACTTAAAGAACACTGGAGGGATTTGGACTTTCCACAGATTGTTAATTTCTTCGTGGTTTGATGTAGACTTCACTGATGCACGTCCACAACTCTTATCATTTAAGCTACAAGCATAACAAGAAGCTATTTTTCAAAACTGGTCTTTGTTTAAAACTTTTGACAGGAATGCATTCCCTGACAATTGTTCCTTATAGCCTTTTACTGAGAGTCACTTCTAGCAAACTGGTGTGCTTTAAGCACCTTTTCATTATTCTTACATTATTCTTTTAATTTAATCAAATCTCAACTGATCATGAAGTAGAAGCACATAAAACACATACAAATTAAAGCAACTATTACAACACTAAGAAGAAACAATCAGCAAAGATGAAACAAAACCATCAGAATAGCAATTAGCAAGTTTTGAGTTTACAGATGCCCCTGATTTTTTTCACAACAACTGAAATCCTATCGTATCAGCACACAACTCAAAAAGACCAAAAAGATTTAATTCCAAGCTTTAGTGTTGAAATATCTACATTTGGAATGATGAAGGGAACATCAGAAATGGAACATTCTTTATCTTGCTAAATCAGTAATACCTATTAAAGATTTTCCACATTATACCATGGATTTAGCAAAGAATGTTATACTTGAAAGAAAATGAGGCCTTTCCTATATATGCTTGCTTATGCTCACTGCAACAACAGCTTACTTTCATACAACTCTATTCTTTGCTATCTAGTAGGAAATTCACTTATGAAATATATACATACACATGCACACATATGGCTGCATACCTTGTAAGTGTTCAGGCTCCACTTTCTCACCAATTCCAGTTTTTCCATCGCTGGATTCTTTACTTCATCTGCTAACACAACAGGTCCACTCTTCTGCTGAGCTCTGCCCCCTGTGTCACACACAAAGCAAATCTTCAAGGCCTTGGGTCTGGGCTTTTTGTTTGTTAGCTTATTTTAAGGGATTAGTAGCAGATTTGTGCAATTGCACATCCAAAAGCAGAGCAAGGCGACAATAAGAACTTAAGATGAATAAGCAGATTTTTAAAATCAGTCCCAGAAAGAAAGATTTACTTTAAAACTGGTATGAGATGTATATATATCTCACTATTTCATGAAGTAATAGGATGAATCAAGCATACTGAAAGCTCAAGACAGCTTTTGAGACATATTTATTACTTAATCCATGTTTAAAAACTCCAACAGTTGAACACTCTTTTGCATTTAGTCAATCTAAAAGGCTGTCTACAACCTGAAGACCATTAAACAACATTTACTGGCATACTGTTGTCATGAAGTACAGTTTTTTAATCTTTTCCAATGAAAGTCACTTTCCAGAAGATGTGTTTGGCCAATATTTAATTTACTTATTTCAGTTTTATTAGCTCCTTGTATTAGGAACAATTAATTCTACAGACCATGAGTATAAAACCAGCAGAGAATTAAAGCAATAAATTAAAATACCTAGGGCAAATCACCACCATAAACTGCCATTACTCAGCATTTTCAAGCTAGTATGGAATATCATGTGGATTCCATGTTTCAGTTTTGGAAAATTCCTAGTGTCCTAAATATTAAAAACTGCTAAGTATTGTCATTTTTAAGCAAAATTTTTATTTACTCATGCCCATATTAATTTTAACAACTTTTGACTCTGCCCCCTACTGCTACATACAGTCACCTTAGTCTTACCAAGTTATTTATGCAAGCAAGAGTTTGGAAAAAAGTCTATACAGATGCCTCAAGATACTCCTCCAGCATCAAGTTCTTTAAGTTCTTTACATCTCCAACATGCTGTGCAAACAGTAAGTAATTAACCCTCTAAACACCCTTATGAGGTAACTGAGTTTTCTCCTTTTATGCAGGGGGAAGCAGACTAAGATGTTCAGTAATTAGCCCAAAGGCACAAAGTGAGTCAAATGGCAAAGCTGAGTTCAGGTGTTGTGAATTCCTAATGGCTGTCCCCATAGTCTGTCGGAGTATGTGATCATAAGGGCAAAAAAAAATGCTAAAAGTTTCAGCTTTAAGCTAAATAAAAGATTTTGGTCACTCCTATTTTATCTACTATTTGTTATTATTAATATAAGTTATAATTTTGATTTTACAGAGTAAAAGCAGCTTAGAGAGAGGAAAGCAGAGGTTAATTTGTCAACTATAAACTGTTGAAGTCAGAAGTGAGAGCCACCAAAATTTTATTTCCAGCTAATAGTACATCAAATAATTAAAAATATGGAAGGGTTAGTACAGTGTCAGCAGAGAAAAGGGCATTATCCATCCAGTGCTTTGATACCTGTGGGAGTAATTAAATCACAACCTTGCCCAGCCAGTCTGCTAGCTGCTGCATTGCTAGGAGATATAACAGATGATGTGGGTGATGCTGAGGAGCCTGAAAAGGGGACATTGAACCATGAAAATCCATTATCTTCCCTTAGAAGCGAATGCACTCTTACAGAGACATGTTTTCAAAACAATAAACCATTTGCTTCAGCAACTATAGAAGTATTCACAGAAAAGTTGTTGGAATTATTGATGGAAATGTTTTTTTAGAGGCGCATCTCTCCATGTGAACTACTCCAAGTTTTCCTGATTAAATCTTTTTCATGATTTTTTTTTCTGTAAGAACAATCAAAATACAACTGAAAGGTTCACCAGTGAAGTACAAACCATAAACAGAAAATTCCATGTAAGACTGTTAGATAACAATGCACAGCTGAAATGCACTTTTTCAGGTCTAGGTAGAATTCAATCTGTACTGTCACTGAATAGTACACTAAAGTATTAAGGGTTGAAGAAAGCCCAGAAATTTCTGTCAATTTCACGTATACTTTATTGACATCAGCTGTTAAGTCTATGTGAACACTCATCAATAAGTTATTCTGAAGATCATGCAAGTCATTAGCTGTGAAAGTGTGTAAACTCATTCCCAAAAGAAAGATTTTACAGCACTAGCTTTTTCTCTTAAAAAAGCAAACAAAGAAAAAAAAAAACAAACCAAAACAAAAAGCAACCAACTTTAAATGACCTGCACTGTGTGTGTTCTCTAAGCTATTTTAGGATAAGGCTCATTACGCTTTTCAGAGACTAGTCACTCTTTCATAAGAGACAAATCTGAAGTGGTATCCTCATGGAATTTTCAGGATTTAAAAAACAAGAAGCTTAGCTTTTCCTCTGTAATGATGAATGACCACCATACTGGGGGGGAACTTTAACTGCTTTTGCTGAGAAATTCCAATGTACTTCAGGGCTAGTGTACTGAGAGGAAAGAAAATCAAACCTAAATTTTGCAGTTTCAACAAAATTTAGTTATCAGTAACCCCAAAAATATCACTCAAAGTACAGTAACTGCATGATTATAAGCCGCACCATTTTGACTAAAATTTTGGTTCAAACCCAGAAGCGCGGCTTATAATCCAGAGCGGCCAATATAAATTCAGAAATTTGCCAACCTGGAAGTGCAAGCCTGCAGCAGCCCCGAGCGGAGCCGGAGCCCACCCAGCCCCAGTGGTGGGACAGCAGGGCCACTCCCCGGCCCCAGGCAGTGGTGGCACTCCCCGGTCCCAGCGGTGGGGCAGAGGCTGGGCAGTGGCATCTCTGCCCACAGGGCCCCTCCAAGCAGCTCCACAGGGCTCACAGCCCCCGACACCGGCAGGCCCAGGCTCTATGCTCTTCCTGCTGCTGCGCAGCGCCTGGGGCAAGGCACTGGCCCAGCCGGTGACCAGCAGGGCCCGCCCGGCACCAGGGCCAACCTGGCACCTGGTCAGGCTGGTGTGGCACTCGGTGGGGTTCCACTGCTCGCCAGAAAACTTTCCTGCCTGCGGCCCCTGCCACCTCTTGACAGCCCAGGGCAGCAGGTGCCCAGCCCGCCTGGCCCCACTGCCCTCGCCCCCCTGGGCTGCACCCACCCTTCACCTGGTGAGAGCGAAGCTGACAAGTTTTACTAAAGTGAGTGATTTTTATCTGTATTTTTTTTAGTTTTTAGGCTGCATTTAAAGGCTACCCCAATCGGTGAAAAATGTTTGCAAATTGAGCACCTGCCAGTAAAACCCGCGATCACGCGATTGTTACTGTTTCGTTACTTTGTTGCACATGGATCCTCACTGTGAATGAAAGTGCGGCTTATAATCTGGTGCAGCTTATATATGGCCAAAGAACGAAATGTTGCCGACACCCAGAAGTGTGGCTTATAATCAGGTGCGGCTTATAATCGTGAAATTACTGTAATTGGATTAACAATCAGCTTTAAAACATTCCACAGAGGACTACTAACGTGGGGTAAATAAATCCAATTATTTGGACCCAACTCCACAGAAAAGATGGGACAAAGACAGCTCACTTGCTGTGTCCTTTTGTAGATATACATTGCATAAGAGTTGCAACTGAATTAATCCAGGCATAAAAGTTTGACTGCAAGATCCTGCCTGAATCATTTCAGCAAGTAAGCCAAGCCAAGTAGTTAAAAAAATTCTTACAGTTTTACAGGATATTAACACAGCCTTATGCATGCTTCATCATTCAACATCCCCCAAATCCTAAAAGCCCTTCCTCTCTAGCACTGTCTATTTTGCATTCAAAAATTAAGTCCTAATAAGGACTCTCAAACAGAAAACAATATTTTTAGAAACAGGGCAATCATTCAACTTTTCTCCATGGTTTCATAGGAAGCCCTAGCTTTTACCACTTCTCTCTCTCTGATTTTGTTAGAACATCAGAAAGATCCAAAGAAAATATCCATGGAGAAAATCTGTGATACCCAAACTGTCTAAAGCTCATAATTTGTGTACAGAAATTTCCACAGAACATTTGCATTTCAAGCACATTAGTCTAGCCCTATATACTCCCTTACAGGCTAATACACTTAACAGCTGCAACAGTTATCCTGGTAATATACAAAAAGGCAGGAATGGTGAGCAGTTTGCCATCTGCTATAGTTTTCAGCTAGATATTTTGCTATTTTCAAAGGCATAAAGAAATGCAGCATTCACCTTGTGATATATGTGAAGTACAACATGTAAATCAACTGTTTTCATAGGCAAAGAATTTTACCAAACAGGAAATGAAGCAAAATGTAAATTAAATTTATGACTAAAAAGAGACTTACTTTCACAGCTGCACAACTGAGATAATTTCAAATCTTTCAAATTCAGAAACTGTTAAAGGTACATAATTCATTAAATACCATTTGCCAATACAGTATCGTGGTGTCCTACTGCTTTTAGACAGGAAATAGTAACATTACTGGCTTGCCTATCACTTTGCATTTCTCACTGTTTAATACCACTTAAGTTCTCTAAGGCTTACATTGATATGACAAGATGAATCCCAGTTTTTAAATCTACTCTCAGGAAATGAAGTGTGTATAACAAATAAATAACTCTCTAGTTATGTTTCAAATCAGAGCAATAACTTGCAAAATTTGAAGAAAACTTCAATACAATGTACTAGTAAAATTTTTCAGCCTGGCACCAGTTCAAGGTGCACAAGGCCTTCCCTTCCCGTCATTGCAGACCAACTTAACATTAAATAGTTTCCTCTAGTCGCTTGACAGATACAACAAGTGTAGCATATATTCTCTATTTTAACCACCCAGCTATAAGAGATAATAAACTGGTTGTCACTAATGTAAATCTCAAATGTGTATACTCATCCAAACTGCTCAAAGAACAGAACACTGTATTTCTGACCATGTAAGAATATGCCTAAGATTTTAAATTGAAAAATAATTTAAAAAACCCATTTACCTTTACTTGGAAACTGTCCTGCCTCAACAACTCCCTCTTTGGCAACATCAAAGCCATGAGATGTTATTTTGGTTTCAGAAAGTCCAAGTCCAACTGGTAATGAACATTTCAAGTTCTGGAAAATATATTAATAAAAATGGAAAGTTAAAAGATAACAAAAAAAAAGTTACTTAAGTGACTCTGAAGAATTACAATGCAGTTTCAGCATCTCTCAGACCGGAAAGTCCTTGCTGCTGTCACAGCCTTCTACTAGTATGTACAATTAAAACATAAATGAATGAGGAACACTGTAAGAATTTATTCTAGATTTTTTTTTTATATTGATGACTAAGTAGAATGCCATGTCTTAGAGAAGCAGCTACCAAAAAACTGGCCAGAAGTATCATGTTATGTCGTCTGAAGCTGGTCTAAGCAACCATGTCAGTTTAATAAAGCTTCCAGTTCAAAACTGACGGGTGCAGAATGATGGACGATTATCAAGCAGAAAACACCTTACAAACCAAAAATATTAAAGCACTAGGAAAGATTAAACTATTAAAGATTTTAAAAACTCACTAAGCCAGGTATAGCCTTAAAATTAATAGCATCCTTATTTCTTACAAATAGCACAGGAAATCTTTTTAATATTTGACATGGGAGAGATATGCAGAAAGGCATCACTTAAACAGTTTCCTTCTGAGCACTTATTCTGCATCATGAATGCTCAAGAGCACAAAGCTGCCACTTACTTTTGTTTGCTTTTGAAACTCCTTAATTTAAAATTGCCTGAGATTACCTTATTTAACTTTTGAGGGCTAGAATCAATTATTTCAACCAGCTCTCAAATAACTAAAGTCTTCACTGAAACCCAGTAAAGGCCTAAGAAAGTCTCCACACACCACAGCTCACATACCATCCTACTGCCCATTTTTTTCTGTCTTACCTACCTCTAAAAAATGCTCCCTATAGGTCCTGGACTATATTGCCAGTGATCTTATTGAATTTTAAGCCTCTGGTGTTATGTAATTAGACATAGTACTTTAAAAAAGTTTAGGTTTTAAAGCAATTTAAAACCACTAATTCATAGAAATAAAAAGTGAGTGAAAACGTACTACAAAAGTGAAAGCAAAAAGGTAAAATACAGTTACAAAAAAAAAAAAAAGCATCTAGAAATCAGAAAACTGTCAGTGTCTGAAGTCAGGTACTATTTTGCATCCCCTCTGCTTCCATACAGAGGTTAAAAAGTGGAAAAAGCATAGAGGACCACTAGAGAAAAGCTATACATAGCTTTAAGATGTCAGTGCCTAGACACATGTACTGTTTATGATACATGCAATGGTTCTAATTACAAAGAAAACACAACCTTTAAAATCTAATCCATGTTTGATCTATAACTGTAGTCATTCAATCCACAAACCAGAAGCAAGGTAGCACGCAACAATGATACTGACACTGCCTAGAGGCTCAGATTGTCAAGTAGTAGTTTTGGATCACACCCCCCCAGATTTATTTAGATGTCTTCAGTTTAGGATAAACCCCTGGGAAGAAGAAAAAAGGAAGAACTACAAACATATGAATTCCAGCAAATTACAGTAATTTCACGACTATAAGGCGCACCCTTTTGACTAAAATTTTTCCCCAAACCCAGAAGTGCGCCTTATAGTCCGGTGCG